>JAQFVV010012420.1:5730175-6257675 GCA_028023455.1 Epiperipatus broadwayi
AAAATTAAATTATGGCTCTTACTCTAAAGAGACTGTAAAAGTACCTGGTGGCCAAAAATGGAAAATATTATGAATCCCCTAATTGCAGACCCAGGTTACCTAATGTAATGACATTTTATTTAGCAATTTACAATTGCAAATCACTTTCAAATAAAGGATGTGAATTGAGAAAAAACTGTCCAATAGTAAATGAGATATTATTGGACTTTGCGAAGTTAGAAAAAAATACAAAAATTGATTTAAACATTGGGCATGCATATTATTATAAAAATGCAAATATTAAGTCAAAGTGAGATTCATTATATAAAAAGTAAAAGAATAACATAACTGATATCGATATTATATCACAGTTACAAGTTTACTTAATCAATATAATGGAAATTATCAAATGTCATTAATTTTTATTTATACCCAACAAGTTCTAATTATAATAAATAAATAAAGATTTTTATATGGATATACATAATGCTTTTGTTTATGCCAAATAATATTTTTAAATTATAATGGGATATGATAATGATAAAATTGGAAAATGGTTAGAGGTTGAAAGTGCTTTAGATAAATTTGGCTATGGTGAAAGAAATAAGAGAAAGCCACAGACTTTAAGAATTTTTAGAAATTGAAAAACTATATTATGAATTCTTTTTTTTTTTTTTTGAGAAAAATGCTAAACAGAAATGGACATGGAAGCATTGAAGTGAAAGTACAGCAGAATTGAATTGTAGTTTGATTAAAAGAAAATATGTATTTCAGAATTGTGATATTTTTAATGGATTCAAAACAATGATCATCAATTAATGTGATGTAAGATGCATGTTAGTGCAAACCTAGTTTTCAGAAATAATCCTATAATTTAAATTAGAACTCTTAAGTAATTTAAAAATATTAACAGACTTCAAAGATAATTCAAATTTAACTAAGATCAATAAGAAAATAATTAATACTGTACTAAGAACTACAATAAAGGTATCTTGAATTTTTAAGAGAAAACAGAGACGGTATGAACAAAAAAGAATAGGATCCATTAAGAACAATTAAATATCTACAATTTCTGTAAAATAGTATATAAAATGGTTAATAATGATATAAGGACATATAGGAATGAGTTGACAAGAAAAAGTATAGAAGAGAATAAAAGTTTCAAAAGTATAAAATAACATCTTGATATTAGAAGAAATGTTATTTCAGCAATAAGATGATGATACTATTATTAAATAGTGGGATAACATCCAGAAATGTATGAAGAGTTCTACAAAGAATTGCATGGTAATAATAAACAGGAAAACAAAATAACCACTACAGTTACTACGTCTCCTGAATTGCTAATCATTTAAAATGAAACAAGAGATGAGACATGTAAGAAAATCTATAAAGAATGGAAAAGTTTTAGAAAATGATGGATTATTATTGATATCTTTAAAAAGTGAATGAAGAAATAAGTAAAAATTTATACCAAATGTCTAAGTAAAAGAATGTAGTAGAAATACTGATATATAAAAAAATGACAATATTTGAAACAACAAACTTTTCAGTCTTCTATATAATCTATATGTTCTATAAAACTACCTTCAAACTAACCAAAAGAACAAGCTGGTTTTAAAAGTGATTTCAGCACAATGGATTATTTATACATATTGAAAGAATATATCAAAAGAACTAATGAGTAAAGATTGATATTATACTTTGGATTTTATAAATTACAAAAAAATTCTATTCTAAAAGTATTTTTATAATGATTAAGAACTTGAACTATCAAGATATAGATTTAAGATACTTTCATATTCAGAAGAATATTTATCAAAATATAACAGTATTGATTAGATTACATGATGACACTAAAAAGATTAATATTGATAAGAATATAAGATAGGGTGATGATTCCATACCTTCAAAACTTTTTACAGTTTTAGAAAAAGTATTTTATGGATTAAAACAGGAAGTTAAAGGAAAGAAAAGATATGTAGAATATTTAAGCCATAATAGACTTTTGTTGATGATGTTAATGTTCTTGCAAACATTTATTCACAGCTTCTAAAAATAAGGCTAGAGTTATCAGTTTAAAATAAGAAAATAGGACTAAAGATAAATATTAAAAAGACTAAAGTAATGTTCAATGGACTTCCTCAGAAGAAGATAATAAAAAATTATAGTCATAAATTAGAAAAAATTAACAGCTACAAATTCATTGATCATATTATTAATATATATGGGAGTATAATGAATCAAATTAATAACTGAATTCAATTTTTATGAAGTTATTTTTAGTAGAAATACTTAATATTAAAAGAAGATATGGATATGTGTTTAAAGGGGAAGTTTTTAATAAATGTATTTTCCCAAATAATATTTATAGATGAGATTTGGACATACAATAAAAGAGTAATACAGAAATTTCAAAATGCTCACTGAAGTGTGGAGAGATGAATGTTGGAATAACAAGAAAGGTTTGAAAGTAAAATAATGTTGGAATAACAAGAAAGGTTTGAAAGTAAAATACTTTTTTGAAAAACAGGTTTAATTGATGTCATCAAAAGAATTAAGAATCCAAGTGGATATTGTGTTGGACATATTGCTAAAAGATATGATAATAGATATAAACAGTTGAAGTCTTAAATTGAATTCCATAAGATTATAAAGACTTAAAAGAAGATCACATGGGAGCTGGATAGATGAAATAAGCAAGTTGACTGGTGTGAAGAAGAGATTCTATATGTCAGGGAAGTTGAATTAAACATGGAGAGATCTTTATGCTGATAGTAGTTAAAAAAGATGTGGATGAAATAGTCAAGTTAAATAATGATTTTGATTAATATTTAAAAATATTTAAAGTCAAATGTTTATGCTTCTAATGCAGAGTAAATTTTTAATTTTTAATATATAACTAAATGAATTTTCAACATTGAGCAACACAATTATGGGATACATAATCTGTTATTTATTATTATAGAAACTATTTATATATACGGATGATGTTTCTCTATATGTTCAAATGTGTGTTTACTTCTGTACTATTAGCTCGTCTATTGATACTGCTATATCAGCTTAGAGAAAAAACAACTTGCCTCTGACTCTCAAAACGTTAACGTTGTTTGCATTGAATGCAAATATAAAAATTAAAAAAAATAAAAAGTTGTATTTCTTTGCCAATACAGGTAGCACGAATACACATTTTAAAACACGCGTATTATATTGGAATTTACTGAAAACAAACTGTATATGTTGTGAATGTCCAAATTGATGATCCAGGTATATATATATAAAAAAAAGAAAATAATAAACAATTCAGTACAATTTAAGTTTAACTAAATAGGATCGATATTATTTTATATATTTCATATATGAATGCAGTCACCATAGTAACATTATTATATACAGTTCAATGTTTTTTGTGTTGTGTATATGTGTTTATAAATTAATTTAAAAAAAATATTATTATTAAAAAATATAGATATGTGTAAATTATTGATGTTTAATCAATAATTTAAAAGGTTATTATATCAATTTTGTATTTTGGTTTGTAAAATAATAAAAAAATTGTAATCGAATTTGGATTTAATCTTCATGTATCTTTTTCTCCGAACTTACCCCATAACCGCGCCAAAACAACTATAAGAAAATTGATAGAATTGAGTTTTTTTGAGTAATATTGTATGGTCGTCAAGATACGAAAAACGTCAGAAAGAGAACATATAAAAAAGACGCGACAGAATATAACAGGACTCTTTATCATTTTGCAATAGTAAAGGATAGATCTATTTTCTGTGTCTTAACAAATAAATTTTTTCAATATTTTTTTTTTGTGTGTAAAACCATAAAACATGGAAAAATAGTGGAATTATCTGCCCGTTCAATCATTTAGCGGGCAGTTGCGAAAAGTTTCCGGGGAAGCGACAGCAAAGTAAAAAAAAAAAAAAAAACCTATGAAATAAAAAAAAAATGCTTTATAAAAAAAAATGGATTGGCGTAAACATCGTCTCACGAGCAAAGGAACAAGACCCAACTGGATCAATTCACATCATAATATGGATAATCAAAGTGCACTCACCTCTTCGGACAGAAAAAGAAAACTTTTAATGAAGTATTGTAAAGTTTACGATTATTATTTCTGACGGAGAAACTTCTCTTTACACTATAACTGAAGTCAATCGATAGACCAATAAATAGTGAATGAACAGACTTATATATATATGGTATGATTTTTTTTTATATGAAATGTGTGTGTATTAATTTTTTTTTTATATGTAATAAAATGGGATGATTTTTTTTTTAATTATCTCTAAAAGTAATGTAATTTATTAAATGAAAATGATCGGAGAGACTCAAATATATTTATTATTTCATATTCATTTATTCGTAATTATTTTGATAAACAAATAGATTTTGATACCCTCCTATTTCACATTTTGGTATCGGTTATATGTAAATTTTTTTAGTAAAATATCTAAGAGCCTTTCCCGTCATTTACTCATTCATTTTTTTTTTTGTCGTTATCGTTATTGCAACACATATATAGAGATACACATAGCAATTTGATCATTTTATTTAGTCAACCAATCTAAAATATAAAGTCATTTCGGATGTATTTTATCATTAATATTGCCAATTTTCTTTTCTATAATCTAATAAATTGAGTTAATTTAAATATCAAGACTAGTTTAATTATTTTGTTTTATTTGGATTGCGTAAGACGGCATAGCTATTTAAGTAACAGGATTCAAACTCAGCTTGGTAAGCGAATTGGAATATAAGATATGTTTTGCTTATTAGTATTTTATTTTGTTTCTATATGAATTTCATATTTATATTTGCATTCGAATATTATATATACATATTATCATTTATCTTAGTTAATATTACAAAGTCAATCGTTTCATGTTTGTCTGATTCCGTCATAAAAATCTAAATAGATTATACTTTATCGTTTGGTTCAGAATAATTCGTCTTGGATATTTTTCTTAAACTCCTATAAAATGAAGAGAATAAACTTCATTGACCGATTTAATTGAATATTGTTTTGATTTGTATAAATATCAATTATAATCATATGTTGCCAGTCAATTTTTATTCAATTGTTTAAAATTTCGAACAAGTTGTATTAATACTCACAGGTGAATAAACATCCAATAGAAGCTCGATATATCTTTTATGTAATGTGGTTGGACATTGTAAAGTTAGAGATGAGCTAATAGAGTGTTGATATTAAACTCCAGTGAAGTATTCTATTTTAAAACCTAAACGAAGCACTAATTAAGCATCATTTTATTGGAAGATATTTGTGAATTATTTATAAATTATTTTGTAGCTTCTTAGTAAACCATCGACGTCTATTAATTTGTTTAAACATTTAAGTGAGCGCATAAATTTTCAAAGTGTTTATAAAATTATAATAAAACCAGTTGATACCCACAGAAAATTATTAATTAGAGATTGAAGTAGAAAGAATTGTATATCGCTTATTGACACGAGTGTTTATCTTTCTATTTAGCGTTTATTAAAATAGATATATGTATATTTGGGTTCAAGTATTATTTTGTTTTGATATTTAAATAATGTCTATATGTAAACAAATGTTTTGTAAAGTACTATTACGGATACTTAGAAGCTTATCCATTAAGTTAAAAAGGCAGCATCTTTAAATAATAAAGTAGATTTAAATTACTATAACAGTAACAGGCTAATAAAATATATATTGGAATCTGTTTTAGTTATTAATTGGATTTGATTTTGATTGGATTGCCAATCAAGTAGTTAGCCTAATCCTATATTATTGTTTAGGGCAATAGTAGTTGGTTTCACTGCTCTTTGCAATTTATGTTGTAATTGTGATGGATTTGTTGATGTCTGGAGCAGATAGTCTCATTATTCCTCCATTTCACATATAATTTAAGTAAATTAAACTTTAAGAGAGATTATTTGTGCTTTGTGATGGTTTATTACATAACGGCGACCCGATTGAGCTAGACCAGATTAATTTAAATTAGATTTTTTTTATCAGATCAGATTGATCATCCTAACCATCACCTTCATCCATCAATTCAATCAGTTACAAATTGGCACCAACATTTTGGGCCTTCTTTCTTCAATTTAAATGGAATACAGCATTCAACAATTCCGACGGTTACAAAATATATATTTTAAATAATAAATTAGTTTCGCTATCATTACGTCAGTGTTGAAAATAAAATTGGCTAATTTTTGGAAACTGAAAATTTACTTACTCTGAGTTGAAAACACAAACATTAATGCTAAATATGAGCTATTACATAAACATAAGAGGAATATATTACAGTAAAATGTGTAAGTTTTTAAAAGATTTATTAAATTTTATAACACTGATCACAAAACCATTATCAAGTTTTATTGTGGAATTACTGCATCTTAATTACCTAGACATTTCGACGAGCTCCAAAGAGATAAATATACAGTTTCATATTTTCCGAGTACAGTACATATACATAATGTACATTATAATAAGTGTAATATCAATGATAATTTATTGTTAATATATAAATAATAATTAACTAATTAGTATTCGCATTTTTCTTTCACATAGAAATATCTCATCAAATAAATGTGTTATGTAAACAGTACTTATTCATATAAATACTGTAACATAAATTAAATTAAAAATGATAATATAAGCACTCAAAATAGAAAAAAATAATTTTATAGTAATTAAAAAGAGTAATTTAATTTGAATCATAAATCTTCGACTATAATTCAATTATTATTTCTGTCCATTGTCATAAATGACTTATCAAACTGTCTAAAATCTGAATTTTATGATTTATTTTTAACAAGTGATTAAATTAATGCTGAATTTCTTATTACTTTTTAGATAGAATATTTGATAAATTTTAAAAATATAATAATAAAATTGATTAAAGTCATATTTACTTTTTTAAAATTAAAAATTAAAAGTGTAAAAAAGAAAAGAGGCGTGCACTTAAAAAATATATATGTAAATAAAAAAAAGAGAGGAAATCAAAATAATACTATGCACAAATAGAGTTTACAATAATAGGAGCTTAAACTCCATATATGAGTTAATATTAATATTTAGTCTAACAAATAGTTACTAATAATATTAATATATTTATCAAAGAACTAAATCTTCCCCAAGATTTTACAGAAGTTGAGCCCTTATAGATAAAGTCGTAATAAATGATATATATCAGGTTCAACAGAGTGTCATTTATTGTGGGTTTTTTTTTGCCTGTGTCATAGCATCGGCAGGAAGCGAACCCACTAAGCCGGGACAACTGCATTTGCTCATCTCTTAGTTTACTGCATTCATTGAGAATTTTATGATTTTTAATTAAAATTCTGCATATAATACGTGTGATATTCATGTGCTTAAAATATCTCATATTGGCCAGTCTGTCACTTCTGGTTCACATTCAAGTAAACAAAGAATTGTTTGACTTGCAGAAAATTTCAAGTAGCTTTCAACTTTTCTATCAAGTATTCAATTCATGCCCATCCCAAATAGTCAATCAAGCATTAGCTGATAAGAATATCCAGATATTATTAATTGAAGAATAAAATAAAATATTAAAAACATCACCTAATAAATAATATCTTCATTTTAACTCATCCTCATTGAAGAAATAAGAAAATATGTTTTTACTACAAAAATGTGCTATTTTTATCTATTACAAGATTATCCAAATAAAAATAAATGATTTTGCTTCTTCCATTAACAGCACAAATTATTCATAACATTAAGTTTTTGCATTATGGAAAAACTTTATGAAAAATAGAATTACAAATTTATATTTGAGCTAAGAAAAAGCAGGTGTCTGGAGCTGAAGAAATATGGATTATTGTTCCAGTTGGTCCTCTAACTTACTATGAATTTCTGACCAATAAAATATTTAATTCTTATTATTATTTAGTTAAATTAATAAAATGTATTGCATGATCCTATACATTGTCTATAGAATGATGTTTTGCTTAGTTTGGATTTTTAAGTTGCTCAATAGCATATTCATAACTGTTATGGTGTATTTTTATCATTCATTTTACTAAGCATTATTTATTGTACTGTCTCTTAATATGACACAATCCAATCCTGGACAATTAGTTTTAAATAAGAGTTAAGGTCAATCCTACAAGTATAATGTCATTCAATTTTCACTTATTTGTTTGCATTTAAACATTGTTATTCTCAAAAGGTTTATACAGTTATTTTTAAAGCAGCAATGCTTCTATTCCATTCAGTGTATATTTTTATATCCATATAGAGCTATAGATAGTACAATAGTTTGAGCAAATGTAATCATTGATTTTTAAATATACATTTCTATATGTAAAATATTTTTTTGCAATTGATGCACTTTCTACTTCTGTTATGAAAGTACCAGACATCAATACATCCTTATCTCATGGTTTGTGCTTACCTTTCATTCTATTTTAAATGTTGTTGAAATTTACTTTGATATTAAATGTTTTTATTATCATTGTAGTGAATTTATTGTTCAGAAATATACTTTAATATTTTCATAAAATTTTAACTCTTTATTATTTCAATATGTAAATGTTAAAATACAAAATTGTTTCTTTTAAAAATGACTTTCTAATAAATTTGATTTCTAATTCAGATAATTCATTGGAAATATAAATTGTTCTTATACTACTTCAAAGACTAGTAAGGTCATATTCAATGTTTTTAGAAGCAAGAGTATGTATGTAATAAAATGGGCATAATTCTTGACTTAACTGACATAACATGTTCTGATTCATTTCTTTACATAATTCATTTTTAGTTTGAGATAGAGTGAGAATTTCTGGATGTATATCTATAATTCACTATCAACACTTTTAATTATCCATTAAAAGAAATTTAAAAAAAAAAAAATAGATATTTGTAAATTTAAATTCATAAACTTTGAAGTTTAATTTATTATTTTTTACTTGCATATACACACAGACACATTCAATTATTTGTGTGCACATGTTTGCATGTGATTAGTTTAAATAATATTAAAAAAAGTTCAAGTTTCGTTCTAAATTTTAAATAAATTCTTGATAGATTGTTTTTATGGCAATAAAGTCTTCTTTAACAGATTGAATTGAGGATTAAAAATCAGAGTTTTAATAAAATAATTTTGTTAAGTATATTTATCTTTTCAACATGTGTGTGATCAAGTGGGTCAGTAATATGAGATAGCACTGAGAATAGTGGGGTAGTGTGAAAGTCTGAGTTCGAATCCCGCATATATTACATATTAAAAAATGCAGGTTTAAGCCTGTACAATGTATTAAGTATATTTTTGAAAAACATTGTAATTATTTTAGGTTAAGGTCAAAGTTTTAATTAGGTAATTTAATGTGTTTTTGAAAAATATATTATGTGTAAATTAATTCAAGATCAAAATTTTGTTTTATTAAATAATTTTGGTAACTATAATTTTTTAAAATAAAATAAAAACATTGTTAGTAGTTAATTAAATTTAATCACAATGGGTGTGTGAATCTAGTAATTTTCTTATACAAGAATAACTGAAACACAGGCTTATTATATACCTGTGTCTATATATGTAATATAGGGTACATGACCACAGACTTTCAGATGACCCATCACTCTCCACTCCATCTAATAACACTGATACATTCAAGCACATATATGCTGAAAAAATAAATAATCACCAATATACGTATTTCATGCTAAAACAGCAATCATCAGTTGGTCCAGTCCAGATTATCATCTCCCACACATATATACTATAAGTGCTCAGATATATATTAAGATAGACAATCTTCATACTTTTCAGCATATATGTGCTTGAGTGTATCAGTGTTATTAGATGGAGTGGAGAGTGATGGGTTATTATGAAATCACAGAGGATAAAGTACTTGTGTTTTTTACAAAATATGCTTAACCAGACTAAAACATGAGAAAAATTGTATGCAAGTTGTTAGGGGTTCCTCTCTACTGAACAACAATATCATATTACATGTAAAACTCATCATCACAGAAATAATATAATTCAACAAATAATTCTTCAGAAATTTTTTAATGTACCTATAATTATAAAACATCAGGGAAACTCGCATTATCTCAATACTTTTTACATTGGACTATAAAATTATACTTGATAACCTTTTAACATAGCAAAGAGACTGGAATTTTTGAAAAGATCAATAAAGCATAGAATGAACACATTAAACATCATATGATCATCATTTCTTATGCTTGCTCAGGCTCATCCCTGATGAAAACTACAAGCTAGAAACTAGACTGGGGATATTAGATGAGCAAGCACTAGATAGGGATTTTATGCACAAGCCTTCTGCCATACATTGATTATTCTGGCTTGCACTGAGTGGCATTACTGTATGAAGAGTTTTGCCTGTTTTAAAACATAGAATGTATATAAAATAAAAATATTTTAAATATTAATTCTAGTAATCAATTTTACTAACAACCTCTCTCCAACGCAAGTTTACAAACATACGTATTGCATTAATCCTAACTCATTCAGGCACAGCTCCACCTGCCAATTTTTTTTAATAGAACCTAGTGCATCTTTCATTAAATACTCCTTCATGTAGGACATTTTTTTTACAGTCAAAACTTTTTCCTATGTATTATATGATTAATTTGTATTTTAAAACATATATATTTAAGCCTTCAAATGATTTCAATTTAAAAAATTAATATTTGACATTTTAAAAATATGAAATTAAATATGTAAATGAAATTCTTATCTATAACAATGAAGCACATCACTATTGCCCATTCAAAAAGATAAAACAACAAAATATTAAATATCTAAATTTTATGTTATTAAAATAGGATATAATTAGAAATAGTTATCATCAAAAAAAGAAAAACAAATCTAAAAGCTGATAAATTATTTATTGTCATTAAAATTTTAAAGAGTAGTCTATTTACTATTTTGACAAAAGCTATTTCTTTTTACTTCAATTGCCACAATAAACTTTCTAAGAGTTGATTTTTTAAAAATGAAATGTTTTCAAAGAGAATCTCCTATTAGTGACATAATTTTTGGTGTTAAAAAAGTCTTTACAAAAAAATTGCTTCATAATCATTAATTTGTAAACTAATTATATTTTTTCTTTACAAATATACAATATTGATTAATTTGGCCCCAGACTAAAATAGTTTATAAACACTCAGCCAATTAAAAATTAGGCATCTCCTTCATAACTTGATCATAACAAAAGGTGACTGTCAATCACATAAAAAGGTCCATATAATTCTGACATCTTCAGATTTTTAAAAAAATTGTTATGTTAAAATTGCAATAGTAAGGAAAAATGAAGCTTCAAACCATTGCACACTATAATATAAGGTTATAGATAGTCTTAAGCAACACAGAAAAGATAGCAATTGTTGTGCCATTGTAACATCTAAAACATAAAAAATCAGAGCAGAAGCACTGCTAAGTTTATGAAATGTGTTAGTGTAATTACATCATTTAAATAAAAACTGCCTCTACATCTATGTTTGATTCTGTTTTCATATTACGAGAACTTTATTTTTAACCCTTAGAGGCCTGAATGGCCATTTTGAATTCCCAGAAAAAATTACAGGGCATACAATTTTAAATGAAATGTCTAATTTCTTACAATAAATAAAAAAATATATATACATTTTTATAAAGTGCAAATATGAAAAAATGTAATAAAGCTGATAAAGTAGTCATTACCACAAAAAAATAAAAAAAGGATATTTTTTACATTTTAAAAATTTTTATTTTTATATTGGTTCACAAACTCTCAATTTTGAAATGTATAACCTAAAATTACAATTTCATAGACAGCTTCATCACATTAGTCATAAAATGCAGAAAAAAAAATATAACATGACCTACCTGAGTTACAGTTTGTTGGTGTAATGTGGCAAAAGGTGACAATTTCAGTTTCGCTTTTTTACTAACCAGCCTATATGTTCAATTTTTGCAAGCAGTTGTTTTTCTAGGCCCTCTATGCGGGATATCTATTAGAAATGCAAGGTTTTAGTGTGGATCAAAAAAAAATAACAGTAATAACTTTAGTAAAGTGTAAGTTATGGGGGTAAAAAATACTTACTATATTATTGGAATATCATGGGAGAAAGGGCGAGCTAAATTATGCATTATTTCATAGGAGACCATAATAGCAAAGTATGCTTCAAAGTAATTAAAAACTTATCTACAATGAAATGAATAAAAACATAGTAAATTCTAAGTTATGAGTGTAAAAAATAATTACTATATTATTGGAATATCATGGGAGGGAGGGCGAGCTAAATTATGCATTATTTCATAGGAGACCATAATAGCAAAGTATGCTTCAAAGTAATTAAAAACTTATCTACAATGAAATGAATAAAAACATAGTATGTGATGAAATAAATTAAAAATTTGTTTCTAAAATAAAATGAATAAAAACATAGTAAATTCTAAGTTATGGGTGTAAAAAATAATTACTATATTATTGAAATATCATGAGGGTGAGGGTGAGCTAAATTATGCATTATTTCACAGGAGACCATAATAGCAAAGTATGTTTCAAAGTAATTAAAAACTTATCTACAATGAAATGAATAAAAACAGTAAATAAAATAAAATAAATAACCCAAAGGAATTACAAGCAATTATTATATATCAGTGGGAGATGATGATGATGACTGTTGATTCAGCATTGGGAGGCATTGTAAATTATTTAGAATACCAAAAAATCGATCTCGGGTCATAACTCTAGCAAGTTAGCAAGTACCGGTTGATGCAAATATTCATTTTTAGACCAAATAAATTTTAGTTTTGTTATAAATGATATAGTACAAACATGAATAATCATACCAAAAAATGCATTCAACTCAGCGGGTGACAGATCAACCCACTTCGGTAATGCCTTCCACTCTGAAACATACCTATTGCTTTCAGTGCAAATATTATATAATTTTCTAAAAAAAATAAATGAAATAGATCAGGAATTGAATACTCATGGGCAATGGCAAAATACGACAAAACCTCAGAGTCAAACACATAAACAAAAAAGTTTTCATCAGAATCAATCAAAATTACATTCAGCAGTGACAGAAACCATTCATGCGGATAATTTTTTTATCCGTTGATAAAATCTAGAAAGAAAAAAAATTTATAAAATTTTAATAACGTACTTTACAAAAATTGCTATAAAAAATCTAATTTTCATCGCACAGAAAAAATTTTTAGACGTCCAAAAAGTTAGAAAAATGGCAGAGAGAAAGAAAAAAGACCCGTAACTGTGACGTATACGGTTTGCGCGCTATAGCGGTCGAAATTGCAAACTTTTATTTTTGCGGAAAAATGCGGTTTTTGGTCCCAAGGGGCAACAACAATAAAAATAGACAATTGTGATAAAAAATATTCTTCTAACAAAGTTCTTTCAAAATCTTTAATTTTATAAAAATACAATTTACATATTTATGCATAGATTAATAATATAAAATTGATTTAAATCTTACAGCATTTTTATTATGAAAATCTTAATATATGACATAAGAATTTATCCTTTTAAGTAATTAAAATGATGCAAGAATTTTATCATTTTTAATAAATTCATTAATGCAGTAAAGTCAAAACAAGTTATTTTGTTCAGTTTCTAAACATGTTTTAGCAGATAATTAGTAGTTTTTCTTTGAGATAAATTTTACAAAATTTACATTTTTCATTTAAAAAATTCTTTAAGAAATTTTTTATTAATTTGAAGAAATTTTGTCAAAATAAGATACTCATTATACAGTTTTTTATACAATAAGTTTTTCGCAAGTAATTATTTTTATAATTTTAGCAGATGAATTATAAGAATATTAGAATTTCTTGAGTATTTTATCATATTTTTCAATTATAAGAAAAATATCTTAATTCTGTTTATCTGTGCATTTTTAACTTATTATAATATTCTGGTTCTATTGTTATTCATTTTCACCATCTCAGAAGATGCATTTGCCCAAAACTCAAGTGATTTGTAAAAATGCTATCCCTTCATGTTCAAAACAATAATGAACCAATATGGTTAATTTTATATTGGTACAGTTAAACTTAATGTATTTGGACCATCCCACTTCTGTAAATTTAAATGGACATATTAAGATCCTATATGTGAGGGGTCAGAGTGACTTAAAGTCAACATGGGTATGACAATAATATTGACATCAACAAGGGTTTTGAGCATTCCATCCTCAGATTTTCAATGATATGGATGACTGAAGAGTTGGAAGGTGGATAAAATTGAAGCTTGTCTATTAAAGTTTTCAGATTTGCTATCTTAATATAAACTGAGCACTGATTGTACAAAGGTATGAGAGATGGTGATGTGGTTCAACTGATGAGTGATGGTTTAGCCTGAAATGTATATATTGAAAATCGTTTATCTTTTTTACATGTATGTGATCATGTGTATTTGCTGTATAAGATGGCTTGAAAGTCTGAGTTCAAGTCTCTTCTTAATTACATTAAGTTTAGTATAGACAATATATATGTATTTAAATATTATATATATATATACCAAGTATAAGTGTCCAATTTAAAATATGATGTAGTTTTATATTATAATTTACTGTGTCAACACTAAAAACTTAAAAATAATAGACTTAATTTTTTAAAAAATATTAAATGCTTTTATTGATCATACACTACAAAGAAATAAAATAATTGTTTTTTTAATCACAATTGGAATTTTTAAGTCTATCTTGAAATAAAAGCATGGAGATCTGTAAATTAATTAAGTCAATCCCTATTTTTTATAACAAAGGTTGACATAATTAATTTCTGGACCCCCCTGCTTTTATTTCAAGATCTAAAAACTCCAATTGTGGTTAAAGAAACAATTATTTTATTTCTTTGTAGTGCAGTCAATAAAAGCATTTTATATATAAAAAAATTATTTCCATTATTTTTTTAAGTAAATCCTGAGAATATTAAATTATTTATAATGCTTTTATGAATCATAAATAATGATTTAGCAATTGAAAAGTTATAAAGATAAATGTAAGATTAAAGTTTTAATTGTATGTTGAATTAATCTGGTTTTATTTCATTATAAATATAAAAAAACTACAAAATGAAAAATGTCATTGAATACATGCATTTATTTACTTTAAAGAAATAAAAAATAAGATTGTCACAGGACAGATAAATAAAACAAATATTAATATATAAATTACATCACTCTTCTAATTCTTTGATTTTAAAAGTATTTATTATTTTTTTAAAGTAATATAAATTTGAAAAGAAAAATAATTTTTGAACTATTTTGATTATTTTCTTAATCAGGGATAATTTTTGAACTAGTTTTATTTTTTATTCAGACCCATATTAAATGTTAAATCTTTTGAATAATTTGTTCCAGTTGCATAACTAATGTTAATTTATATTATATAATTAAATTTCTTAGTAATACATATTGAAACAGATATACTGTTCCATGTATATATTCAAAAGGCCTCCCCCCCCCCCAATTAAAAAGACTAGCATGATTTG
The DNA here is from genome assembly GCA_028023455.1 of Epiperipatus broadwayi. Classification (NCBI taxonomy): domain Eukaryota; kingdom Metazoa; phylum Onychophora; class Udeonychophora; order Euonychophora; family Peripatidae; genus Epiperipatus; species Epiperipatus broadwayi. The sequence goes on from JAQFVV010012420.1 coordinate 5,745,652, forward strand.
TTATTCAAAAAAAAAAGAAAACAAATACGTTTAAATCTTGATAAACAGAGCAAAACTCTCCATACAGTATTGCCACCTGTGCTAAACAGAGTAATCAATGGACGCCAGAAGGCTTGTGCATAAAATCCCTATCTAATGCCTACTCATCCAATATCCCCAGACTAGTTTCTGGCTTGTGGCCTTCGTCAGTGAGGAGCTTTGGATCTGAGAGCACTGCATCTAGATCTTAGGATCTAATGCAACCCTCTAGCAACCACCTTTTATCTCTACTTAACTACTAAACTATGAGAATGAAATTGAAAACACAAAAAATATTTTCAATCTAAGCTCAATAGCCTAAATAGTCATATGGGTCTGAACTCAGTTCAGCACCCATACATTTTGGTGTCTTTGGCTCTTTTACAACCATAGCCACCACTATCCTATTAGGCAGGATTGGTATTAAACCATTAAGCATCACATGATCACATTTCCTTTACTATTTAGGCTATTGAGCTTAGATTGAAAATATTTTTTGTGTTTTCAATTTCATTCTCATAGTTTAGTAGTTAAGTAGAGATAAAAGGTGGTTGCTAGAGGGTTGCATTAGATCCTAAGATCTAGATGCAGTGCTCTCAGATCCAAAGCTCCTCACTGACGAAGGCCACAAGCCAGAAACTAGTCTGGGGATATTGGATGAGTAGGCATTAGATAGGGATTTTATGCACAAGCCTTCTGGCATCCATTGATTACTCTGTTTAGCACAGGTGGCAATACTGTATGGAGAGTTTTGCTCTGTTTATCAACAATTAATGTGCTAGTAAAGGAAATGTGATCATGTGATGCTTAATGGTTTAATACCAATCCTGCCTAATAGGATAGTGGTGGCTATGGTTGTAAAAGAGCCAAAGACACCAAAATGTATGGGTGCTGAACTGAGTTCAGACCCATATGACTATTTAGGCTATTGAGCTTAGATTGAAAATATTTTGTGTTTTCAATTTCATTCTCATAGTTTAGTAGTTAAGTAGAGATAAAAGGTGGTTGCTAGAGGGTTGCATTAGATCCTAAGATCTAGATGCAGTGCTCTCAGATCCAAAGCTCCTCACTGACGAAGGCCACAAGCCAGAAACTAGTCTGGGGATATTGGATGAGTAGGCATTAGATAGGGATTTTATGCACAAGCCTTCTGGCGTCCATTGATTACTCTGTTTAGCACAGGTGGCAATACTGTATGGAGAGTTTTGCTCTGTTTATCAACAATTAATGTGCTAGTAAAGGAAATGTGATCATGTGATGCTTAATGGTTTAATACCAATCCTGCCTAATAGGATAGTGGTGGCTAAGGTTGTAAAAGAGCCAAAGACACCAAAATGTATGGGTGCTGAACTGAGTTCAGACCCATATGACTATTTAGGCTATTGAGCTTAGATTGAAAATATTTTTTGTGTTTTCAATTTCATTCTCATAGTTTAGTAGTTAAGTAGAGATAAAAGGTGGTTGCTAGAGGGTTGCATTAGATCCTAAGATCTAGATGCAGTGCTCTCAGATCCAAAGCTCCTCACTGACGAAGGCCACAAGCCAGAAACTAGTCTGGGGATATTGGATGAGTAGGCATTAGATAGGGATTTTATGCACAAGCCTTCTGGCGTCCATTGATTACTCTGTTTAGCACAGGTGGCAATACTGTATGGAGAGTTTTGCTCTGTTTATCAACAATTAATGTGCTAGTAAAGGAAATGTGATCATGTGATGCTTAAACGTTTAAATCTGCAATTAAAAAAAAAGTATAAATCTTTCTTTATTAAAATTCATCAATCCAAGAAAAAAAATCATTATTTTCTATATGTGAAAAAAAAAGATAAACTTTTATTATTGATTTTATAATTTTAAATTATGATATAAATACATCACTCGTATTTATTTAAAGCTGGCATTTTGTAAAATATTACATTTTTAATTTTTGAAATGATGTTGTCATACAAAGTGTAATAATCACTTGAGGCAGTCTTATCAAATTGAAAAACATGACTTAATCCTTATGATTTCTTATCTGTCCTGCTAAAAGTAGTGTCCAATCCTTAAGAAGAGAACAGCACTCTGGCTTAAATGAAAGCTGTGTAACAAATCAGATACAGTGGACAGTGCTGCTTAATCAATCCAGAGATCAGAGTATATATAGTTGAGTTTGAAGTTCAGAGGAGAGATTTAAAGATTTTATTTTAGAATTTTAAAAGGAGTTAAAGAAGTAAGAAAAATGAAGAGTTAAAAAGTTAAAATTTTTATCTAAGTGTTACTTAACTGTTTAGTTGACAGCTGATTTTTATCACCTTGGAATATAACATTTACAGCCACTGTTGATGATGAAAAAAGAAAATCTTAATAAGGAAATCATAATGATGGAAGACTAATTGGTAACAGCTTCCTCTCTTCATCCAAAGCCATGGTTCTCCAAGATTTGCCTGGGTGAACATCATAGAAAGTAAATAATGCCATTCGCTTAAATACAATGACCCCTTTTTTGAATGAAGTAGCATCCTGAAGTGAAGGAACAAACTGGATAAAATGAAGGTAACAATTTCATGAAATATTCAATACTTATGTGTGTTTATAAAAGACAAAACAAAACATCTTTCTTCTAAGAAAAAAAATTATGAATAAATATAGCTATGTGAAAATAGTTTTATCAGTGATAAATTATAAATACTAAAAATATCTATAATCAAAAGGCATTTATTTAATACTTTTATGTGTTTATAAAAGACAAAACAAAACATCTTTCTTAAAGAAAATTATGAATAAATGTAGCTATGTGAAAATACATTTTATTAGTGATAAATTATAAATGAAACTGCTTATCAACTTATATGTAGAAACATATGTCTGTGGCAGACCAAACAACAATATTTATGCTATATATTAGAATAACTAAATAATGAATTACAAATGCTTACATGCATATTGATTGTATATAAATAAAATAATGAAACTTATGTGCATAAATGCACATTTATACTTGACTGCATTATGAATAGTCCACAAACATGGAATTGCTTACATTACCTGTTTACCTACCTATGATAAATTTAAAAATAATGAAGTACTATATGAATTACAAATGCTTACATGAATATTGATTGTATATAAATAAAATAATGAAACTAATGCACACAAATGTACATTTATACTTGACTGAATTATAGAAGCTTCACAAATCTGGAAATGCTGATCTTACCTATTTACCTACCTAAAAAGGATATACAGATATGGAGCAAATAGTTAAAAATATTCATGCAGTATTGGTAGATGTCTACTTGATAAAAGACCCTTTGAATTCTTTACCCAAGATAAATTAAAATGAGCCTTCATTTGAAATGAAGAATGAACTTTATTAGAAGGACATGCAAATGAACTATTAATCAATAAAGTGCTTCTAACCTTTTCATAAATGAACTGAAAATGAATTGTCACATGGATATGAAGCAACTTTATTAGAAGGACTTGCAAATTATTTGTTGTTAAATAAAATTGTTGTTACTTAAAATTAATTTTAGTTATCCAGTTGTTCAGTTCTATTTTTTTTTGCATCACTTATCATTCATTGCATTTGTTCATGAGAATTTCATGCCTCCTTAGCTATGTCTGGCATAACTAGGCCTAGGTAAGTCAGGTTGTAGTGAGATGGAATTCTAGTGGAGTCGTTTGGAAAACCAAACACAGAAATGTCTAGATGCTTCTAGTCTCTATGGTTCTACATCCTCTGATGAGCAGGAAATATTGTTGTAGGGGGGGGTAACATCTGCATTGAAGAATGCCAATTGATGGTTCCTTCCTACAATATGCTCATCAGGAAATTGTTACAACCAAAGTAATAAAGGGGTTGTTTGGGTCCGGTTACCTTTGTCACCTTACTGTGAGGCCTGATCTAGCTAGCCTATCCATAGGTATAAACAGCTAGAAATGAATAATAAATAAAAAAGAAGAAATGGAAAAGGCATAAGCAAATCACGATTCTGTAATGTGAACAGTGCGTGTGATGCAGTGATGTGATTTATTCAAAGAGTGGAAAAATAAAATTTTAAAAGAATAAATAAAAATGAATGGCATAAATGATGAATAGGCATAACAAAGACTTGTAGTTAAATCATGGTGTGGATGGAGAGAGAAGCTTATCAAAATTGAAATAAAAAGTACAAATAAAATAAATAAAAAATATTGATGATAACCAGATCAAAAGCAAAAAAGATGATAAATACAGAAAGTATAGAAAATCTTCCTGGGGAAGAAGATAAACAAGAAGTCAAAGCAGATGGTCAAAAGCAATCACAGAAAACAGGGGAGATGTCCATGTTAGCCCAGTTATGGAAATGATAAAAGAAAATAACCAAAAAAAGAGGGGAACAGAGAGAAGACAACAAGAAAAGAGAGGAAGACAAAAAAGAACATAGAGAACAGAGAGAAGAAGATAACAAGAAAACAGAGGAAGATAAAAAAGAACTCAAATTGAAAGAACAAGTCAGAGAAATAACTGAAAATGAAAAGTTCAACCAGTTAATAAAAGAAATAACTAACAAAATATTAAAAATTAAGGAGGAAGTGATGGAGAAAGTAAAAGGCTCACTAATAGAGCAAGAAGTCAAAATGACCCAGATATGCAAGGCCATGGATATAAAAATAATAAGAATTCAAGAATCCATGCAGGAGAAAGTGGATATATTGACCAACCAGATGAAAGAGATAGAAATAAAAAATAGCAATATATTGCCTAAACAAATAAAGGCAGAAACAATCCCAAAGAAAAGTCAAAAAGAGAATTATCAAGTTAGTCATGAAATCCCGATAACCAACCAGATGTCTGGAATTGTAAATCAATTCTTAAAAATCAGAACTTTTTCAGGGATCTGTAGTGAAGCACCTATAGATCATGTAAAAAGTTTAGAGAGGTACTTCAGTATTAATGCCTTAACAGAAGAGGCAAAAACTGGCAATATCATGTAGTCATCTCCAAGATGCAGCACAAGTATTGTGGGATTCATTGTTCACCCAACCTACACATTTTGATGATTTTAAAAGAGCTGTTACTGGAGTGATGATTATCAGGAAGGGTTTAAATACAAGGTGTCCCAGGAGAAATGTCCACCTGCAGAGCCTTATACACCCTTCTTTAGAAGACAGGTGACAAAGTTAAGAGCCTTGACATTTGACCCCCTATCTGAACTCCAGATTATTAGATTGATACAGCACAGCTTTACAAGTTATATAGAAAGAATGCTAATTGGGACTAATTGTCGATCTATTAAGCAGGTTGCTGAACTATTAACAGCCTATGAGAGCTGCGGTTCATCAGCAACCGAGGAAGGAGGACCATGGAAAAGGCAAAAAAGATATTCAACAGGCAATAGGCATAGCCCATACCAAATCCAGATTATAAAAAGATCAAATAGTGATTATAACTTGCAGAAAGATGTGGCTAGAAACCCAAGCCACCATGATATGGCCTGAAAAACACCCTAAAATAGGACAAAATAGAAGTCCATCTGAAAATAAAGAATGATGCCAAAGGATAACTGATCATGATCATCAGTCTCTCAAGCCAGGTTGTAGATACAATACAGAACAATAAAATAGTGGTAGCGGGTGGAAGAAGTTTGTGAGTGGAATGTAGTGTGCATGAATTTGTTTTTATGTTGAGGTGGGTGGATGATTGAGCAGAGCTTCTTGGATGCATTGTGTTATGATGCTCTGAAGTATATGCTCGGCACTATCCAGACCTGGATGTTGAGCTCATAGAGTAGTCAAGCAGTGTGTATATATAGGCCTCATGAATAGACCTTGGTTTTGTAAATAGACCAAATGAATAAGTCCTTAAGACTCACAGAAGCTGAGCAGGGTTGGCTCAGTGCCAAATTTTTTCTGACTCCTACTCTTAGTTGGATGATCCCTTTAGGTACAAGAGGGATAGTGCTTAAAAATGAGATATTTTCTTGTGACATCATGGGGTAGTGTGTACTGGTAGTTTGTGCTTGGACATCTGATTATTCTAGCATTGGAGGCTACAATTCATGTATTCACTTTTCTGGCTCAGTTTACCTATTTCATCAGCAAATCTAAAACCAGTAGAGATGCAGCAATGAAAAATGATGTGCATAGTATATGGAATAAAATTGTATTTCCAGGTGATTTCATCCCAAAAATTTGGTGGGAGGTAATGTAACAGGTATACTGTTCCACATATATATTCAAAGGGTCCCCCCCAATTAAAAAGACTAGCATGATTTGTTGTTAAAGAAATAAGAAAAAAAGGAAACAAATATGTTTAAATCTGCAATTAAAAAAAAGTACTTTCATTGTTGATTTTATAATTTTAAATTATGATATAAATTTGCTTTTAAATTATGATATAAATTTGCTTCACAAATTTGGAATTGTCATCTTACTTATTTACCTACAAAATTAACAAAGCGTATGCAGCGTATGCCACACTTGAATGAGAAGCAATAAAGATACACAGAAATTATTACATGCTAAGCGCTTTGAGGCCTTTTGCCTCATATTCATAGCGGTACTGTGAGCTGCAGAATGAAAAAAATTCTGCAGCTCACAGTACCGCTATGAATATGAGGCAAAAGGCCTCGAAAGCACTTAGCGTGTAATAATTTCTGTGTATCTTTATAGCTTCTCATTCAAGTGTGGCATACGCTTTGTTAATTTTGTATATTAAATTATCGAATGAGAAGTCTTAAAATCTTTAATATTTTATTTACCTACATAAAAAGGATATACAGATATGGAACGAATAGTTAAAAATATTCATGCAGTATTGGTAGATGTCTACTTGATAAAAAACCTTTTGAATTCTTTACCCAAGATAAATTAAAATGAGCCTTCATTTGAAATGAAAGATGAACTTTATTAGAAGGACTTGCAAATGAACTATTGATCAATAAAGTGCTTCTAACCTTTTCATAAATGAACTGAAAATGAACCATCACTTGGGATATGATGGAACTTTATTAGAAGGACTTGCAAATTAATTGTTGTTAAATAAAATTGTTGTTACTTAAAATTAATTTTAGTTATCCAGTTGTTCAGTTCTATTTTTTTTGCATCACTTATCATTCAATTGCATTTGTTCATGAGAATTTCATGCCTCCTGAGCTACATCTGGCATAACTAAACCTAGGTAAGTCAGGTTGTAGTGAGTGGCACTGTTTGGAAAACCAAACACAGAAATGTCTAAATGCTTCCAGTCTCTATGGTGCTACATCCTCTGATGAACAGGAAATATTGTTGTAGGGGGGGGGGATAACATCTGCATTGGAGAATGCCAATCGATGGTTCCTTCCTACAATATGCTCATCAGGAAATTGTTACAACCGAGGTAATAAAGGGGTTGTTCAGGTCTGGTTACAATATATATTACTAGCTAATCTAAAAAAATAAAAAATAAGAATTTCGAGAAGATAGAAATGGATAAGATTTAATATGACTAATTTGACAAAAGTTAGGCAAATGGGATTCAACAGATGATAGGATGACAATAAAAAAATAGGTATGCAGATGCTATGTGTAAAATGAGGAAGGATTGCATGTGGAAGAGGAAAATTAGCATACTGAATTCAGATATTAAACAGAAGTTAAATATAAAATATAGCTAAAGATCTAATAATATAAATAAATAAAAAGTTTTATCATTGATAAAATTTAAAAAGAATGAATCAACAATTCAATATGAAAACAATAAAAAAACAACATATGTTACCAATAGTTGATTGGTAAGATAATTTCTTTCTATAGAATTCCATTATTTAGCACAATATCATGTCAGTTTAGAAAATATTGTGGCTAGCATATTTAGTCATAATCCTGTTCAATTAACTCTCAATATCTATGGGCTAATAACTTACATAAAGCAGTGCTGAATTTGGCTGTTGGTGAGAGAATAAATGTAAATATCTCAGCTTCAGAGAAATGATCCAAAGTATCAAAAAATGTTCCACTGTCTAGCAGATGAATCTGTCTTAGAGTTTAATTGATGATATTAGTTATAGAAGTAAATTTGGATGGTTTTTAAATGGAAATGACTTCTATTTTTTAAAAAAATTTATCTATTTCTTTGAAAATAAAAGATTTTATTAAATGTGAATTATCAGTTCTTACTTATAAATTGGGAATACAATTTTAACTGATAAAATAATAAAAAGTCAATCCAACAAATAAACCAATTAAATAACTAGTTCAATGAATCTACTTTTGTTCACAATAAAATAGGAGAGATCTCTATAAATCTGAATTTCATTTGAAAAAATGAAGTGAGTTACTTAATAATGTCTAAAAAAGTAATCATGAGTGTGAAATTCCTCCCTCATTAATGCACAATGTATATTTTTGTCAAATGCAGTTAGATACATTAAAATTCTGAGAGGAAAAATTGCACAAGTAATACTGACTCTTTCATGAAACAAACCAATATGGCTGAAAATGTTCAATTTTATTAATCATGATATTCTTCTAACCTGTTTGTTGTTACTAACAGTAACTAACAGTTTATAATCTGGTCTATTCTAGTGGGCATAAACTTAAATAACTAATGTTTAAATATATTATAAATAACTTTAATAAACGATTAAACTTTACATTCTGTTTATTCTTATTTTTATATATTATATAAAAATATTATAACAAAATAAAGAATTTAATATTTATTTCAATAAACCCCATTGATTATTTTTTAAGGGTATTTAAAGTTGAAGTGTTATAATTTTAATAATTATGTGTAGGATTGTTCTAGTTAGCCTTTTATATATGATTAATTAAACTAACTTTCACGACACAAATATTTGAAATCTAATAACACTCACACGCAAATATGACTATCAAATTACTAAAATCAACTCATGTTTCAAAATAATTTCTGAGTTTACTCACAATTGCATACAATATTATCGATATTTGCTTTAAAACTCTTTAAGAGCTTTATTTATATATTTTCCCTCCGAAAATCATTTATATCATTAAAAAAGTTTATACTTTTAGTCTCAGTCAAAAATTGGAAAGTTTTGTTGTGGATTACTTTAGTTTATCACGTTCACTTTCACAGTCCAGCGGTATCATAACTAAAAAATAGCATGTCTGCTTTCGAATGTGATCTGACAGAAATAAATTACCTGTGCCAAGAAGCACTACAACATGCATGTTAGATTCAGTTTAATAACAGTATGGTTCTATTTTCCTACTCTTAATAATAGTCATTTTTATTCTAAATCATATATATACACACAGACACATTACAAATCTGCCTTTTTCTTTTTAAAAAGAAAAAGATTTAAAAAAATATTGCAATTATTTTTGAATTAGCGTTTTTAAATTATAAATGAATATAATTGCATTTTTTGAAAATAATTACTTTTATAAATATTGACTAAGAATTAAATTTAAATAAAATTGCAATTTAATATTTGTAATAGAACTATATCTTTATTTCATTAAATTCATGCTATAAGCAAAATTTAAAAAATATAATAATTAAAAAAAAAAACTTAAATAATTATTTAAAAATTTATTAAAATAAAACTTCAATGACGAAAGAATCCTAAACATTTCTTCAAAGAGTATCTAAAAAGGAGTAAACAACCTTTGAACTAATCAATTGCTAGGCGATAAGAAAATAAATCTAACGTTTTATTTTTTTTAGTTTGGAATAAATATATCCAATTACTAATTAATAATTGATTGACTATGGGGTACTTAAAAATAGAATACTAAATAAAAAATTGTAAGCCTGCTTTAACCTAAAAAGATCTGAAGTTTCTTCTGGACCATATTATATAGGGTATATGAGCACAGACTTTCAGATGACCCATCACTCTCTACTCTATCTAATAACACTGATACACTCAAGCACATATATGCTGAAAAGATAAATAATCACCAATATAAAGCAGCAATCATCAGGGGGTCCAGATTATCATCTCCCACACATATATACTATAAGTGCTCAGATATATATTAAGATAGACAATCTTCATACTTTAATGGACAGGCTCCAATCTTCTACACACTCCAACTCTTCAACCGTCCATCCAAATGAAAATCTGATGATGGAATGCTCGAAGGCCACCCTGAGGCCGAGATTCTTGTCACACCCATGTTGACCTAAGGCCAATCTGAAACCCACATGTACAGGACATAATCCATTTAATACATATGCAAGGATGGGAAGACATCTCTACAATGTAATTGCAACACATGTTATAATCATAGTAAAAAAATCTGCTAGCTATTAAACAATAAATATTTTATTTATATATATATGTTTGAGAATGAATTTACATATTATAAATTTTTATGTAATAAACGTTATTAACATAAATAGAATTAATTAATTAAATACTTTACAAAGCATAATTTTTATAGTACAGATAGACTGTCATTACTTTTTCAGGCATGTAATATTTTGAGTAATCTTTGAGTGATCAATTTATTTAAGATTCATGTTTGTTATTTAATCAAATAAATCTTTATTCTTTATTATGTACATATAAAAAATTGTGACAAATATAAATTCAAAAATAAAAAGTAATTTTAAAAATAATATATCATTTTTAAATATAAATAATAGAGATAATTTTTTATATTAAATGCTTTTATTGACTAAAAAAAATAATATTTTTTTTTTCAACCACAATTTGGGATTTTTAGATTTAAGTTGAAATAAAAGCATAGCATGAGGGTTGAGAAATTAATTAAATCAATCACTTGTTTTAAAATGAGAATTGATTAATTAATTTGTGGACCTATGCTTTTATTTCAAGTTAAATCTAAAAACCCAATTGTAGTTGAAGAAACAATTATTTTCTGCTTTTTAGTGTATGGTCAATGAAAGCATTAAAAAAAAAACCATTTCTATCTCCATTATTTTTAAGTTTTTAGTAATGGCACAGTAAATGAAAATTTAAAACTATATTGTATTTTAAATTGACTGAACACTTATAATTGATTATATATATTACTTGATATTTCTGCTGCAAGTTAAAATATATACCCGTTATGTATATATCCTATTTAGTATGGTTACATAATATATGTGTACATAAGTGATTAAAAATATGGAATATTCTTTTATATGAAAAGTGTTTAACATTTTTACTCTGATTGGGAAATTTTTTACTTTTTTTTAAAAAAAAAAACAAAAAAAACTTACTGAAACTATATTGTAAATGAACTTCACTTAATACATATAATTTTACTTTAAATCAATTTCATACATATAGTGTACATATTGTAACCTTTTAATTGGTTCACTGTAATAAGGGAATGTATAAATGTATCTAATAGTCCAAAATTTAAAAATTAAAAATATAACTGGCACTAATAATTTAATATATAACTTTTAAGAGAGAATTTAGGGGAGCTAATAAATACACCTTTTTTATACATAGTTATTTTCATTTTATATATCAGTATGTAATTAATAATATATTTTTAAAATAATTATAATGACAATAAATAAATCATTGATTTTAATATTTTTATGAAGCTGAAAAATAAATTATTTTAAGTTTCAATTAAAACATTGTTTAAATTTAATCAGTTTTAAAATATTTATTATTATTTGTGTGTGTGTGTGTGTGTGAGTGTTGTAAATTAAAAAAAAACAAGTTAAATATTAAATAATTAAGAGACAACTTTTAAGTTATTGACCAATGAGAGTTAAGCGAGTGATTTTCCATATCATGTTTGGGGGATATTTATAGAACTGGCAAACAATGAGAAAAAATGAAACTAATAAGTAAATTAAATGGTTATATAAAATATTGGTAAAATTTACCAAATTATAAAAATATTTTATTTTATACAACAGTTATAACTCAATTAATCTTAAAGGAATAAAGTGCTTAAAAGAAGTTTAACAAGATGATAGAGTAATCTAAACTATTTTCTTTGTCAGTCATAAGTTATAATCTAGGGAAATCAATTTACAATTTTAAAATGTTAGGACAGAAAAAGTTACCAATATATATTGTTGTTATAAACAGAAAAATGGGGAATAATAAAAGTAATTTGGTACAAGTAATTAAAATGTGGACAATTATTCATGTAAGAAAACATTTTTAATTTATCTCTACTTTATTGAAAAACTTAAGTGATAGTTTAACTAATAAAAGGAACCAAACCAAGATCAGAATAGATGACTTTATGAATTAAGAAAGTGAAGGTCTAGAACTTTAATATAATACATAATTGAGATAAAAAGTTGAAGAAAATAATTAGTACTATCAATTAAAATAACATATTCTATTCAAATTAAAAATATAATATTATTTAAGGATGGATATTTGTAATATTTTATAATGCAACATTAATTTTAATCAAGCAAATAGGATAAATGTTTGTTCTTAATTAATAAATAAAAGTATACAGTCAAGATAAGTCTTCTATTTAGGTATGATAAGTTTTATTAAAGTAAGAAGCATAAATGGAGAAGAATTCACGAAGAAGAGATAATAAGCTTAAGTCTGTTAAATAAATTACAAATTATATTCTAAGAGACTTAATTTCAAGAAACTTATTTACATTTATCCTAAGATAAAGAAATTTGTATATAAAACATAGGGTTGTAATGAAGGATTTAAATAAAAATAATTTATTAATCAATACTTCAAATAGTTAACATTTAAATATATGTTTGACCTGTTTGTTAATTACTGATTTGATTAACTTTTGTAATAGTTATGCATGAAAAAAATTCTGACATGTAAATATGAAAAATTGTCTCAAGAAGCATCTTGCCATGAAAGATTTCAGTTTATTATTGTTAGTGATTATTTTAAAATTTAGGTGGAAGAACCTTGGAACTGCTGATAAATATAATAGTTTAAAGTTATAGTTCACAAGGAATTATTGAATCTAATATTAAAGTATATGAAAAGGAATCACAAGGAAAAATAAAAAAAATAAAATAAACAATAATTTTTGGGGGTATTATTTTAAACAAAAGCCAACATTATATTAGTTGTGTTCAATATTAAATTAGTTAAGTTAAATGATTGTATTATATTTTAATGTTTGATTTAAATTAATAATTTTAAAAGTTATGCTTGGGATGAGAATATAATAAGCATGAAGAAAAGAGAAGATTGAAAATGGGTTAAAACAATACTTTAAATTTTTATTGTAAGGTAACAGAATTTGAATTAATTTATTGTATGCTTTAGTGCATGAAATAATTAATAATCAGTTGTAGTTATACTAATACAATAATAAAAATGTATGATAATGAAATTTTTAAAGAGCAATATGAAAGGATTAAATGTATGAATGATAAAAGTGGCTAATAAAAAAAAAAATTTTTTATCTCAGTTTTAATGTAATAAAGTAAACATTGATGATTGTCAAGTTATATACCTTTTTTTGTAACACATTGTTAGATTAGTAAGATAACAATTGATGGGAAGATAATATTATTATACTGATATATAGTAATGATGGATGCTAGCAATACTTTTTTAGAGTTAGATAAGTTTATCATTCCAGGATATGATTAATATGTTTAAATTATACTTTCCTGAAAAATGTACAAGAAAATAATGAGATTAGTCTAAGTGACATCCATATATTTAGTTTTGAGATATAATAATGTGAGAAATTTTTATAAAATAGTGGATTTTAAATCCATAAAAGCTTAATGTAAAAGCCTGGATATTAAGGGAGCATCATTAAAAGAAGATGACTACTTTCCATGAGAGCACATCTTATTTAAAAGGAAAAGAAAACCTCCAGTTCATATTTGTAGTATTTTACTGTAGTAAAAAAATCAGTTTCTTTTCTACAGAATTTTGAAATAATAAAGAAAAGTAAGGTAAGCATTAAATATAGTTGGTTGTATTTTAAAAAATATTATAATATCTTATCTAAGGTGTAGAAAGTTGTTTGATATGCAATTGAAGTAAATGCAAAACAAATGTTATAATACTTAAGTAATTTTTGAATTGATACTAGATGGAAATAAAAATAAGATCAGTGATGAAAATAAAAAGAAAGAAAGGATGAATGGAATAAATTATTATCAAGGGGTTGTTTAAGCTTGATTCCATTACTTATGTTATAGATTTTACATTATAAAAACCACCAACCTAAGTGTAAATATTAAGTATGGTTGTTAATAAAATTTACATGTATCCCAAAAAAAAATATTAAAATTTATGAAAAAATTGTATGGGGTGGAAGAAAGTAAAAGAGTAATATATTGTGTACTCAATAAAATAACTGAAAATTGAACCCACATTTAAAACTAATAGACATTGTGATAAAACCTTAGCAAGAAAAAAATATATGTTAGAAATAACTAATGGGAAATTTGAATAATGAAATATATTGATGTAATGTAAAAGTTTAATTTCTAAGCAGCATATGGGAGTAAAGTATTGTTTTCATTGATGTAAATAATTGTATAGAGATGTTAATAATATTATATGTGTTTATAGTTTATGATTTGAAATAGTTTGTTATTGATTATTGTTATTTGTTTAAATAAACAAATATTTTGATATAAATGTAGACTAATGGCTCGGTTTCTACTCCAAATTATTTTCTTCACGCTGTCATATCCAAGTACATAAATTATGGGGAATATTATGGAGAAAAAACATGATAAATTAATTGTTTATTAAATTAATGTATAACTACTTAAATGATATTATTTAAGAGCATCATATTTTTAACTTGAAATACTTTTATCTTTAAAGTAATATTAAATTTGTTGTAAAATTAATTTGAATTCATGTCTTTTAAATAAATTTAAAATAGTATATAAGAAGAGAGATTGGTATGGGAATACCTCAGACAGTTTACATTTTAAGTTAAGAGGAAATTTAAAATAGTGTATGTTGATTAATTAATTTACTGAAGTTATTAAAAAGGAGGAAATTATTTTAATTAATGGATATAGATTATGATGATTCTAAAAGTGGTTCATTTTTATAATTAATATTTTAATTTATAAATAAAGTTATTATTGGAACATATGGAAGTAATTGATAATTTGGATTTTCTTATATTATAGTTGTTAAAGATATTCTAACCTTAAGAAAATGATCTAAATTGTATTTGTAATGTTAGGTGTGATTACTATTAAGATACTTCACATGATCACCATTTCTTTGCTTGCTTATAACTGTTATTAAAACAGGCAAAACTCACTATATGTATTGCCACACACATAAGCTAGAATAATCAATGGATACCAGAAAGCTTATTCATAAAATTTCCATCTAGTAATGCAACCCTCCAGCAGCCACCTTTTATCTCCACTTAACTAAGATGTTTTCAATTTAAGACTCATAGTTTTGTAGTTAAGCAGAGATAAAAGGTGGCTGCTGGAGGGTTGCATTAAATCATAAGATCTAGGTGCAGTGCTCTCAGATCCAAGTCTTCTCACTGATGAAGGCCACAAACCAGAAACTAGTCTGGGAATATTGGATGAGTAAGCACTAGATGGGGATTTTATGCACAAGCCTTCTGGCATCCATTGGTTATTCTAGCTTGCTGTGTGTGGCAATACATATAGTGAGTTTTGCCTGTATTATTAAGATAGTTGGATCTTAGTAAAATCCCACTTATTATTCATTTATCTTAAATGGAATAATTGTTATTTTAGTATAAAAGAATAGTTGATGACCTTGAGATATACATAAGGTAGAAATATTTATAAGGTATTTTATAATACATTGGATTTCATTATTTTTTATATAATTAATTAGATAAGTAAAGGAAAATAAACATTATTTTTAATAAAAGATTATGTTAGTCATTGTCTATTGCAGAGATTTCCCTATGGAATATATCAAAATAATAATTGGAAGGCTTTTACAATGGCTATGTCACTAGGATGTATATTTTATATGCTTTCTCAATGTTAAAGCCAGTCTATTGTAACTGTCTCTTAAATCTACCTTAAATATTATATAATAGATATTTATAGTCAATTGTTGAGTTTCAAAAATTGGTGTTTTTATAGAATTTATAGTTTGATGTCTGAACTAGGTTAACAATCGGATCAATTTGTATAGTGGATATGTGAAAAATTGGGATGGACATGTTATAATATATATCATTAGAAATTTCTGCAGGAAGTTAATATGTATACTTTTTATGTGCATATCCTATTTAGTATATGTACATAATAATATATGTGTATATAAGTGGTTAAAAATATAAACTATTCTTGTAAGTGAAAATGTTTTACATTTTGACAGTTTTCATTTTAAAAAATTGTTTTAAGCAAAACTATATTATAAACAACATTATTATCAATTATATGAATGTTGCAATTATAATAAATAAAATTGATAGTGAGCATTATTCTTCCCACTCTTCTCTATCAAATAAAATAACTAACTGGCCTATTAAAAAAATTAATGTGTCCTATCAGTTTTATAGATATTGTAAACAAATATACAAATTTCAACAAATTGTATTGAACTTAAATATATTAAATATCAATTTTAAAATGGTACAAAAATGTTATTAAATTTTAAAAAAATTTATACCACCCTCTTGCAAATTTATTTAAAACAAATGAAAGTTTAAAAAATAATTATTAACTATGATACAGAAAATTATTGAATGTTTTTAATACCATGTATTTTTCTCATATAAGAAACCAGGTGACCTACTGAAAAGCTGAATGTCCCATATTAATTAAGCTGGTTAGCTATATATCAAATTTCAAGTAATTCTATTGAATTTAAATATATTAAATCTCAATTTTAAAATGTCATTCAAACTTGAAAAAAAAATCAAAATTTAACAAACAAATTCTTCAACTACAATAAAAGCATTTTAAAAAAGTGTAATAAACAAAAAAAAACCCATTAAATTCTGGGGTTTTGTTTTAATATGAAAATTAGACAAATGTATTTGTAATAAAATCCATTTTATTTTCATTATTTTTCTATCATTGAAACTATTAAAAAACAAATTTAAACATTTTACTTATATGTGCTTAAAATTTTGTATTAATAGCTAATAAAAAAATTATAATTAACACTTTAAATGCCCATTCTTACTTATTTGTCAGTTATTGCAAGGTTGTATTAAAATACTATTTTTCTCATTCATTAATTATGGATTTATTCATAAAAGAATTAAAGTAAAATAATCAGAATTATTTTAATTTAGTTTGTAAAAATTGAATAAAGTAACATTCACATTGTGTAAAGTTAATGAAATTCTATTTAAACTTTAAAATAATATCTATAATTATAAAAAGATGGCAAAAACAAATCATCTGTGGTAAATATAAAATATTTATATTTCAGCTAGTTATGAATGTCTATTACAAAGTGTGATTTGATTTCTCTTTACATACAAGTTGTAGTACAAAAAGTTATTGTTTTTTATTTCTCTTGACTTATCTTTTTTAAAAAATTAACATTTTTAAATAAAGTAAATCTTACCACAATATTCTTAAAAAAATTAAAATCAATATTTTTGAAAAAATAATTGTAAATATGTAAATGATTATGGAATATATATAATTTCATTTTTGAATTTATCACATAACAATGAATACACTCAAAAGTTCATTGAAAATTATAAACTACAAATCAGCAACATACAGATGGAAAGTCAACTTACTTGAAGTCAAACAAATTTGTAAAATGCTGACATATTCAGAATTTTTTTGAATTAAAATATCAATATTTATTTAGCTTAATTTTTTATGAAAGTATGACTGCAAAAATAGAAAAATAGAGCAACAAAAGTCACAAGAATAATCAAGCAAAGAATTAAAGTTTACTGTTCCTTTGTGTATAAAGATGAAAATTATCATTCTTTAAAAATGAACCTTTAATATAAAATCAAATTCTCTATACAGCAGTGCCACTCAGTGAAAATCTTAGTGGAAGGAAGAAGGTTTGTGCATAAAACCCCTATCTACTTTTTACTCATCCAGTATTCTCAGACTAGTTTCTTGCTCATGACTTTTATCAATGAAATACCTTGGATTTCTGAACATATTACCTAGATGAAAGACACAAGCTATAAAGTAGTCTGGGAATATTGAATGAGTAGACACTAGATAGGGATTTTATGCACAAATTTTTGTACATCCATAGATCACTAAGGCTTGAGTGGCATCTTTTGTAAGTATAGAAAATGATTATCATGTG
Organism: Epiperipatus broadwayi; assembly: GCA_028023455.1. NCBI lineage: Eukaryota > Metazoa > Onychophora > Udeonychophora > Euonychophora > Peripatidae > Epiperipatus > Epiperipatus broadwayi. The sequence continues at coordinate 5,763,807 of JAQFVV010012420.1, forward strand.
ATGTTTTAGTGATAATATAAAATCACAAATGTTTTGCTTTTGCCTGTTATACCTAAAACTAAATGCATATTTTAAATTAATTTATTAAAACTCAAAATGATATTCCATTTCTTTTTTTTTTTTTTTGATGATCATTAAAAATGTAGCTAATTTTTGTTAATATTAGCATTATTTTTTAATTTGAAAATATTTTTATTGTTTCATTTAACAAGTAAAAGAGTTGAGTTTTTTTTTTAAATGATAAATAATTAAGAAAATTCATTTTATGACTTCAACGTTTAAGTAAAGTTCTAAAAATAGCAAATTGTTATATTTCAAGTATATATTAAAAAGCTTTGTAGCTGTCAGAAATTAATATTTTAAATAATATAATAAGATTTTAAAATAGAAATCTATTTTGGTCTTTAAAATTTTTATTTTAAAAATAAAAAGTTATTATTTATCTATCAAAATAAAGATTATGATATATAGGTTATATACATATTTATTTATCTTTCAACAATTAATTTATTGATCATAACAGTTTGTACATGGTAGGATTACGGGATAACTTTCCTTTTATTAATCACTGACGACGATAGGATAAATAAATAAAATACAAAAGTTTTTAAAATTATTTTTAGGGTGAAAATAAAACAATTCACTGTAACAGCAACTATCTGAAAAAGAGACCTATTTACAGCTTTACCTTATCCCTTGTCTGATTAAATAATCCAAAATGACCGATTTTTAACTATAATTGTCTTAGGCTTATTTACTATTATATTTCGATAGTTTTGTGGGTTTTGGCCATATATAAATTTACAGCTAGTGCATTAATGGACAAAAAAAAAAACAAAAGTGGGAAAATAAATAATAAAAATAAACTTGAAAAAAGATATAGTGGGATTGATCCAGAATCTGGTTGCAAAGCATAGTGTATTTTGTATCAAGTCATTTGCAAAGCAGAAAACATACTTAATGTGTGATTTATTGTTTTAACTTTTCTATAGTATAACAAATATTTTGAAACTACTTGTATAAAGGATCATCTATATCTTAGAAAAAGTAAGCTTGATAGACAGATTTAATTTAATTAAAAAAAAATTTTTTTTAATTTGTTATTCACCGGAGTTTGACCCTTTATATTAAAAATCAATTTCTGATCCCACGTGTTTCTAAATATTCTATTAAATGTGGATAAAATAGTTTAAACAAGTTCCAGTATTAATACTTTCCCACAGAAATAAGTAAAGGAATGATTTAGTGTTGTTTTTCTTTTCTTTTTTACTTAGATAAGAATTATAACTAGAAACACAAAAATATGTGAGGTGAGAGTTTCTCTTTTGATGATACTGAAATGTATGCAAATAATGAAAAACTACCTGAAAATGCTATTAATAATATCACGTGATTTTTTCATATACTTTAGTATTTATATGCTTCCAAGGAGCAGTTATCTTCTACCTATTCTGGAGCTATCTATTGCAAATTTGAATAATCAATAAACACCAGATGGTGTTATAGAATCACCATCTCCAGATTGGTTTCTGTATTTATCCTTATGACAATGAAGATTAATATTAGAAAGTGAAATGTATACATTCAGAAGATACTCTTTACTCTTTGTTCAACCAAATCCAATTCAAAAAACTCAAAATAAAATTTTTTACCTATCTGTTTCATTCATATTTTATGAATGAAAACAATATTTCTTTGCAGAGTAATTATAAATTTGTAAATTATTTATAGACTAAACTTGGAATTCTTTGCATTAAAACTGAGGCTTTTTATGCTTTGAATTCAAATGATCTTTAAAACCACAAAGTTTATCTGTATTTTTAATGTCAATTCTTGATATTTCTATGATTCTTAATTATTATTGTTAAGCTCCTAATATTGTCTTTTATATGTACAACTTTATCAATATACTTAGTTGTTTGTTTATTTTTTGTGAGTTCTTAGAATTCGAGCAGTATTTCATCCTAAGCTTGAATAATTAATGAATAGCAGATAGTATAATGCTATAAAATACCCATCTTTAGAATGGTTTCTAAAATTTATTTTCAATAATGAAAATTAAGGCTGGATCAACATGCTTATGTTTCCTAAAGCTATATTTTCTTCTGTATAATTATCAAGCTAATATCATAAAATTTAAAAAAAAATGAAGTTTTGAAGTAATTATTTGCATAATTATACAAATTTTTGTTATGATATCAATTTCTGTACATTTTAGAGATCTTAGTAGTACAAGAATAAAAAGGTCCTACAGTTGTTTTAAAACAGTGTTTATAATATATATATATATATGAACGTTCGTCCTCTCGTTTCGCTTTGCTCCATGCCTCATGCGGTTTGAACCTCTTTAGTCAAGTGTGATCTACCAGGTTATTGCCTTTCACAGCGTATATGTTTCACAGTTGTATGTTATCCACACAGCGATATATTTTTATACAGTTATATATGTGGTCACAGTTTTATATGCATTCAAACAATTTATGTTTTTGTCACACATACAAGCCCTGTAAATGATAATGATATAATTTGTATAGATATATTGCAGCATTTATATAAATAATATATTGTATAAGGTTTTTTTGTTTGAAAGTGGCTAAATATTCTTTAACAAGTTTGGTTTAAGTAAATTATAAATCACATGCGAAATTCACAGATTGGTAATAAAACTATTTAGAATAATTGAGGTGAGATCAGATGGTCCTTAGGTTATTGACATTGTTTTAGGCTCTTCATTACGATTGTAATGAATTTCTTTCCCAAATCAAACCAGTAAAAATTTGGCAACAAGATAAAAAGAGATTAGAATCAAAAGAGACAGACTGCTTTAAAACTAGAAGAAGTTTGATTGTGTTTTAAAATAGATAGTCCTGGCTTTTGATTTAGGGAATATAGATATCGCAGATTTTTATTTAGAATAATTTGCAGGTGGGATCAGATAGTCCCTAGGTTATTGACATTGTTCTAGAGCTCATTCATTACAATTGTAATGAATTTCTTTTCCCAGATCAAACCAGTAAAAGTTTGGGCAACAAGATAAAAAAAAGATAAGAATCAAAAGAGACCTAAGGCTAAAACTTAGAAGAAGTTTGAATTGTGTTTTAAAATAGATGGTCACTGGCTTTTGATCTAGGGAATATAAATATTGCAGTTTTTTTGAAAGACCTCTTTAGTTTTTTTTCTGAAAATTGTTGTGGAGACCAGATCCAAAATGATCAAGTAAAATAATGTATTTACTGGCTCTGAAGCCAGATGGCTACTCTCAATCTCTAATTCTTAAAATTCCAACCCCAAAGAAAATAAAAAAAATTTTATTTTTAAAAACCAAAAATTAGCTTCCCCCTCACCCCCATTTATTATTTTTCAACTCAACAAAAGAAGAAAAGAGAAATTTTATTTTTAAAAAAAAAAATTAAATAATAATTAAAAATTAAAAAAATTTATTAAATAAAAAATTATATATATTTTAAAAAAAACTTTTTTTTTATATAATATAAAAAAGGAAGAAAAAAATTTTATTTAATTTTATAAATAAATTTTTAAATAAATTATTTTTAAACTTAAATTCCCAAAATTTTCTTCCCCCTCATATTCTTTTAATTTATTTTTTTTTATTTTTTTTTATTAAATATATTAAAAAAAAAAAAAAAAAAATATTATAAGAGAGGTATTTTAATTTTTATTTTATTTTTTATAAAAAAATCTTTATATTTAAATTTTTTATTTTTTTTTTTTTTTAAGATAATAATATTTTTTAATATATATATCAAATTAGTATAACTATGCAAATGAGTTAACCTGGATTCAAAATTTGAAGGTTGTTTTGAATTTCACAATATTAGCTCAAATAAAAGATGATTTCTGGATTCTTACATTTTATTCTCATATACACAGAAACCCTTATCTCATCTACTCTTGCCTTTCTAATTATACTTATTAAATAAAAAAAATACTAAATTACCCCTTTGCTTCATCTGTGGAAAAATATCAATATTGAAATCTCTTTACTCATTTTTCATATAATCTCTAGAAACACATTTGGGATCAACAATAGATGGTTAATATGTAACTTCAAATTCTGGTGACTAGAACCTAAATATTTTGATTTTTAAATCAAATTAATTTTTATTGTCTATGAACCATATTTTTTAAAGATATACATAATTTCTTCACACACAAATAGATTCAGGATATTTGTTATGTCATAGAAAAGATAAAACAATTGACCAAATATTAAGTTAGTGTTTTGTCATAAATTCTAATTTGTACAAGATACATACTGCTTTGCCACCAAATTCAGGATCAATCTCACTATTACTAGCTATCATTTATCAAATTTTTTTCTGTGAATTTTTTGGTATATGGCCAAAACCCACAACAAATCTCCAAATGTGATCATAAATAAGTTTAAACTAATAAGAAATTATGATCAAAAATAATACGGTGCAAGGAAGTATTTACATGGATCTCTTCTTTTCAAATAGATGCTGAAATAGTGTTTTGTTTTCAAGTCTTACTAAAAAAAAAAAGTTTTATATTTTGTCATTTTATTATCACTATTGTAATCATTGAATAAATGTAAAAGTTACCCTGCAATATTTGTTCTGCTATAAAGACCAATAAAATTATTATTGAAAGATAAATTCAAATATATCCTGCATGGCATAATAGTCTAGTGTGCTTTACATTGAAGTATGTATGGTCCCTGCCTCCCTGAATGATTTTGTATAGTCATTGCAAGACTTATTTCTAGTCATTGTTTGTTTTATCTTTCTTTTTGGAGGGTCAAGGTAGAATGGCCATCTTGTTACAAGTGATTCTGGTACTGATGATGATAATGATGAACGATACTTAAGTGGAAACTAGAATATTGTTAGTTTTGGTAAATCAATATCACATAATCTACAGAGCACTGTCCATTTGATTTTTTTTATTACATTTAATATGTAACATAATTAAATCATCTGCCTGAAGATAGATTATTGTTGCTAAGCAACAAGGGGAGTACTATAGCCAAACGATAACAGTTGATTATCTTCGTCTGTGAGATATCTTATGAATATTCTACTTTTAAAATGTAATATTTATTAACAAGTTTAAAACAATATAATTTAACAATTATTTTGTATTAACTAATGAAGTCAAAATATAATAAAAGCTTCCAATAGGTCCTTAGTAATTATCTAGGAATATTTCAAATCTAAATTACAAAGTAAGAGTTATTTTAGATCTTTATTTAAATTGCCTCTAAAATGCTTATTCTTTATAAGCGTAATTACTTTTTGAAGTGAATATTAAGAGTTCGTTAGTAAAGATTTTACATATATAAATAATGTTTCCTAGCCCAGATTGTACATTTAATATTTCTTTTCAGATGGAATGAACTAAGTTTTCTTTTATGTTATTTAGTTGCAAATCTATTTTTAAAAACTTTAGCTTTTCATTCGCTATTAAATCACCAAAAACATTTGTGAATTAACTTCCTAAAATACCATCTTAATCTATTTATTGAAATGACAAGAAAGAACAACTATGATGTGCAATTTTAGAATTATTTTTTATTTCCTGGGAAAATTTAAACTCCCTAACAAGTAAACTTTCGGGTTATCACTTCAAAACTACAGTAATTCATTCTTTTTAGTAAACATTTGCGATTAATATATATATAAAACACTTTTTAATAAAAATTATTTATCTACAGTGTTGTTTTAAGTAAAAATAATGACTGTCAGTAATGAATTTTATTTTTTAAAAAGGTAGTTCTTTTTTAGTTTAATTTGGACATTGATTTTTTTAAAATGGCTTTTATGTGAAAAGTATTCAAATAGAATATATTCCGATGATTTATAATAGCATAAAAACATATATAAATAAAAACATTAAAAATAACTAAAGAATGCTAAATAATTTATTACTTTACGCTCAATAACACTGGCAGTTAAATATATTTGGTAATTACAAAAATATACATGTATAAATATTTATTACAAAAATATAAATTCATATTTAATTTACATGATTAATTTACTTTTATTTATCTATTAATAAATGAAACAATTATATATCTTACAAAACAATTATATAAAATATTTAATTACATAATATTAAAAAATACATGGATAAATTCATAAAATTATATAATTAGCACAATATTGTATAATTTGTAGATATATGTTGGATTATTCTCATTCCCTGGATTGAAATTATTAGCTGTTTTTCAAAAAATTTTAACTTTGTTTATATTTTATTACATATTTTCAACTTTTACTCATAATTTGCAGATTAGTATGAAACACTGATGCATTCTCTTCTCTAGTTCATGAGTTAATGATATGTTCTCAGTGATTCAAGAATTGGTGATCTATGGGAAATTGAATTTATAACCTTTAGATTTATAAATACTGAATTTAAGATTATCTCTAACAAACTAGATTATTCTGCTAAAAGCAATAGTCAATAAAAATTTTATATATTTCATCTAGTGAGGATTCCTCTTATTTCTCCAGTTATTCCTGTTAAGAGCAAAGTTGATGACTTGTTTCCAAATATTACGAATTATCACATTAGGATGACTAATAGATTTATTGGCAGTTTTTTTAAATTTTCTATTTTTTTCTTTTTACTTTTTTCTCTTTGTATTTTTAATATTCATTTGTATATCTAGTATTTGTTACTTAAAACTCATCTAGACAATCAGTATTATATTTTTAAAAAATATTTAATTTAAAACTGTTTGTTATACTTGTATTATTAGAAGTATTTCTGTAAAAAACAGAATATTACAAATAAAATTTTTTTCCAGAAATTATTATATCAATAATATAATCTAAAACAGCTTAAATATATTAAGAATAATAAATACTATAGTTCACTTTAAAAACTCAACATATAAAAATTTTGACGCTTTTTTATATCAATGTCACCTATTCATCTTCTTTCTATTTTCAAATGTCTAGCAAATCAATATTTTATTTTGGTTTTCTTTCTCTGTTGAGGAAAATCCCTAAGGAAGATCTCTAGACAATGTAAACATACAACAAAATAAAAAAAAAGTCACTGATTAAAAATTGTAAAACTGATGTATATTGCATTTCGAAAGTTATATCACAACAATCTTCACAAAACAAAAGAAAAAAACTATGATAAACCATTTTTAAAAATATTACATTTAGCATAATTCATTTTAGGATTAAAAGTCAGTTATTAATTTGAGAATTTAGATAAGAAATTTTGAGCCTCAATCTATAATAAAAAACTATAATTGACATAAATCAATAATTATTACTATTGCTCAGAATAAGGCTAAAAATTATAACACTGTAATATTTTACTCTTAATTTTCATATAGAATTCATATCATTTTTAACAGTAATTAGAAAAAAAGGTTATAAATTAATTAAACTCAATGAATATGTAATAATTTAAGAAACTAATGTAAGTCCCCTAACACAGTTTTAATGAAATTTAATTAATTATCATGGTTGCATCATCATTTAAGTGCTTTTAGTAGATGAAAATGAAAGGCAGACTTCTTCTTGAGTTCCTATCAAAGTGGCATGTTTAGATAATGATACTTGTGAAATTCAACATCATGTTCATGGAAATATTATTACAATCTAATTCAATTTAATTTGATATAATATTGACAAAGTTAGATCTTGAATCTTTCATTTTAATACTTTTGACAATTTTCAAAACATTGTAAATAAGTAATAGAATATTCAAATGACTCATCATGAGATAATTAATTTAATATAATAAAGATAATAGATTTTGGCCTCCTAAAATGATTACATATTAATTATGAACTTTTAATTATTCTAGTAAATACTTACAATGTATTGGAAATTTACAGTATTAAAATGATATGCGAGGTTGTACTTTGTAATGTTGTTTAAAATTCAAATTGAATTAGGTTTTAATAACCTTTTCATGAACACTTGACACTGAATTTTATCAATAAATTGTCTACCATTCCTATTTTCATTTACTAAAGGCAGTTAGATGATAACATAAGATCAGATAGTTAATCTAAGACAATGCTAGAAAATTTTCATTGCTTTTAAAATTATTTTTAAAAAAATGTTATATTGTATGCAAGCATGAAAAATATATAACTACAATATATATATATATAATTACTTCACACAATATTAATCCAAAATACAGTAAATGAATATTTTAAATATACTTTATGAAGTACTTTCAACTAGCTCAGGAGATTTATCATAATAGAATTTGTAATTATGGATTTAATTTTGATTTTAGTAATGTTAAAATTACGGGGGTTGAAAGAAACCATAATAAACGTAAAATTAGGGAAGCTTTATTGATTAATAAACAACATTTGATTAATAGACAAGCAGCGAATGTTAAGATTAGTGAATTGTGGGAATTATAAAATTGATTAATTGTGTGGAAAATGTTTATATGAGGTATTGTTGTAACGTTATTTTTGAATTTTGAATAGTTAACAACGACTACTGAGCTAGTTGAAAATACTTCTGAATAAAATATATTTAAAATATTTATTTACTGTATTTTGGATTAATATTATGTGAAGTAATTATATTTTTAGAATAACTTTTAATACAGATATTGCTTAATATTTATATATGTTAAGCAAAAACAATACTTCATTTATGAAAGTCAAGCTGTTTATAATAAACAAAAAAATATTTTATTCATTAAAATTTCCTCATTTTTATTTATTGTTCAATTAAATAATTAGTTTTTCTTAATTGAAAGTAAATGTTGTTAATCAAATATATATTTTTTTTCTTTATTGATTTACAGACACTGTGTTTCAGTATTTCTTTTATTTATCCAATATTTAAAATTTTTTTTTCCTGACTTTTCATATAACTAATATTTTATTCTGACTTTGTGAATCTTCAAACTATTGTTTTATTGATGAAACAAACTTCTAATGCAATATTTTCCCAAATGAATAGTTTATTTTTCTATTTTAAATAATTCTATGCATCTTCATTTTTTTTTTATATTTTTAGATTAAATGAAGACTTGACAATGCTGAAGTTGAAGTGTTACATGTAGCAATTATAAGCATGCCAATTCTAAGCATATTGTAATTTCACTGTTGAATCCTTTATTTATTAATAATTATTCATAGCAGCCCTTATAAATTACCCGGAGGACTTAAGTTAATATATTAGCTTCAACAATATTGGATTTCTTAAATGAATCTATGGACTCATGAAAAATATATTTATTGCTCCATTTTTTTAAAAAAAAGTATAGACAATACTGCAATATGTATTATAGAATATTATTGCTATTCATTACAGCATATGTACTTTAAACTACTCTACTAAATATATTATTTTCAATTACCAAAAATTAATGAGGGTTTAGAAAATCAAGAAGCACTTTAGGCATGGTTTTTATTTTCAAGACAAGTAGGAAAAAAGTGTCAAAAAGAAATGATTTACATATTCCTTTTATTCATTTGATTAAGGCACTTGAGTTAATTAATGAAACAAGTTTCTGGCACTGAGTGAAATTAGTTATCTGCAAGAGTTTATTTATACAGTTTTTACATAATGAAATGTGAAGAAGCATTATTATTACAGATGAAAGATCTGATGGATTTAAAATAAAATCTATTTTTAACATGTTTTTTAATGAGTTGTCATTGGAACTGTTTTAATATGGTTTTATTAACCAGAGATCAAAATGTTTTGATAATTTATAAAATGTTTTTTAGATTTGCAAAGGCAACATAAAAAGAGTTTTGTTTAACAATTAAGGTTTATAAATCTCAAGTTTTTGTTTTTTTTTATATAAAATATAGGAAATTTTATTCTGTAATTTGGTTACAACTCATATGATAAGACTAAAAATAGGATACATTAAATGGTATTCAAAGAAGAAAAAAGTTCATTGATGATATATCCTGCATTACATAACCTAAGATGACTATAGTGATCCATAGGAGCAATGGGAAGGTCCTAGGGTTTGGTATCTTGGAGATACGTGACTAAGCTTGCATGACTTGAAATGTACAAAGATGACATCAGTTTTGTCCATGCAAAATTCATGGCATTGCATAGGTAAATCAGACTCTTCATAATGGATGTCAATGTCCTGACATCCAGAGTCAAAGATATATGCTTGGGGGTGGGGGGAAATTAATAGTCAATCCCAAGTGGATGCACTTAAATCAGTTTTTAATTGTTTCCAGGAGGGAGTTATAACAATCAACTTTTATGTGGATTCAAAGATGTAGGGGGACCAAATTCTGGTCTCTTTTCTGAATTTTTTAATTTTTTTTATATATATAAATCAAGCAGATGATCCAGGACCTGATTAAAGGTGAGCCAGCAATGGGTGAACCATAGTGAAAATAATATGAATCGTTGGACATATTTCTGGGATAGATCCATGTAGTATGTTGTCAATAAGTGTTGATAATGTAGGCATTTTGTTTTTTAGCATTGGGGCTATAAGTTCTCTGTAGATTGAAGGGAAATGCAGTAGCAGAGGAGATGTAGTGAAGTTTCTTCCTCTCTAAGACATAGAGAGCAAGTGGAATCAATGATTGAGAAACCTCAGTGGTGTATTAGGAAATGTTTAATAGGCAAGGCATTAATTTTTCCACAAGAAGTCAACGAATTTAGGCTCAAGGAACTATTGCTTAAATTTCTTGATTAGCAGATGGTTGTTGAGCTGAAAAAAGATTGATTCTATGGAAACATCAGAGTATAGAATATAATACACTTCTGAAAAATTAATTTTTGTAGAGGATGGCTTATTATGAATAGCAATGAACTTAGAAATATGGAATATGAGAGTTGCTAGCCAGCTGCTGCTAACAGGGGGAGGCTTGTCTGTGGGAGATATATATCTTTAAAGAATGAGGAGTTGGGATCTTGTGGGAACAATCTGTAAATGGTGTTGTAGGAGCATTGAAATATAAAGGTATCTAGGGAGTATAGGGGCAGCCCATTGAGCTTTGTGTGTTTCTGTAGGCCTCTCAAGCTAATAGTTCCACTTTTCCCCCTCTAATCAGATTGGTGCACAGTTTATTAATCTCCTGATGAAGGCTTTAGTGAAGTTGATCACTGGGGTGAAATAGGATATTTTAGGGAATATTAGTATATTGATGAGGGAGGACTTGGCGTAGATGGACATATATACTTTGGAAAGGGAGGATGTAATTTTCTGTATAGATTGAAGTAGCTTATCTTGGACAGACCTCCTCATGGCCATAGTGGATTCAAATATAGGAAGCTTAAGAACTTCTGTGGCTTTGTTGTAAATGGGCCATGAATGTTCTTACCAGAAGTTAATTGCCAGGCAGATGACTTGGCATATTAAATTGGAAGCTGGATTGATCAGAACACTCCTCAAGCACTGATAGAAGCCTGAGCATCAAGTTGTTTATCAGTTTTGAAAAAAGGAAAAAAAAATGTTTGTATGTTTTAGGCTATATAGTTATCATCTTAATAATATGAGTCAATTTAAAACCCTTGGAAGCTTTTTAAATAAAATGGTGGATTGAAAAGTTGAGATGCCGCATAGAATACATTGTGATGCTGCTTTTAAGAAGAATTTGTGAATTTTAGTGCATTGTATAACTACTGTTAGCAAATTAATTGTATATCTAGCTGTTATTTTCTTTATTTTACTGTATGAAAGTGAGAATGGAGTCCATTTTGATATAAAGTAAGGGCAATGAGAAATTTTTTATTTGAGCATGTTCCATTGATGAATTAATATAATTTTTTTATTTTTCTGAATGGAATATTATACAGTCCATTATTACAAAATGACATCTTCATTGAAGTGTATATGTGAAATGAATAATCCATGTAAAATTTTCTAAAAGAAGTTCATTGTTTAAAAAGTGCAATAGCTTTTATTAGAAAGATATATCTAAAAGTAGAATACAACAAAAAGTTATAACTAGGCATGATGTTAAAGTCTTTTAGAGAAAGAAACTTTACAGCATAAAATTAAAAACTAGCATCACAAAGGTTTAAATGGATAATGGTTTTGAATGTATTCATGTTTCACAAATTAGTTTTCATAAACATTGCAAAACTCTTCTTTAATGAATTATTATTATCTTTTATTGTTCTTCTATTTATTTTCTTTTGAAATTGGCATGATCATATTCACTTGCAAATAACCTCTGCTAGTGAATTGTATTCTATTCTAAAAGTAAGTGATAACCTTTGATATATGATTCATAATATAGTAGAGAGGTTAGAACATAGTATAAAATTTACATTGAAACTGTGGTGATAATTATAAAAAGAGAAATGCAGATAAAAAGTCAACATACAAGTTGAAAAATGGACTTACACATGATCACAGAATGCACAGACATTAAGTGTTAAATCGATAAGACATCATAATGAGAACCCTACTTACATCATGTTGATTCAAAGAAAATTATTTAGATTGCATTTTGACACCTAGTGTAAGCCTTAGTAATTAATAGTTGTCAGATAGTAGTGCTTATTACATCACTATCTAGTGCTGTTTTATCCATTATCTCCAGAATAGTTTCTAGCTGTTGGCTTTCATCAGTGAAGAGTTTTTAGATCAGGGAACTGTGCGCATGGAAATTTTGGGTCCAATATATCTGTCTTCTAGCATCCACCATTTACTTTATTTCCTTTTACTATCAAGATATTAGCCCAAATTGTAAAACATGTTAGTATTTCTTTAGTTTTTTAATAACTACAGTCACCTTTAAGCATTGTTTAAGATTGGTAACCTAGTGTAATCTTTGATTATCAGTAGATGCCAGAAAATAATGCTTATTACATTTCTAACTAGTGCTGCCCCATCCATTATCTCCAGACTCTGTTTTAGTTTGTATCTTTTATTAGTGGATAGGAATTCAATAAATACTACATCAACATTATTTATTGCTAAAGTTTACACTTGATAGAAAAATATTGTGAGATAAAAAAAATGCTGCTGAATAGCAATGTAAATGAGAGTCTTGTGATATTGATACTATGTCAATCCTGCTTAAGAAATTAAGATCACTATAGTCATTAAAATCTCAGGATATCATAATACACATATAATAACATGTAAAATTCTGGCTACTTGAGGAAAGGTATATTGCATCCAAATAATCCAGATTCATTGCTACCAGAGTCAAAAGTTTTTCACTGATGAAAACCATTAAGCTAGAAACAAGTTTCAGGATATTGGATTAAGATATTACTGAATAGGGATTTAATTAGAACAATTATCTGGCATCTAATGAATACTAAAACTTATACTAGGTGGCAAAAATGTATTGAGAGAGAATTTGTTGCTTAACCATTTTTGTCAAAAGGCAATGATGGCTGCATTAAATGCACATCATACAATAGTTGTTTAAGAAGGTTTAAAGATAGATATAATTTAGTATGAAAAGTATTATCCAGAAAAAATGTTCTAGTGAATTAAAAAATCACATAAACATGATTGGAGAGATTAATATTTTTATAGGCAGAATATCAACAACATGACATTTATAACAGAGGGAGTTTATATAGAAAACTATAAAAGATAATTCACAAATGAAAAAAAAAATCAAACAAATGTTTCTGAAGCGATAAAACATGAATGACAGTATTTTTTTTTGTTTCATTAGAAGCAAGTATGAGTGCACAAATAAGGAACACTTTTCTCTTTGTGGATGATTACATTATTTGATTAAAAGATACATTGTAACAAATAAACAAAACATATAGGACATTACCAAATTGACTCCAGTTTGTGTTTCAGAGATAAACTATTATAAGCAGCTTTGTAAAAAATATCTTGAATAAGCAGCTGATTATATAATCGATTTAGATAAAGATTTGGAAAAAACATGTTTGAATCAATTTCTATTAGCATTTATAACAACAAGTAACTTAATTGGCAAAACATTTTTTTTTCAGAAATCTACTTATATTCAAGGATAATCTTTAAGCAATAGTGACATTTTGATCAGTGATGGAATATGACTAGGAAAAGTTCATTGCTATTAACATAAATAATTTCTAGGGCTAAATTCTATCAAATTTTATATGACCATCACTGACATAAAAACAATGTAAGAGTTGTATACAGTTCTCCCCTTGAAATGTGGATAGAGAGAAAAAAAGTGTTGAATCTGAATTTATGCCAAATTTTATAAGAAACATGAAGTGTTCATAAAAGCAAAAAAATGTATATACACAATACTGATGAAAGTACTTGTCTTAAAAGAAGATATTTGAATTTAAGCTATAATTTTTACTATGCAACTGAAAATATGAATTTCTTTGTGCAAGTAGTAATTTTAAAAAAATTGTAATCTATATTCATATTATTATATAAATGTAAAAATACATTTGTTTGTGATTTATAACTCAACAAATATTGCACCAATCTTAAAGAATCTTGCATGATTTTATTTTCTTTTTTTCTATAGAATTTTACTAACATAAATGTTTGCTGTGTTTTAAAAAATTTGTTCTTTGCAATATAAAAATGTGTGGAAAATCTACACCACAACTGTTTTTGAATGACATCATAAAAAGTAAAAAAAAGAGCAGCACTGAATAATAGATTATAGAATTGGAGAATTAGTGTAATAAAAGGCAAAGTGAAATTTAATTTTGCAAATATATTTTAAATTAATTAAATTGTATTTATACCATGTTTTTAATTTTTCATTGGAATAATAAAAATTTAAATCATTTTATAATAATGAAATTGTAAATATTTAATTTATATAGCATGATGCTTTTATAAATTATAATAACCTAGTTTACTCCACTGCATGTGCAATTTACAGATCAAATGCTAATTATAATGAATACTCTCCTTTCCAAATACAAGATAAAATCTCTTTTAAGAGAGAGAATGGATACACTCTATCCTTTTCACCTAAACTATATACATAGGCAAGCATTTGGAACTGAGAGCATGAAGATTTAAATAATCACTTTAAATTACTTATAATATGATTTTTGTCAATGACACTTGCAAAATTTTTACAATTTACGATACTTCATTATCAAATGAAACTTAAAGATATGTGAATATTTAATTTCTATAGTGTGATGTTTTTATAAATTATAATAATAACATAGCTTAGTCTGCTGCACATTCACTTTACAGATTGAATGTCAGTTCCAAATGCTTCAGATTTGCCTATACATATAGTTTAGGTGAAAAGGATAGACTGGATCCATTTTATCTTTTAAAAAGACTTATCTTGTGTTTGGAAAGTATTCATTATAATTAGTGTTCAATCTGCAAAACACATGCACAGCAGAGTAAGCTACATTATTATTATAATAATGAATTTGATAAAGTTTAGGATTTTAGTTTAAATATATATTTAACACATGTTAATTTAAAATGGTACAGGTAGAGCAAGAGACATACTACTGAATTTGATTAACTTTTACTATGAAATTTATCAACTTTTAAGGATGTTAGTTTAAATATATTTAACACATTTTGAATGAATTTTAAAATGCAATGGATACAGCAAGAGAATTACTACTGAATTTGATAAACATTACCATTTTCCTTTAAGTATAATCTCATGGAATAAAGTAAACTTTAAATATATTTAATTAACATATGAGAAAGTAAATTTTATAACAGAATGAATGTTTGCATTCATTAATTAACTAAAATAATAATATATATTGTAACAAAATAAAAAGTTGTCCTACTGATGTGGACAGCATTTTATAACTGACATAAAAATATGATGATGAAATAACCCTTATTATGGTCCCTTAAAGTTAGAATATTATTTGTAATAGGATAAAAATGAGATTTGGGAGCCATTTACAACAAATAGGATATGACAAAATCATGATATAGTGATCCTGTTTAATTATGCCATCCAAACTATGGTATTATTTTTGACAGAATAAATATGTATAGATGCTAACATCTCTTATAGTTCCAATGACTTAGGTGTTATTTGTAACAGGTTAAAAATATGTAATGGAAAATAATAACTGTAATATAATCTGAATAAAATATAGTTCAGTCATTGGTCACCCTATATAATAGAATGAATATGAATCCTAAAATTGGGCATCATTTGTAACTGAGTAGAATGTAAATCAAAAGAAAATTCTAATTTTATAATGCCCATGAATAATAGTAACACTCATAATAGAATAAATTTAATATACTAAGCTAAATGAATGCTAATCAATGAATAATCATTTAACATTTAAAATAATCCTTTATCTAATCACATATCTGACTGTCAACTACAATAAAACAAAACAGTGATGATAATCTTTATTATAACATCATGAGTTCAGACAGCATTTATAATAAACAGAAAAACAAACAAAATCATCACTTCAAATACCTTAAATAAAAACCTTACTTAAAATAGATTTAAATAAAGCAATTAAATCAAATATCATTGTCCCAAAACAACAATATATGCTTAAGACATATTTCACTTCTAATAAATGAAAATAATAATAAATCATTTAACAACTCAATTCTAATACACCTAATGAATCAAATATTGCTTATAATAATATAAACTTATACTAAAATTTAATGATGTTCCTATCTATATAAAATAATTCACAAATGATTGAAATAACAGCTTTAGTATGTTCTATAAGTATATAATATTCATAATATCTAAATTAATATATGACTTAATAATTAATTTTAAAAAATTTTAGTTTAATAAAATGATAAGTAATATTAACTCAGCCATGTTATACTCATGTATTAATTTACTATTACTAATCACACTATTTATAAAAAAAATAAAAGACAGTGAAATGATAAATAATAAATTTTACTAACTCAGCCATGCTATATTGTTATATTGACTTTACTCTTGCTAATTAAGCTAGTTATAATAAAATTAAATACTCAATAAGGATGTAATATCAATGAACCTATAAGACAATCTTAAATATGTAATATCCAATCACACCAGTATATAAAAGAAAGAGTAAATTTCTATTGGATATTTACTTAAATACAATTAACTAATTATGTCGATTTATTTTAAATTTCCTGTAACTAAATTATTAAAACTGTATATTATAACAATCAAAACATATAAAAAAATATTAGCATTTATTATAATCAAATATGGATATTAAAATTTAATAGTTAATTGGATTTAGGATCTATGTCAACTAAATTTAAACATAATTAAGTCAAATCATTCTGACTTATAACAGAATAAAATATACTACTATCAGCTTTATAATTGAATAAGATTAAGATCTTACTAACCAATCATGAACTCAATACAGTATTTATCCAGTCAATAATAATTTAGATAAAACACAAATATTTGATTGTGAATATCATATAAAGTTTATACTTAGATAATAACTATAGAATTCAATACAAAAAATAATATAACTATACTCATCAATCCTGAGATTTCATTTTTGGATTATGTAATATAGTTATTTCAAATAAATTTTATGATATAGACAGTTTATCTTGTCTCACTTGAATGTTATTAAACTGTGAATTTGTATTGCACTCTTGAACATTAATCAGACAAGTTTATTTGTTTTAAATCAAATTAAAATTTATTAATAAATGAATATCAATTATATATATATATATATATAATGAATAGTAAACAATTGATATGTACACATATGAACTAATTGCATGTACAGTAAATCATTAGTTGGCATTAATTCAATATTTACATATGTGATTGCCTATTACTCTTCAATTATTTAATATCAAATATGAAACATTTATGTCTATGTATACAAAATGTGTTGCAGAAACTCCTACTTTCAAAGATATAAGAGAGTTTAGTATATACATCTTTATTACATTAAAAGTATAAAGCTAAACTAATCAATAAATAATTACAATTACTCCAAATTCACAAATCAATCAGTCTAGTCATGAAAATAAATTCAAAACACTACCAATGGTTTCACTGCTACAAGTAGATGTCTCAAGTGTAAAGAACTACAAAAATAACATATTTACATTAAACATTACTCACAATTCCACTTATCTCCTACCCACCCTTAATATTAAAATAACTTTTAAATAAGTTAATTGCTACATGTCAAATTTCAGTAGGTACAATATATATGATAATAAAAAGATAAGCAAAGTATAAGAAATAAAAAAATAACAGTGAAATATTTATCTACTAAAAAATATCAACTTACAATAAATACAAAAAGTTAATTTTTTTCTATAGTACTGAAAAAAAAATTTTTTTTCTATCCTTTATTTATCAATTATCTATCTATTCTTTATATTTATATAAGCTATGGATTTTTGCTTTGTTTAAGCAATAAATCAGTTTAAAATAAACATGAGCAATAACATAAGTGTTAACTTACAATAATTTTTTTAAAAAACTGACTTTTCTATTGTGCACTATAAATTACTTTAAACAATATTAAAAATTATCAAATACAATAAATAATTTATTTTTAAAAACAATAGTCACATTCATAATAAATAAACAATCTTTTATTAAGAACATTATAATTTATATACTTTAAACTATAAATACAATATTTTAAAGGCTCTTTCAAATATATTTTTATTATTCTTTATATGTATTATATGTGTTAATGTCTTACAGTTTTGTGGTTAATTCAGGCAGTTTGGAGGAAGTTCCAGTCACTGTTTTACTTGGTTTTACATATTATAAATACGGTCATTGACAATAATAAAATTTGCTACTGAAATGTATTTCTTAAATCATATATAAGCATAAACATGAATAGTCAGGCACTTATGTCAATGTATAAAGAGAAACAAAAAGTAACACATAAATGTACATTATCTTAGCCAGGAACAGGGACACAATCAGGTAACCCTGGAGATTAAATCCGTTTTATCTTTCTTTTTCATATGTTACCATGCATGATATTTATTATTTAAATTAAAAATGCATAATTTTATTCAATATATATATATATATATACACACATTACAAATACATAAGTATTATAAATAGAATGCCAGAAACTGTATTTCTTGAAACTTAATTGCCATATAGAAATGAATATTATATGCAATTATTCATATTGGAAATGGGTGATTCTGATCAATAGAATAAAATTTAACAATAATAAAAAAAACCATTTTTTTAAAAATGCATATTTAAATATACTATAACTTCTAAGTAACCTGCCAAGAACAAATTCTATGAAACTAATTATTATTTTCAAATGATTATTACTTGTAATTAATCAATTTTGTTTCATATTTTTTGTGTTTTGACATCTCATCAATATATACATATTAGAGTATAGGCTTAATAATATTAATTAGTTTATCACACGAGAAATATATTTTGCTAAAATACTAAAAGTTGATTATAAAATAGTATAAAAAGTTAAATTTTATGCAATATTGCTATTGATAATCATGTATTATTATTTGATTTAAATAATACAACAATGTAGAAGCCACAGAAGCAAATACATATTGCATTATATTATTTTATTTTCTACTAATGTGAACAATGCTGCATGTACTGCAATTTGTAAATACCAAATCACCCCGTACTTGATATCATCTTAGAATTTTGAATGTGTTAATTACTAATATATTAAAATTATACACACACATAAACATATACATTTGTAAACAATAGGTATAAAATATTTAAATTATAATATCTAAATTGTATTTAAAATTAATATTTAAGTTGTACTTTATTTATACATTTTTTTTATAATTTTGTAATATTTATTAATATTATGATTTTTGGATATATCATATTTAATTTCCACTTCTTACAAAATAATGAATTGAGTTTTCTGTATTTAAATTGGTTTGCACTTGATAGCTCACAAATGGCTATTCTAAATAAAGTTAAATTCTTCCATTTACAGGAAATAAATATAACTTTCATAGATATTAAAGATAATGAAATTCTAACAGAGTCACAGGCATATGATCAAATACCATTAATATCAAATAAATACCTGCACTTTGACTTTTTTTTTTTTGTAATTACTTAAAATTTCAATTAATACCTCTAGAATAGGCTGAAGAGAATTGTCCTTGGACTTACCATTACCAATATGTAGTATCAAAATACCTGAAATCATATATATATATATCATTTGAATTCTCAATTGCAATCCATTTTGCTCTATAACCATCAATATATGAAAGAGTTATCTATGTGTACAAATTAGATCTCCATCATTTATTAATAAAAGATATGGTTTTTATTAATAATGAGAATATGTTAATGAATAAAAAAGTTAATAAAATTTTAATAATAATGGGTGGAAAAGGTTATATTGATAAATCAGATATGTTTAGATTTTAAAAAATGGATATAAAATGTGCAAAAAATTATGATTTACCTAAAATTGATAACCCAGGTATTCCAATGAGGCCAATTATTGATAATTATAATACTTATTATGAAAATGTTACAAATGAATTTTTAGAAAGATTTTTAAAAAGTATATAACTTTATATGATGAATATAGTGCTAACAATTCTAGACAATTTGTTAATAAATTTAATGAATTTTTGGAAAATAAATATTTTAAAAATGTGTATTTTGTAAAATTAGATGTTGTAGCATACCAATATTGATCCAGAAGTTGCTATTAATAAGAATATGGAATTATATATAAGGGATAAAGAAATTAAATTAAAAATAGAGTTTTCAATTAATTTTGATCATTTGTTGTAAGGATGTTATGGAAGTAGTTTTTATAAACAAAAGTTTAAGTATAGGAAATAGTTTAAGTGGATTTTGAGCAGAGGTGTATATCTATAATTTTGAAAAAGAATATTTTGTTTATATAATAATGGGCCAATTTTTTATATAAAAAAGAAAATGTTAATATTATCGAATATATGGTGTTAGAATTTAAAAAATAAGTAGTAATAATAGGGTAATAATAGAAACTTTTGTTTATAAAAAAACATTTTATGATCTAGCAAGTAAGTGTTTTTCAGCTATTGATAATCATTGGAAAATAAATGTTATTAATAATAGGATTCATAGAAAAATTAAATTGTGTTCAAATGAAAATTTATTAAAAAGTGAAATTAATATGATAAAATATAAATGTTTTATAAATGATTATCTTAGAGAAGTCATTAAAGGTTTGTTTTGTAATAAAAATATTTTAAAAAATCAATAATAAAATAAGATTGAATAAGAATAATAATAAAATAAGATAATTTATATTGATTTCAATGTTTCAAAAGGTTTGTAAAATTAGGAAATTATTTAATATGATCAATAAAAAAATAATGTTATTATTTGTCCTGTTTATAAAAAAAAAAAAAAGGTTAATCTTGTTAATTAATAGTGCTAATGATTATAATACATTTAGAATTTATGAATTTGGTTTATATTATAAAATGTTTAGATTGGTTTAAAGATAATAAAGAAATGTCATACGTTGAAACTACAAGGAATAAATTGGCAATAAGATTAAAACAGCATTTATAAACCAATGTCAGACTATATATGACTTTCTTTATTGATTATTAAAACAGCATTTAAAAGATAAAGATTCTGCAGTTTATGGTCATATGAGTAAATTTAAACATAAAGATTTTAAAATAGAATTTTTGGAATGTATTTGGATCATATTATGAAAGAATTATAAAAAAAGAAATTTATATTAATGAAATGAAACCTATAATGAATAGGTTGTTAAAATGAAAAAAAGAGAATAATAGGTTAATTTAATTAAATAATTATAAGGATTATTTTAAGAAAAATATTTAAAAAATGAATGTAATGGAAATTTAAGATTGATTGTTAGAAGAGTTTTAAGGTAAGAGTTATTTGTATTTGTTATATATATTTCAATCATTGTGTAATATTTGTATTTATATTTATTGTTTTTTTATGTATTTTTTTAGTTCTTCCTTGATAAAGACTATAAAAGAATTTAGTCAAAACACTGGACTGTTATTTATTTATTTTATAATAGTTCATATAATAAATCAAGATTTATAAAAAAAGTTTGCATGTGGTTCATTTTGTATATATATATTTTATCTATTTTAACATAACATACAATATGTAGATAAAAATAATTGCAAACAAAATTAAATATATTTATTATTCAATTTGGAAATAATTTTTCATAAAACATAATGCTTCCAAATTAGCATTGAACGTCTGATTTTTTTTCTTCTTAAATTAACAAAATTTAAATATCATTCACTTTTTATTATCATAGGCTTTATTATGGATAAAGCATATCTTTGTATTCCACATTTGTTGTTTTTGTACCTGATGTTTGAAATATATGAAATCCTTGTTTAATGTAAGGTTTCACTTCTCACACATTTTCTGTTATAGATAAATTTAATTGTTTTTGAAGAGACAATTCTTCAATTCCATTGATTGGAACTTTATTATTATCTTCTTTCCAGAGCTACTATTAAACTGCTGACTACTAGCAAATAATCTATTAAACATTTCTTTAGCACAATTGCCAATTTCATTTTTCAGTCTAGTTTTAAAAATGTGTCTTTTTTTTTTGCAAACGATTTTGTAAAAATTTGTAAAAAAATATGATGCTATTATTTTTTCTTTTACTTAATTCTTCTTTAATTATATTAAGAAACTTCCTACATAATTTATTGTTAATCCTATTTAATTTTAAAAACAAAAATAGTAAAGCTGTTTCTACAGTTGACAACGGGAAAATCTCAGTTCTATTCTCATTATTAGAAACAGCTCTAATATAGTTAATAATGTTTCTGCCATATTAGTTATATTTACATAATATTTCCTCCATATAGCATCCATATTCAGTTCAATTACTGCCATTTTTTCAAGCCTTTTAATTGTAAAAAACATTAGATCATAATCCCCATGGTATTCAATCTTATCCACAATCCAAAATTAGTGTAAATTCGTGTATATATTTTTTTCAAAATACTATTTGTGATAGAAATTTTTTTAAATATTTTTACAATTTTTCTGATATACCTATAATGGTATCATATATAAAAAATTTCAATTGCAGATTTCTATTTTTCACTGATTCAAATTCATAACATTTTGTAAAACAATCTTCATCTCATTATCACTATTATCTTCTTAAAATTTATCACTTTCTTTTTCTCAATAGGAAAGATTTTCAATACAGCTAAAAGACAACTATAATTATAAGTGTAATTGCATAGGAGATAACATTCCAAATTTCTGCATAACTGCAACATCATCATTCATTACAGATACAATAACTTTTTCAAAATAAACACCAAAACTATCTAATTTTTGTGCTAGCAATTCTAATTTTTTTGGCAGACCAACTATTATTAATTAAAACTAACCCAAGATTGAACAAATCTTTAGAATGTCTATATAAGTAAATATCCACATATCTTTTATTTTTAGTACTAGTCCATTATCAGTAGATACGTTAAGTTTTTTTTATTTTTATTTTACAATAATAAAATTCTGTCAGTAGTTGTCTCACTTCTGTAGGATTTCATGAAGAAATTGAATCCCCTTATGGTCCTTTTCTGTCTTATAAATTGAATTTTATTAATTTTATTATACAAGCATTTATTGACTGCTGCCAATTTAGATGTTAATTCTGCCACAGTTGGGTGTTTTTAACATTAAAATTGGCTGATCATTGCTACTGGGGGCTTCAATGACTTATTGGAAGCAGGAACTATTTGTCTATGTATTAGATTATTCTCCCTTAGAGTTGTGTACCCTTGCTTGGCCTATAAAGGACAATTATCACTGAACATTTACAAGATAAATACTTATTGCAAATATTACAAATTGCCAACTCCTCCTCTTCCTCATTCTCAATAATATTATTATTATTGAAAATGTGACCAACAGTTTTTACAAAATTTGCCCCTCTTTAGGGATGAAAACATAAAATAAAATGAATTAAGTTTAAAATTTTTAAAAAGAACTACAAAATAAAAACAAAATATTCTTAATGTAATATCTCTTTATTTTTCACGATATACAAGAAAGTAAAGCAAAAGAGTGATTCAGTTAAACAAATAAAAAAGTATACATTATAAATTATTACATACCTAAACACTGATTAGCAAAAAAATTTAATTACATAATAATCTATCAAATAAAACTTCATTTATGCAATAAAATCATAAAGCACTCTGAAAAAATTAATGAGATTTTACAGTATTATTTTCTGAATTAATGTTCTAAAATTAAAATCACTGATATATTCATTTCAAATTGAACAGCTGCACTGGTGCTGTATAGGATAGTCTCTTCCTTCATCCTCTGCTAACATGACTTGCAACATCAACATATATAGTTTGTTCAGTGTAGAAATGACTTGCATAGATGGAATAAAAATTAGGCATTTTACATTTTATTAAAAGAAGCCTACAGATACAGCTTTAAAGTTATCTACAATTTTTTATTCTAATAAAATTTCAAAAATATATATTACATAAAAAGTTAGTTATTGTGTAATAAGAAGTTACAAATAAAATTGTACATTTTCCAAGCATTTCAATAAAAGCAGTAACATATACTATGACAAATTGTTGATAAAAACAAGAATAGTTTCTATATACAATCGCATGAAATAAGTTTTTGGATAAATAACAAAAACAAATTTTAACTTTTTTCATGAGAAGGAATTTTTTAAAAGAAACTTTAGTTTGTGGACATATTAAAAAAATAAATTCTGATATAAATCTTAAAATGATACTACATTAAACAACTTTAAATGAAAAAAAAAAAACATATGTCATTTATTTCAGAAGTGAATGTAGATATTTATGTAGATATTCAAAGGGATAAGAAATAATTGAATGGTTTTTATTAAGAAATCATATGATAATTGAGTGCTGAAAATGATAAAATTAAGCTGAAATTCATAGATCTTTAGGTCTCAAGTCTGTCAGGGAAGATATTTATAAAAGAAATTTTATGATTGACAAAAAGATGTAAAAAAATGATTGTTTAGGAATATATGGTCATATTTTATTCATGGCCACTTTACATATTTTTGATATCCTGAAAGTAATATTCTAACTTGAAACTTATAGTTATTAATACTATTTTGTCTAATACTGTAATAATTTGAATAAACTGAGTATTTTATTGATTTTCAATATTATAATAAGAGTTGAGGAAACTGCATTTATTAACATATTTATTTTGTAATATTATTTAGATTTTAAGAGATATATCCTATTTGATGAATTTAAACTGCTCATTTTAAATGCTCTACCTTCTAAAGGAATTTTGAGACAATTCTTTAGAATTATATAAATCTTTTTAATTGTACAGCCTGACTTCAAGAATGTTACATTTTTAACAATTTATAAAAATAAAGATAATAAAAAAAGTCTACCATAATTATCCTAAATACTATTTATTCATTAAGCAAAAGTATTGTCAAAGATTATGTGCAATTTTAGATCATCAAAAAGCACTAAAGAAATGATTTTCCTGTCAGATAAATTCAAAAAATATGTCATGAACAAATGTGCATCTTATGTAGTATTTCTATTGATATTATCAAAAAACTTGATTCATGTAGTTGAGCAAGTTTGACTCATAAAATTTATTTATATTATTCAGATGGCTCATAAACATATGAGATAAAAGATTGTGATTGGTAGTAAATAATCTGAATTATTTAAATTAATATTAAATATAAATGAATATTAGCTTAAACTTTATTTTCATTTTTATAATTGTAGATTTTCCAGAAGCTAATAGACATTTTTATAACTTAAACATTTGAACTGATTAAAGCAAAAACAAAAACTTCTGTATCTTCACTTTTAAATTTACAGATTAACATTATGTGTGCTACTCATATCAATTATAAAATAGTCAACAAAGTGTCCTTAATGTTTTGAATTCAACATATAAAGAATTAGATTTAATAAACAATGTTTTAAATATTCAGATGTTTTATCCATCATTGATGAAAAACAAATTTTAACTAACTGTTTGGTTTGAATATTCATCAGCATAACAATATGGGTTAATTTAGATATCATGATAGCTTTTCGGTTAAAAAAAACATTTCATAAAGTGAAGAGCAGCAGATTCCAATATGGTGCTACTGAAATTAACAAGTTAAAGGCAAAATGTGATATAATTACTGAAATAAATTAGTTATGAGTTAGGCTATTATTGTGCCAAAATCTTTTGAAATAATAAAGGCCTTGGAAACTCTGTAGTTAAAGATGTTTACAATATCCTGAAAATTTAATGGCTAGTCAAAAGACCAATGCATATGTTCCTTTTACATATATAATATGATAATATCAGTTTTATATAAAATTTTTACCAAGATAATTACAACTCGTCTACAGAAAACATTGGGTTTCCACCAACCAAGAGAACAAGCTGGATTTAAAAGTGATTTTAGTACAGTAGATCACATCCAGGTATTGAGAGAAGTTATAGAAAGGACAAATAAATATGAGTTGCCATTATGCTTTGGATTTCTAGATTATGAAAAGGCATTTGATTCTATAAATATTTCTTTAGTGATTAAAGCATTGATTGGATCATCAAGGTATAAATCCAGGATAATGTCATATTTTAAAGAATATTTAAAAAAATGCAACAGCAACAATTAAATTACATAATGATACTGGGAAAGTCAACATTGAGAAAGGTGTAAGACAAGGTGACTCCATATCTCCAAAACGTTTTACAGCAGTGTTGCAAGAAGTATTTTGTAAATTAAAATGAGAAACTAAAGGAGTGAAAATAAATGGAGATTATTTAAGCCATTTAGATTTTGCAGATGATATAGTTGTTTTTGCAAATAATGCTTTGGAGCTGCAGGAAATGTTGCAGGAGTTATCAGATGAAAGTAGGAAAGTAGACCTAAAGCTAAATGTTAAAAAGACTAAAGTAATGTTTAATGGATTTTCTCAAAGTATGAAAATTAAGATTAATTATGATGAGTTAGAAGAAGTTAACAGTTACAAATACCTTGGTCAGATTATTAATACAGATGGAAACATAATGGATGAAATTAATCATAGAATTAAACTTAGTTGGAGTGCTTTTGGTAGAAATAACTTGATACTAAGAGGAAATATGCCTATGTGTTTGAAAAGGATGTTTTTTAACAAATGTGTTTTACCAGTTCTTACTTATGGATCTGAGACTTGGACACTTAATAGAAGAGCAATACAGAGACTTCAGACCACTCAAAGAAGTATGGAAAGATGCATGTTGGGAGTAACAAGAAGAGATCAAAAATGTAATATATGGGTAAGAGAACAAACAGGTATTATTGACCTCATTGAAAAAATTAAAAGACTGAAGTGGAGTTGGGCTGGACATATTTCTAGAAAAGATGATAATAGATGGACAACTGAAATCTTAAATTGGATTCCAAGAGATTGTAAAAGACCCAGAAAGAGACCACGTGAGATGGTTGGATTAAATAAGAATGTGTGCAGGGGTGATATAGAGAAGAGAAGCTAACGATCAGAGGAGATGGATTAAACTTGGAGAGACCTTCATCCTGCAGTGGATTGATAATGGTTGTTGATAATGATGATGATGAATATTAAATCTACAATTGTAAAAGCACATCTTTGTTAGAAGTTTTGAAAAATTAGAAGAGAAATATTTTCTTAAGCTATATTATTAGAGGAAATTAAGCATGGTTATTGTAAAAATGGTAGAACCTACTTATAATGAAATACTTTAAAGAATACTTAAGACTATATTTGAAAATATGGCTGAGGACATAATATAAATGATGATCTGTGATTAAGGCAAGTTATAAAAATTTTACATCAGAAAAGTGGTTACAATAGCATTGCAAGATGTCAAATAATCAGGTTGAACCAGTGTGAAATGTATAGAATATATTTATGATTCATATTGATTAGTGTAGTCATGCAAAAATCATCTTTAATCTTTTTTCTTGTATTCCATAAAATATATATTTAATCAACTATGCTCTGTTCAGCTTATCACAGTAGTAGGGTGTTAGACTCCAGAAGATGATGTCCATTCAAATATTTTTTATCACCTATTAAAAAGAATTCAAATTCTATATTTGTGATTTTTGTTAAATGATATGAATAATGATATAAAATATATAAATGTAAATTGGTAAGAAAACCATAAAAGAGAATAAAAGTTTCAAATATATAAAACAACATCATGGTATTGAAAGAAATGCTATTTCAACAATAAGATAAAAAAATAGAAATATTACTAAAAGAAGAGATGATATCATGAATTGTGTGGAAGAATTCTAAAAAGAATTACATCGTAATAAACAACCAAAAAATATCCCCTATAATAACTACATCTTTTTTATATTGGCATGAATTTTAAATGAAGAAGCGATATTATGTAATTAAATCTGTGACGAAGAGAAAAGCTTTAGGAATGGAATTATTATTGATATTTAAAAAAAAAACAGGTGAAAAAAGAGAAATTAAATGATGAAGATGTAACAGATGATTGGAGGAATGTAATGTAATATTGATATTTAAAAAAGATAATAAAGAAGCTATTAAAAATTATGGACCTATCAGTTTTATACCAAATCTTTATCAAGATAATTACAAACCATATACAACCGACACTGGATTCTGGCCACTAAAATGAATAAGTTGGATTTAAAGGTAGTTTTAGCATAGTGGATTAGATCTATGTATTGTGAGAAGTTATAAAAAGAACCAATGAGTATGAATTGCCATTATGCTTTGGATTTGTAGATTATGAAAAGGAATTTAATTCTATAAGCAGTTCTGTGATGATTAAGATTTCAGATCATCAAAATATAGAACCAGAATAATGTTGTATTAAAATATTCATTAAAATGGAACAGTAATGATTAGATTACATGATGATACTTAAAAGACTAATACTGAGAAGGGATATGACATGATGATTCCTTATCTCAAAATTTTTTTATAACAATACATAAGAAATATTTTGTGATTTGAAATAAAAAGTTGAATGGAGATTATTTAAGTTATCTGGACTTTAAAGATTATGTAGTTGTTCATGCAAATAATGTTTTGGAACTTCAAAAAAAGTTGTTAGAGAGTGGTGAAAATAAAAAGGTAGTCTAAAAATATATGCTAAACAGATTTAAATAATGTTTACTGGATTTTTTCAAAAGAAGAACAAAGTCTGATTAATTATGAATTAAAAAATGGCAATTGCAAATAACTTGAACATATTATTAAAAGTTAAAAACATAATGGATAAAATTAATCATAGGATTAAACTTGGAAGGAGAGCTTTTAGTAAAAATAACTTACTATTGAAAAAAATATGACTATGTGTTTGCAAATAAAAAATTTTATTACATGTATTTTATCAGTTCTTACTTAAAGATCTGAGACATGGACATTAGCTCTTTCAATGAAGTTGAAAAAGATGTGTCAGTTATTAATAAGAAGATACTGAAAATGAAATGCATGTGTGAGAGAATAAACAGCAATCACTAGCATCATTAAAAGAATTAAGAATTTGAAATTAAAAGTAATATTTATATACAAAGATATATTATTTCAGATGGTGAAATTTCAAGCTTAACAAATTGTCCATAATACTGTTTTCATTATAAAATGTAAAACACTAATCAACAACTTGAAAATAATTAAAAGTTTTTTTTAAAATATCAAATGAATTTTCATTCCTTATAAAAATCTTATTTTAATAATCACAAATGTGATGCAATACACTGTGACTTCTTTTTCAGAGTCAGTAATCTCTTAGCCACTATTCCCAGAAAAATATGTTAGCCACTTTACCTTCCCTTTCCATTCACCACCCTGTTTTTTCATATTCTTCTCTATTCTGCTTCATCTCATTTCCACAACAAAATCTTTGTCAAATCCATGGTCTTTATATCTAAATCCCCTTATTTTTTTTCCAAACACAGCATAAAAAACACAAACTCAATTTCTGTATAAAACTTTGTTTATATTTATTCTTTCACAACTTCATTATTTGTACCCTTTCTGCTTGCAGGCATTTACATTCTACTAACAGATGCCTAATATTTTCTATGCCTTCCTTACACAACTTGCAGTCTTAATCACTCACATTTTTCCATTTATGTACATTTTCCCTTGTTGTTAAAGATCCTGTTTGAGCCTTAAACAGTAAACTACTTTCCTTGTTATTATCATAAATTATCTCATACCCAATATTATGTTTACTTCTATATACATTTATACTCTTTTTACTCTCCATTCCTTGCCACTATAGCACTCAACAATTCTCCTAACAAAATCATTCCACCTTTAATATGAATATACTAACATAAATTCATCTAAATCTTCGGCATACCATAATACCTTTCTCACAATCTTGTTGCTTACCTTTTACTCATAACCCAATTAAGTATCATTTTGGCTATTCTCTTACTATCCATAAACTGCAATCTACTGAACATTTTCATTTTGCTTTTTGCATCTCTCATATAAAAACTTGACCATCCCATTTCTCCTTGAATTGCCTTCTTTGCTATTCACAAATCTGCATATAATGCATGTTTTTCTACTTCTCTTTGTACTTTTTCTAAGAAATCTAACACCCTTTTACTAACACATAACACATTGATACTATATATTAATCCTGATACTGTCACTCCCTTCCATACAATTTTAGCTACATCACATTTATTATATGAAAACACTGTTAATTTTAAATATACAATTTTATAGCAGATCCATCAAGTAGATATCATTATAATTTGAATGATGTCCACTGCATGGAGTTGCTATGAAATAGTTTGGTCATGTGATTATTAAATCTTGATAAGAGTTTATATAAGGAATAAAAACTGATTTGATATTTAAAATAAATTTTATCTTTAAATTGTTTATTAACAATTTTGTTTAAGATTAATATTTTAAATAAATATATATGTTCAAAATAGGCATGTTACTTTAAGAAGATTATTAATACATAATAAATAATTCATCTAAATTATCCGAAGTACATATCGTTTTGCATGAAATAAATAGTTTTAGAATACATTAGATAATTTCAGTTAACCATTTAATCAAATATTCTTTTGATATTTGAACATCAAAAAGTATAAAAATTAGTTGATATTTTTATATTCATTTCTATACACATTAAAATATTTAACAGTTTTTTTTTATATAGCTAAGAAAGAAAATGTAATGAAAATTATTAAATTTCATACAAAAAAAGTCACCCAACTTCATGCATCTGGTTTAATAGTGTGAAAGTGAAAAATTAGAAAGTACCTCAAGTAAATGATAGATATCCCACAGAAAATGTCTAAGAAAGATATAAATTTCACTGCAAATTACATTGAACTTTATACTCTTTTGTACTCTAATATTATAAAGCACATACGCATATATGTATGCAAAATAGATTTTAACAAAAAACTACACACATTTTAACATTATGTATTACGCTTTAAAATGTTTTGTTTTAAAATGCAAGGACGAATTTTTCAGAAAATCAAAATGACGGAATTTTAATTTCTTTAACAAATGAAGCCAAACAATAAAGTACCTGCAAATTGAATAAATTAGAAAATAATAGTTGAAATATATTTTCAAAAATTACAACAGCATTAGACAGTTTCAATATAATACATTATTTGACAACAAGAAATGAATTAATTATAAAAGATCAAAGAAGTTAACCTTTTTTTTTTTTTTTATAACTTTTCACAAATGGAAATTGTTTTTAAAAAACACACACTTTCTGCAATAAAAAGTAAAAGGAGAATAACCAAAAAAAAAAAAAAAAAAGTAATCTATAAAACTGATAATAGTCATAACGGCAATTATGAATCAAAATGACTGATAATTAAAGTTACAGTTCACTATTATTATGATCACCATCAATTATGTTCCAAAATAAAGGCCTCTGATAACGCAGTCTATTTTTTATATAGACTTATTGTTTTCTATGATCTTTCAATAAATATTCTGTATTAATCTTTTATTTATTATTTCGTTTTTTAGGGTTATTATATTATTTATTTCTGATTTATTTATTTATTTATTATAATATCTACAGAAAGTTAATTGTAAAAGACTATTTGACATTTCTATAGGTTATTTAAAGAATAATAATAATTTGAAAAATATTGTCCAAAATCTTTAGCTACTATTTCTGTTAACATCAACACTGCTTATTTCTAACTTTGCACATCGCTTTTTCTAGAAAATCTATGATATATTCTTATCATAACAAAATTATTATCAATTATTCTCATCACTAATTATATGATTCTGATGAGTGATAAGACAGGACTTATTCAGAACAAAGACTTGTTTAAATGTCGAAAGAAGGTTAATTAAATAGTTATGCCAATCACATTAAGCAATTATCCAAATCAAAGTAGTACACAATAGGCTTAATGAGAGTAGTTAAGTCATTTTTGAAACTATTATTTATTTATTGTCATCAACATGAAAAACATTTGATAATTTAATATTGGATAAAAATGTATGTATTTTTTCTTTATTTTCTTTTATTTTTTTATTTTTAAAATTATTTACCAATTTTTTTATGGTACATTATAATCTCATTTTTCTATTCATTTTGCTACCATAATTTTATGTTAATGAAGTTTTTGGATATCTTTAACATTTCTGTTCTCAGACTTTCTTCAGTTCTAACATTTTTCATAGATATAAGTATTTTTTTTTTCCTTTTGATCTATTATCTGTAGTATTTAATGATATTATCTTTTATTTTTAAAAATATCTAGGAAAATAGAGAAAATAAAAGTTATCTTAGTTCAAGCTCTTTAGTGGCTGACTAAGTATTTAACAATACTATTCAATCAGTTGGAATTAAATATTTTTTAAAAAAAAAAAAAATTACAGCTGAGAATAAATCATGGAACACTTAGCTCTCAATCCGCCACTGTTTTAAACTGCATAGCTATGACTACATTTTGATCTCTAAAATCACGAGTGAGGCCAAGAAGTAAAAAAGATCAAATCGGATTAGAAGAGAAAAAGCCCATCTACTCTTTCTTATTCCAAAAGTGTTACAAATTGTTATGTATAGTCCTAATTAATATCTTAACCTAATAATAAAATATTGAGGATAAATAGCTCAACAATTTATTGCAGATACAGCAATATAAAGAGCAATGCCCTATATTGCAAGATAGAAAAACAAGCGATGCAATTGGATAATTAAAAAGTTATTGTTGATAGATATATAAATAATGAACGATTCCTATTTGGCTTGTTGTTATTTTTTTTGGTTGAAAAGACATAGTGATAGTGAATTGGATTAATTTGATCGATTTTTTTTTAAAAAATAAAAATAAATTATAAAAAGAGGTGTTCATTAGAATATTTTTAAAATTTAATAATCTTTTTTTTTTAAAAAAAGAAAAATATAAAGAAAAGTATTTTATATTTCTGGTTTTAATTAAGATATATTTAGAAATTTTATTAAAGAAATGTTATTTTGATACAGATGAAGACAATATTGGAGAAAAAATATATATGCAACTTTGGGAAAGTGAATGACTGATAATATTTATGAAATTAGATTAAGAATTGTAATGGATAACAGGTATTACAGTGTTAGTAGTGATTTATTTTATAATTCATTGAAACTAGATTTAAGAAAGAAGGTTGTTAAATGCTTTGTTTGAAATATAGCAGTATATAGAATAAAAACAGAGAAAAATAGAAAAAGATAAAAGTATAGATTTTAAAGATGTGGATTTGAAAAAGAATAAAAGAGATAATTGGAAAATTAATAATATCCGAATGGTTTATTGATAGGGATAAATTTGAGCTTTTAAAGTGATAGATGGAGCCTAACAATGGACATTGGGCTCCAGAGACCATAACTTTTCTACACCACTAACCCGCGTAGGACAAATATATTACTTTATGGAAGAAATTAAGAAGGGAAATAAGAATTTCGTTAATCATGCACTTTGATACAAGACAATTATAAAAATATATAGTTAAAGAACTGTGAAAGATAAAAAGAAAGAAATATGTATATAAAAAAGCAGATATAAGAAAAAAGTTATGACAGTTGAAAAAGTAGAGCGAGGCTTGCGTTTTTGCTGTAGCAAATGATAACGAACATATTTTATTTAATTGTGTTGCATGTCTGAGCATATGCGTGTATATCACAAAATTTATAGACACTGTTATTGAAGATGAATAAGATCAGTAATGCGATAATGCATGCTTGTTTTGTAAACCAATGAAAACAATTACTTGCTTATACTTGAAATATATAAAAACATTTGATTTATTTATTGTGATATGCTTGATTTAATTCAAACGCAAACGAACACTTTAAGTAAAACAGCACTTTTATTTATCTATCTGAAAAAGAAAAAAAAAGATAGTCAATCATTAAATCGATTCAAATTTGCAGACATGGTTTTACTTTTAAAACATATTATCTCAGTACTTTTCAAAAAACGATTTCAGATAGTTAGTCGAGTTGATATAAAGATGTGTGACTTAGAACAATTAGAAGCTAGTCTGACTGAATTGCTATTCAGCGGTAATGGAATCCAGAAATAAAAAAAAAGTTATTATCTAATAAAAAATGCTTTCCTTTAAATATATATGAATTTCTACTTTTTCTCGCGCGAATAGCAGACTGATGGTCGCAGCTCAATTTATCACTTAGAGTACTCAAGCATCACATAATTTTCTAAATGACGAATAATTAATTTATCTATTTACTTAATTTCTATTTCACAGAAATATATTCATGTGTGCTTATTTAAAATAAAAATGCTCATTTTAGTTTATGTAAAATAATTGAGATCTATTTTGTAAAATAATGGATATCTGTTTTACATAAAGAAGACTTCAAATTTCTGAATTGCAAGTATTGTTGTATTAAGAGTATGCTAGATAAAATGAAATATCTTCAAATTTTTAAGATTTTAGTATTGCTTTTATATTCCATCATTTATTTTTCAAGAGTTGGCATTTTTGTAATACATGAAAGGTTCTTAGATTGATTGCTACATAGAATACATTAGTGTTTTATATGTGTACATAAAAGAAAATTTTTCTGCTATATATATATTCGGGAAATATATTTTCTTAAAAGGAAGCATATATGCCTGCCATGTTTCTAATCTAAATTAGATTCTGGGAGAGTAAACTTAATTTTTTTTCAAACAAATTTAAGATTTTTCTTTATGATAATCACCTTATAGCCAAAATAGATAATAATATAATATTGGCCAGTAAGTAAGTATTTAGTTATGTTTAGTTGGAAAGAACAAGAATAAAAAAATCACATTAATTCTCAGTACGTGGCAATTGACAAGCTTGATAAAAAAAAATCCATTTTCTCTCTTATTCTTCTAAGACAAGTTTCTAGAAAAGCTTTTGCCCTACAGTTCATGCATGTAATAAACTCATGTCTAAACTCTAAATAATAAAACACATGCATATAAATGTGTTAAACAGAGTTAGTATATTTTTAAAATATTAGTAGCCTATATTGAAATGATTCTTGTGTACAAGTGCGGAAAACCATTCTGATATTAATATTTTAACAGGATAAATATTCTGTTTAAGACATTGATATACAAGGGTATGTTATATATATAATAAACTTGTTTTTGCATAAAGCTAGATGGTTCAC
The DNA here is from genome assembly GCA_028023455.1 of Epiperipatus broadwayi. NCBI lineage: Eukaryota > Metazoa > Onychophora > Udeonychophora > Euonychophora > Peripatidae > Epiperipatus > Epiperipatus broadwayi. Next base: position 5,799,373 of record JAQFVV010012420.1, read on the forward strand.
AGATGTAAATCACATGATTATAGCCTATGCTGTTTGACACCAGGAATTTTCAATCTGTTGTCAAGGCAACTTCTTTGGTTCACGATGTTAATGTAGGCAAGAGAGCTTACTTTGTGAAACAGATTGAGATTTTAAAATTCAAAAATGTTTAAATAACCCCCATTAAATAAACAAATATCTGATTTGAAAATGGATTTGTGTATAAAAATTTTTAATACTTTTGCATTGCACTAAACTTTATTTATTAATTAGATAATACTTTGATTTTTTGTAAACTTAGATGGTTCAAATAGGTATATAAATCATATGATAATGGCCCAAGATTATCAACAGGAATCTTCAATCTGATATCAAGATAACCTTTATAAATAAAAGGTGAAAATCCAGTTTTCATTCTGATCTAAGATAAAAGAATTGATACTATGATTGTAATAAATTGAGATTTCTTACATTCAGAAAAGTTTAAATAAATCTGATTAATCAATCAAATATAACTTGTTTTGAAAGCTGATTAATAAATAATCATTTTTAATATATTTCATAAATTTAATTATTATTTACATAATATATTTGATTTAGCATAAATTTAGATGGGGGTTCTTAGATGTAATTACATGCCTTAATAACAGATTGTGAACTATTTAGCTTTATGTAAAAATCAAGTTTATATTATATTTAAATTATACAGTTGAATGTATGTGAAATATTTAAATAAAGTTAAATTTTTCTAAAGACATTCAATACCCATATTAGATGGTGGAAATAGCCCAACTAGAACACCATCATCACAAACCTTTAGGAAAACATATATTGCAGATTAATATAAAAATTGCCAATTCAATTAACAAGTAATATGAATGACTTTGTATATATTTAGGTTAATTATCATGTCAGAAATTGAATGAACTAAAATACTTAGGGTATACAGGTATGTGCACCATTAAATTTACAAACTGGTTTCTGACAATGGTGTGTGTGTATAATATATATTAATAAGATGTGATATGTTGCACTATTTCCATCATTTATGAGTGAATGTTGAATGTACAGAAAATTTTTACAAAAACTTGTTAGTAATAACACACAAATAGACAATACAGTTTAGTAATTACATAATGTTTTGAGTAGTATTATTCTCCACTCTTCTTCAGGTGTTGCTGGCCTATATGCACACCTGAAGAAGAGTGGAGAATAATACTACTCGAAACATTGTGTAATTACTAACCTGTATTGTCTATTTGTGTGTTATTACTAACAAGTTGTTTATATTTGGAAAGTTTAAATAAAGTTTAAAATTTTCTGTACATTCAACATTCACTCATAAATTATGGAAATAGTCCAACATATCACATCTTATAATTCAAATTTTCAGACAAATATCTATTTTAATAATTTGTTAATATTATATATAACACTAATTATCATCATTAGTAGACTCACAAATGTATATAACCATATAAATATGGAAAAAAAGATAGTTCTAAAAAAGTAAAAATAGATAAAGATAGTTTTTTTCCGATTATGATACTAAAGAAATTCATAGTTGGATAGTAAAATGATTTTCAGACATAAGTTAAATTCAAACTATCATTAAAAAACCCAATAACTCTGTGTTATCTTGTTTGTTTTGTTTTTTTTGCCATCTTTTAGGACATGGCTTTGCTTTAACAAAAACTTGACATTGTTTATATTACAAAAAAAATATTTTATGACTCTTTGTGCTATTGATTTAATTTTTTTTAGTATATTTGGTATTATCTAAGGATTCTCATGACATTAAATATTGTACCAAATGTGTGCAACCATACTACCATCCTTAAATTATGATTCAGTTTGGTACACATTCTTACTTTCTTTGTATACACATAGAAAATTGTCAAAGTCCAACTTGCCCATTATGAAAACACTGATAATAATTCTTGGTTATTGTCATAAGTAATACAGTACAGTTCATATTTAGTCTTTTTAAACAAGATTTGGAATCAGACAAGTAAGTATCTACTTGGGAAAAACTTTTTATGTATTCTCTTGTTTCTTATAAATATGGAAAAAAACACAGTATTAAATGATTTGTCTTGTAAAATCTGGATATATCATTGGGCTGAATAAATGTTTAGTTGTGGTGGAATAATTATTATATTAGTACTGATAATAAAAAGATAGTGGTCAGAACATAAATAAGTTTTTCAATTTTTTTTAAAAATAGAAATGCATAGAATATCTGAAATAAACTCATAGATTTTCTTAAGATCTACATACAGAATAATAGGGTATATAAAGAATTATTAAAGTTTATAACTGTTTTTGTCCAAATTTTTTTTAATTAATTTAAAAAATAGATGACAAAAAGATTTTTTTTTGAGTGAAAGGAAGACTATGCATTGTTGAATTATCTGTGAAGTCAAATTTAATCATCTATCATTTGAAATTTTTAGGTGAATCAGTTAATTAATTAAAATTAATTTATGGCCATTTTATTAGTTTATTTTTTAGTATTAAAGTCATACTAACAACAATATTGGACTATTCAGAAAAGAACAGAAATTGTTTTTTTTTGTTATTAGATAGCGTTATTACTTAAACATCAATGAAAAACTTTCTTATTCTTCTTGAAAAAGTGCTGAGAAATATGTAACATTAGGAATTATTATTATTCTAATCAATTATTGATAGAATAAATTAAATCCATCAGAGGTTGTAGTTAAATATCAACAATATATGGAATACTAACTACACCTGGCCTTATAAAGGTCCATGTTTTTTTTAATTGATTGCTCTAACATTTTTTTAAGATTTAATTTAAATTAAACAAAAGATCTTAAATATGAGAATTATAACAAAACTCTAAGCTATTAAGACCTTTTGTTTTTGTAATAATTGGTTGCTTTAACAATTGATAAATTAAACAAAACATTTTAATATTACATTTAAATAAATTTCCAAGTTTTAATAAAGCTAAATTAAAATTTACATTTTTAAATATCTCTGTTATATTTGATATCTTTATGGCTTCAAATATACGTTTACTGAAGTGCCTTTTGAATTAATAGTTACTGTTTATTGATATTGGAATACATAGTTTTTGTACTATTTTTTTTATTAAATATATTTGTAATTTTTTATTTAATTGATTGCTTTAACAATTTTCTTTAAAAATTTAATGTAAATATGTTTTATTAAGGATTGCTAATCTATAAAAGATAGTTACATTGCTACTTTATAAAAGTTTGTTAACATTGCTAAGTTTGTCGTTCATCTGAACTATATTAGGGAATTGACAGACCATGAAAGCACAGAGTGCCTTAATTTCAAATTATGAATCAGTGTTTGATTTTTACTGTAAAATATATACTATATTTTTGTAGTTAAGAGCATTCATACTGATTTTTTTTCCTGTGTTTTTTATTTAATGGCAAAATTACTTCATTTGCATACATGTAGTAGTTGTGACATCCTTCATGTAAATGTAGTTGTTGTGATGTAATCAGACATACATTCATTCAATCAGACAACACATTAAACTATTTTCTGAAATCTTGGAAATAATGGTACTGATTTTGTAGTGTAATGTCTGTTTTAGAAAGATATTTATGAGTTCCAGTGATTGTAGACATAAGAATGAAAACAAAGTAAGAATTAATATACATTCTTATTTAATGCCAATTTTCAGTTCAAATACATTTCAAATATTAATTCTCATGCCATAATGTAGCAGTGGAATAATATTAATCTTAATAATCTATAAGGTATTTCAAACATTATCTTTATTTTTTTTTAAAAATTGTTAAAGAAGCCTTTGCTCTGCATTAGTTTACTTGGAGATCTTTTGTTTTTATACAGATAAATTTCAATAAATTATCATATAACAGTTTTTCTGTCTTTAAATTATTCATACTAAAAAATATTCAATGAATTTTTTCTTACTTTCATGAACTATTATATATTCCAATATATATATATGAGTTTCAACTTTTTCCTTGTAGTCATTATTAAGGATCTCAAAATATATATCTTATTATTATAAGTTATTAACCTTCTTTCAGATAAATCAAATCTCAAAGATGAAATAAATCATATAAATAATATTTTACCAGCTAATGGCTATAATAATAAAACAACATACCAAATCTTAATTCAAATTCTAAGCAATCAAAATAAAAGACAAAAAAGAAACAACTGTTAGAGTTTGTATTCCTTATATAAAAGAAACTACAGACAATATTGGATGTATTCTAAGACATTATAATATAAAGACAGCATATACCACTCATCAAAAAATTAATAGCATCATAACCAAATCTAAAGACTCAATCCCTTTTGAAGTATGTGGGGTTTATGAAATTCTATGTAACATTTGTAAAGCTTTCTATATAGCTATGAGTAATCATTGCATCAATGTTAGCAGAGATGAACATATTAATGCAGTTAAAACATCATCATCATTATCTTTTCATACTATAGATACAGATCATAGTATTGATTTTTCTAATATAAGAATACTATCCAGATGTGACATTATCCAACAATATCAGATCAGATAAGCCATTGAGATCATTAAAAATCCTGAATGTATTAACAAACATGACAACACATGCAAATTACCTTCTACTTGGATTTTTTTTTTAAAAAGTCATTAATCTAAAATAATTTCTCATAATTATTATTTGTATTTTCTATTAATAAAATATTATTGTTATAGATCAGTGTTTACAGTGTCTCTACAATTATTTTATAATATCTGTTACCCAGTTGATGACCAGTGTGACCTGGTTGAGATGTCTGTTTATAGTCATATTTTAATAAATTACCATTTGAAACCAACACTTAGACAATCCAATATAGATAACAATCAACAATCTCAAACTGTTGTCAAGGCAACCTCCTTTTAGCAATAAAAGTGAAATCCCTTCTTTATTTATGGTCCCATATATTTATATAGACACTAAAGATTATAACATGACCATGGAGATTGAAATTATTGATACAAAGAAATTTAAATAAACCTTCTTAAATAGGTAAATATAACCTGTTCTGAATGCAGATTAATAAATAGTAAATTATAACATTACAAATTGCAATTATAATTTTCAAATTGCATCCAAAGTATTACTTAAATAATAAGTGTAATAATGCTCAAGGCTAAATAAATTAATAAATTATACACCAGATAATATTTCATTTATATTGCTATAAGTATATATATATTTAACTCATAATATTTCTTTAGCATCAACATATTTTTTTATTATTATATAAATTTTACTACTATTATTTACTTCCCCCTATTCTTTATTTATTACATCTTATGCCAATGATTTACAAATTCAGAAATATCAACAATTTCTTATATATTACTATTTATATAATACTATAAATTACTTGTAATTAAATGTCAAAAATATGTGTATAATATATTGGAATATTTATATGTGTGCATGAAAATTTATTATTTTTAAAAAGGAATAAAAAAATTTATTTAATATTTTTTTTGTATGAGTGATTATTTCGAACCATATTTTTAAAAGAAAGTTTATTGTTATTAGTTTCTTGTTAATAAAAATGATGAAGATTTTTTTTAAAAAAATCTTTAATTTAATGTTTCTAAATTCAGTATATAATGCCAATACACAAGACTCTTTTTTATATAATTTTGTATTCACTAAACAAAACAAACAAATAATAAACTGAAAATGTTGTTTATTACTTTGGAAGCTAAGTTTTTACAATTGGTAAGTGGTTAAAATAAATTATAATTGATAACAAAATGTTGTAACATAATGTTATTGCAATATCTAGAATAACAATAAGGGCTCTATATCATAACTAGAATTTTGGTGTTTATTTCATTTTTAATAATAATAAAAAAGATTAATCAGTTTTATTATAAATTTTACATTTGTAAAATGTTTCTATGCAAATAATATGATATTTATCACATAGTAGTTAATACACTTGTCTGCCAAACTCATGAACTTAAATTTAAACTTGGGTAAGGTCTATATATTTTATAGAGGAAATGACAAATTTTCACCATTATTTAAATTTTTTAGATACCTGATAACTATTTAGTCTAGAAAATTATCTAATATTGCTGAGTAAAATTAATATTTAGTTATTTTTAGTTTGAATATAAAAAAAACAAAAACATCTCCAGATAATTCAGAGCAGTCAAATGGATAATAATGCATTTCCTGGAAAAAAGAGCATGATTTTAACCTGATACAATTTTTCATGATTAATTAAAGAGCTATTATATTTTTACAAGCAGCTAGAGTATTTATTTCAACTTCAACAAATATAAAAATAATCTCTAATTTTAACAACTTATACATAATGTAATGTAAATTATTTGTTTTTTTTCTTCCCCCATATGTCATAGTATCAGCCTGGAAGCGAACTCGCTAACCTGGGACAACTGTATGTAAAGCAGCTGTCGCTGACCTCTCGACCACCAATACTTGACAATTATTTGTTTTTTTATTTGTTTGTTTTTTTAAAGAAAGATTCATACATAAAACAAAACAATTATAATTCTTGAAAAAACAAACAATAAATCCATAATCACCAGAAAACATAATACTGACCTTCAAATCTAATTTAAAATAATGTTATAAAAACATTTTTTTACTCATTATATAATTTTAACAGATGGACTTTTAAAACGTTGATATGAACAATTATCAATTGTTAAAATTAAAAAGAAATGACATTTAATGTATAGACAATTGTGATATTAAAATAACGGTTTATAATACAGGAAATTAAACAAAATTATTATAATTAAATATATTCGTTTGAAAATTGACTTAAATATGTTCAATTTCGGTAAAAAAAAAAAAAAAAAGAGAGAGAGAGAGAGGGAGGGAGAGAGAGATTTAAAAATTGTTAAAGAAATACTTAAATTGAGTAGAGTTCAGTAAAACTCATAGTAATCTTCTAAATCCGAGACATTTAAATAAATTGTTTTAAAAACGTAGCAAAGAATTTCAAACTATTACCCGTCATTATTATTATTACTAGTAACTCATAAATTAGAATACCCATCCTAATTCCAGAAGTTAAAAAAATAAGATAAAATGAATGAATCTTAAAATAAATGAATTTTAAAATAAATGATTTTTATTACAACCAATGTATGAGGTACAAATATAAACCAAATTTCACATCTTGGTCAATCTGGTTGTTTATTTACTATTTTGCTATGCTGTATTTAGTTTTTCTTTATTTGAGCACATATCCTAATTGTAACTCTCTATTTTATTCTATCATCAACTTTATTTTTTCCAATAAAAACTATCAATATTACATTTTTTTAGAAGATTCTTATATCTTTCCCATGAAGGCATGCTCATTCACATTAGATATTATTTAGAAAGTCTGTTACTTGCTTCATGTACTCAGTCTAATGAAGATATGATTTTACAAAAAATATAGATTCAATAGCACTACATTACTGAAGAATATAGCTATTGGTTGATGATCATATCTTGTATTATTAGAAATTTAAAGAACATATTTAAATAAATTCTATATGTAAGTAATTTAATTGCAGTAGTTATGTGAAATACTTTATCTTTTAGCTTGTTAAATGCAACAGCAACACATTAAAGTCTGTTTTTTCACTTTAGTATTCAAATTTTTCTTTCTGTTTAAACAACTACTCAAATATTTAAATTCATTTAAATTTTATATTAATGACCATCCTGACATCAAATTGCTAAAATTATTATTTTCTGTCACTGGTTGAGAAAAACATTGGTTTAGTAATTAATGTTAAAAAAAAAACATAAACCTTGCAGGTTGTATTCAAAATATTATGAACGCTTAATAGATTATTTTTTAAATTGGTAAAATTAATACAATTATCAGCATACAGTAAATCATAAAATGCAAAATTATGATTTTTTTTGTTTTGGAGTTTTATCTGTTCAAATTAAAAGTTCCACCGATGCATGTATTATGAATCTGCCTACAAACTAATTTTAAAGACTATTGTTATAAAAATGTAGATAAAAATGATGTAATCTTTCCACACATTGGGAAGTCATTTTATTGTAATGGTAACCTTGAGGAACCATCTTTAAATATGACCAAACAAGTGCAAATTTCATTGTCAAATCTAAAGTAGATAATAATGGATATGACTGAACCTAAAACAGGTTATATTTCCCCATCACTTCCCAAAATCAACACTAGTATTTTAAAAGTTTTTCCATCCAGCAATAATTTAATTTAAATATTAAAAAAGCATGCATTTTATTCTTTTATCATGGTGCCATATTAAATGGATCAATTTCAAATACTAGGATCCCTCAATTTACAAAATATTCCAGCATTTTGCTCAGTGGTTAAACAGTCTAATTAAAAAATATATATTTTTCTCTTAACTTGTAAGTGCTAAAATGATCATTTGGAAATGAAATTTGCTAAATAAAAAAGCACTGATAACTTGAATTAAAACTAACAATTTATTTCACAATTAAAATTAACTCTCACACACATACACACAAAATTAAACTAATTTTTTTTTAAATGCATTCATTCAGCAAAGCATATAAAAAATAAATGAGTAACAATGACTGAACAACTAATTCATATAAATTTCATGCTAACAAAGAAATCAGATTGTACTGACTTAAGACCTTTTCAATACATTGTTTTTTTAAGATTCAAAAATAGTAGTCTTACCATGGCATTTTATTTTTTAAATACTTCCATTACTGATCAGAATGGCATAAAATTGTAATATTCCCTAGTGTCAAATGGTTTCCTTTAAAATGTTCCATTTTTCAAAATAAAATAAAGGCAATGGAGGCACACATTTTCCATAGGTATTTTAAATTAATCCTAGATTAGGCATTGATGTTTGAGTTCAGAAAACTCCGGAAGAAATCTACATAGTTTATGGTGAGTTAGTACACTTTAGTGCCTAGTAATGCATATTCTCTGCCCGTATCAACAAATAGTCCTTGGGTTTCATATTTCTAGCAAGGATGATTTTTTTTTGTTGTTGTTCATAAACTACAGTAAACGGTGAAATAATTTCTTAGCCGCGTTTAGAGTTCACAAAATATAAAAAAAATGTATTCTGCTAAATTCTTCAGTCCAGATTTTTTTTTTCAATTAAAACAACAAAAGAATAATACCCCCCCCCCCATGTGTCCCCTTTATATTTTCTCTCTTATCATATCTTTTAAATTTATTTTTTAATTACAAGTATACAATCCGATCAATAATTAAACGACAGAATAAATTAAAGACTTCTTATCTTTTTTTTTTTTTTATAAATTTATTAAACAAATTATCTTAAGAACTGGTAAAACACACATTAAAAACCTACCTTTTCAAACACATAGGCATATTTCCTTTTAGTATCAAGTTATTTCTACCAAAAGCACTCCAACCAATGATTAATTTCATCCATTATATTTCCATCTGTATTAATAATCTAACCAAGGTATTTGTAACTGTTAACTTCTTCTAACTCATCATAATCAATCTTTATTTTTATATTTTGAGAAAATCCATTAAACCTTACTTTAGTTTTTTTATTTATCTTTAGTCCTAATTTCCTACTTTTATTTGATAACTCCTGCAACATTTCCTGCAGCTCTAAAGCATTATTTGCAAAACAACTACATCATCTGCAAAATATAAATGACTTAATAATCTCCATTTATTTTCACTCCTTTAGCTTCCCATTTTAATTCAGAAAATACTTCTTGTAGCAATGTTGTAAAAGGTTTTGGAGATATGGAGTCACCCTGTCTTACATCCTTCTCAATGTTGACTTTCCTAGTATCATTATGTAATCTAATTGCTGCTGTTGCATTTTTATAAATACTCTTTAAAATATGACAATATTCTGGATCTATACCTTGATGATCCAATGCTTTAATCAATGAAGAAATGTCTATAGAATCAAATGCCTTTTCATAATCTACAAATCCAAAGCATGATGGCAACTCATATTCATTTGTCCTTTCTATAACATCTCTCAATACATGATTATGATCTACTGTACTAAAACCACTTTTAAATCCAGCTTGTTCTCCTGGTTGGTGGGAAACCAGTGTTCTCTGTAGACGAATTGTAATTATCTTGGTAAAAATTTTGTATAAAACTGATAAAAGGTTGATAGGTCTGTAATTTCTAATATTTTCTTTATCATCTTTTTTAAATATTAATATTAATACTGCATTCTTCCAATCATCTGGTACAATCTTTATCATTTAGACATTTGGTATATAACTTTGCTAAAAAAAATTTCTATTTCTTCATCTGCTTCTTTTAATATATTGATTATAATTTTATCATTACCTGGAGCCTTTCCTTTCTTCATACATTTAATTGTATATCTCACTTCTTCATTTAAAATTCTGGGCAATTCAGAAGATGTAATAGATATAGGAGGTACTTGTTCTTTTTTACTATATAATTCTTGATAAAAGTCTTCTACCCATTTCATGATGTTATCTATCTTTTTAGCAATAATTCCATTTTTTTTATTGCAGATATAAATTACCTACCAATATCAAAATGTTGTTTTACACTCTTTTGACTTTTTTTCTCTTCTACAACATTCCTTGTTAGTTCACAATTATACATTTTTATATCATACTCAACTCTTTTCCATACCATTTTCCAAATTTTGAGATATTCAATCCTTTTTAATGCATCATTTTTATATATCTTCATATTCATTCTTTGCTTCATAAATTCTCTAATCTCAATAATTTTATTGGTCAATTGCTGCTTTTTTCTACCAGCTATCTTTGTTGCAGTTTTTTAAAGTGTTTCAGTTATTTTCATATTAATTTCATTCAATCTGAATCATGTTCAAAATCTACTAATACTTGAAACTGATTTGTAATTTCTAATTTAAATTCATTAGAATGTTTCTGAAGATTAGGAATATCAAGTGTAAATATTGTTTTTCTTAATAATTTTTGTCTCTCTAGTTTTGCATTAACACGTATCTTACATCTTACTAATCAATGATCACTTCCTGTGTTAAATTTATTAAGAACATTACAATCTTGAAATATGTATTTTTTATTAGTGCAAATATAATCCAATTTTGCTGTATCTTCATTTGGATGCTTCCATGTCCATTTCCTTTTAACATTTTTTTCAAAAAATAAATTCATAATATAAAGTTTTTCTTTTTCTGCAAACTCTACAAGTCTATGTCCTCTCTCATTTCTGTTACCATAATCAAAATTACCTACAGCACTTTCATTTTTTATTTGTTTACCAATTCTAGCATTAAAGTCTCCCATAACAATTTTAAAATGTTGTTTATTCTGATCAAAAGCCTTTTGTACATCTGTATAAAAATCTTCTACTATTTCATCACTATGAAAACTTGTTGGGGCATAAACCTGAATTATCTGCATTTAGTATCTGCTATTAAGTTGTATAACTAATCTTGCCACTCTGTCCGATACACCATCAATCTCCACAATGTTGTTCTTCCACTTTTTATTTATAATGAATCCTACCCCACTTGTATTTCCACTATTTGTACCTTTATAATAGAGTACATGTCCACTTTTTAAATCAATTGTCTCTTCACCTTTTCTTCTAACTTCACAAAGTCCAATAATGTCCCATTTAATATAAGACAGTTCTTCTTCTAATTCTTGCAATCTTCCTTCACTTGAAAGTGATCTGCAATTGTAAGTATCTAAATAAAAAGTCATCAGATGGCAGCCTGGGTCTGTAATCAGGGAATTCTTAGCACCCTCGCCTATAAGCAAACTCAATATTTTTTTTCATAAGGTAATATTAATTACTGATTTATAATCCATACTTAAATAAATAAAGAAAATAGAATCATATTTTATTGACTGCTAATAATTTAAGCTCTGTATCACTAGGAAGTGTTGTGTTTGTTTGGTAATTGCGATATTTGTTTACAATAATGTCAGCATTATGCTTTGACTTAATTTGTTATATATATTTAATTTTGGTTTAATTACTCTAAAAAATGTAAGTAGTTATAAACAATCTCATTATCTAATCAAATGGTTAATGATATCCTGTTTATGTAGTGCTGTGGTTAATGGAAAATTATAGAGATCAAAGTCCATGATTTATGTCTCCTGCACTATCACTTCCGGTGCTCAAACTTCTTACGAACTCCGAATAATAAAGGATTCGATTATTAATGATATATTTTGTTTAAAAAATATATATATATACATTCTTCTTATTATGAACTATAAAGTTTATTTTAAAAAATTAAACGAAGTTGTAAATTTAATATTTACTTTAACAAAAAGGTCAAATAATCTAACTATATTAGTGATTTTTATTTAATAAAAAATTAACGATTTCTTTTTTTTTATTACATTTTTTTTTTTTATCGAACTGAATTGTAAGGTATATATATTCATTTCTTTTGTTGAAATAAATATATATTACTTTTTTAAAAAAACAGTAACCTTATTTACTGCGCTCTTTAATTTTCTCAAAGCATTTTTTTTTTTTTTTACGTACTGCATTTTATAATCTTGTACATTTTTAAAGTAATAAAAAAAGATTAGTTCAACTAAAAATTGGATTCTATGCATCACTTCACGTCAAAGACGAAATATTTGCAATGATTTTGAAAGAAAATTATATATTTATATATAGATTTCTTTGTGACTTTAATGAATAATGAAATATTTTTTATCAGTTTTAATATTCTAGTTTTGTATTGTTTATTGTTAAAACAAGAAAATATTAAGTGTCCAATATGTCTAGAAAAATAAAAAGACAAAGCAAATACTTTTATTAATAGAACTTTTTCAAATATGTCTCCTATTTGCTTCAATATATAAACAAAATTATTTTGCCATTCAGTAAACATGCCAAGCGTTTATAATATCAGTACCAATGATCAGAATTTAGTTTACCTGATACCTAAAAAAAAAAAACTTTTATTTTTTTTTTTAATTTTGAAGTTTATATGTGGATGCCCTGCTGGACTGCAAATACAAATAAATACCTAGAATAATGTGAAACGATAGGGTAAGTAAGTTAGTGGCAACAGAGTTTTATCTATAGGGGGTTATACACGAAAATAAATAAATCTTTATAACTATATATGACAATTATATGCACTTTATATACATACGCTATAAGAATATATTATGTGCCTGAAGGCATACAAAATAATATTAAAGATCGGTATGACCTGTTGCGATGTTCCTAAGTTTACTTTCACATGTCGGAAATAAACTTCTTCGCAAGACTAAAGTGAAGGAGAGGGCTGACTAGAGTACGCATGGAATGGCACATCTGCCTTTCAGAAACTTCACCTAGCAAGTGTATTTTCTCAGTTCTGTTCTGGTTCCTTTCACACACTCCTTGGTGTTTTAGATTGACTCTCTTGATTGGTCATCAACTGTCCACATGGTGGTCCATTTCTAGAGTTCCATATTTGATCCTGATCAGATAATACAGTTAACATTCTGATTGTCTATTTTTAGCAATATGTTTTCATTATCATTAGATTTTATCAGGAACTAAACATTCAGAGTTGCAATGGTCAATGCTAATACTGATAATTTATCAGTATATCTAAATTTATCAGTATAGCTAATCTTTAATGCAAAACTATTTAATTAGCTAAGTGCTTTTTAGATTTAATTTTACTTTTACAGATATATCACCATTTTAATAAATACTACTTATTTTCTGTATATAAATATACAAACGTATTTAGCATACTTCCCCCAAATTCAGAGATTCATGTTTTGTTTCTTTTCCTATTCTCTGAACTTAAAACTTAATAAGTAAGGTAGGGGGGGGGGTTTCTTTCAAGATTTGTAGTATTTTCATTAGGGACTGCATTTCTGTTACGGTTTTTCCAAAATGTCAAATTGCTGTTATCTTTTTCCGAAGCAATTGCAGCATTTGTTGTCTATTTTTATCTTTCTGCAACTGACTGATGTGTTTGTGTAACACCCCTTCGCCCACCATTCAGACAGACACCACTTGCTTGGTTAAATGGCATACAATTTTAGCCTTATTCCAAAATCTGTCAATTTTGTTTCTGACGCATACACATTCTCTAGATACAAATTTGTAGTGTGGGACAAAAGATGTATGACCTAGATATTTTGGGAGTGATTTATCAACTTTTTTACAGGACTAAACTTTGGATAGAGGTACTTTCACACATAATTGACATTTTGTATCTTGTTTACTAAATATTTCGATGTCATTATTTTTGCCCATCAATATTAATTCCCAGGTGATTGAACTAATCACAGCAAATGAGGGGATTTATAGGGGCTTGAACTATATATAATGGCAATGTAAATGTTTTTTCACTATTGTTTGTAGTAATTATAGCCTGAATTACTCCTTTAATTTTTATAGCATTTCTGTTGACATCTCGAGTTTTAAGGTTAGTATGCATCAGCTTCATCTCAGCATGATAGTTTTCCAATCATAAATACACCCCATAACCACTGCCCATTTCCATCGATAGGATTTTTTGTAAATTTTTACAGTAATTTCTAATTTCTGTGATTGTTCACTTGCCATATTATTGATTACAGCAATTTTCTCTTGCTTAATTTTTCTGGTAATTTGATCTTGACTATTATTTCTTTTATAATTGTTGAATTTCTTATTTCTGCACATTTTTTTCAAATGACCAACTTTATTGCAGTGCTTACAGCATTCATATCTATACAAAACAATCCCTAGCCATGTGACTGGTTTTGCAACTACAAAAACACTTAATTCAACTTTTATTTCTATCAGTTATTCCACTTTGATCAGGTATTCTTTCAAGTTTGTCAACTTTGTGGATTTCTAATAGATTGTATTCAGCTATCAATGTGATAATTGTTCTCACTGACAATTGCGCAAAATGCTGAGGATTCAAACTGTTGAAGTTCATACTCACTATTGTGACTGTGACAATTGCTGTGTCCAGCAGCACTCCATTACTTGCTGGATTGCAAATATAAATAATGCAAATAAATACATTGAATAATGTAAAACAACATGGCAAGTAAGTTAGTAGCAACAGAGTTTTATCTATAGGGGGTTATATATGAAGATAAATAAATCTTTATATCAATATACAACAATTATATACACTTTATAACAATATATTATGGGCCTGAAGTGTGACCTGTCCAGAGGTAAACTTTTTCACAATGCCAAAGTGAAGGAGAGAGCTGACTGGAGCACCTGTGGAATAACACATCTGCTTTTCAGAAGCTTCACCTAACAATTGTACTCTCTCAGTTCTGTTCTGATTCTTTTTCAACCCCAGTTCCAAATGTAGATGAGTAAATTATATCTTACAGAGTAAGAGAGATCATTGCATGCCAACAAATCACCTGAATTGTACCTCTTCCTAATGCTGACAATTATCTGGACTATTCTCATGATGCTGACAAACAATCACAAAAACCAAGCTTATCAAAAGAAAGCTTAAAAAATTGGTACATGTATGCTGCTGTGTCTATATGCAGAAAGAAGCACAGACAAATATATATATACAATGGTGAGTAATATTATATATAATGTGAACTAAATTTTAAATAAGTTGTTTTTTAAATAATTCATTCAAAAACGACATTCTAAAAAAGTGAGATCTATAATATAGAACAATATTATCTTAAATTGTTTAATTAAACTCTATATATTTTTTAAAAAGCAAATACAAATAATTAACACTGCTTGGATTTTAAAAAAATCCAAAAAACAGAATTAACAGTTAAAAGATATTTTAAAATCTTTTACAGAAGCAATCTATGATATTGTAATCATAATTTTGTTTGAATTAAAATCAAAAATCAAATCTTTTAGATTAATTTAAAAGCATTGATAATTCATTAATCAACAATCAAAAAGTGACCTATCATAAAATTGGCTATTTTTTTAAAAAAAAAAAACAAAACTATAATTAGTTAAGAGTAAACTGATGGAAAAACATCTTTTTTAGAGTAATCAATCAATAATAATCCTGTGAAAAAAATTGTATTTAAAAAAAAAAAGATATTAAACTGTTATTAAAGAATTGAACAACATGGTTTATATATTTTCAACAAAAAATAATTGTGAAAATAACTTTAAATAACTTTTATTATTGTGTCAAATTAAATATATGGTATAGCATGCACATACATTTCAATGTGCACAAACATATATTCTAATTACATAGTATAAAAATTAATATTATTTTGACAAATTTAAATATATTCATGTAATAGTAAAACATGTAGCTATGCATATATATGTGTTATATGTAAACCACCATATAGTAACTTAAAGAGTTTAATCCTGTATTATTATAGGACAATTAAATATGTCAATTTTTAAATAGCACTCCACTCTATGTGCATATATATATATATCATTTAGTATCAAATAGACACATGTAAATTTAGACCCATATGTAAATTTTAATCATTTTTTGACAATTCAAATGTATTCATTGTAAACTAATGTATCACACATCTGTACAAATTATATAAATGTTAACCCATTAAGAAATATTATAAACCATAGTAATAGCTTATAGTAATTTTATAAATCACAAATGTGATAATTTTTTTTATTACTGTATGTTAATCAAAATCAGAAGACATATGTGAAGCTTAATTCTATAGACTTTACTATCATTTTTTATTGTTAATAATAAACTTGAATTCAATTGTTAAAATTTGTATTAATTCATCATTTCTTGGTCACCAGAACAGTAATAGAGCTTATGTTCCCTGAGCTAGATTTGAGCATGGAATGAAAATATAAATAGGGATGTTTATTAGGGCTTTTGGCATTCAGAGGTGATCAATCATTCTGGTCGATGCAAAAGAGAATACTCTTTAAAGCCCATGCACTACCTTTTATTTTATTTTAGTTTTAGAAATTAAGTTTATAGTTGACCAGTACATTAATGGTACTATGTGATCAGAACATTAATGATGATCAACATATTTTAATGTCCCAGCATTATTGTTTTTCTGTTTTTTTTATTATGTATTCTGATAGATGAGCACTTAGTTTGTGCTTCCAAATTAATGGTTAAATATGTGCCCCCCAGCTGGCAATGGCTCAATGGTTAGCCTGATTTACAAAAGACCCATTTCCAATCCAGTCACCAGATTGACTTGATTTCTTTTGATGGATCATTCATGATGATGAATGGTTATTACTCGGAGTATTACTCATACTTACTATGGCTTATTATAATGCAGGTTGATTTGTAATTAATCATATTTTCTCTAAGGCATTAACTGATCTCTTCTGATCTAACTGATTGAGCTGGCTAATCTTTCAATGATCTCACAGAGATCTCATATCTCGTGCTCTCTTTAATATATAAAATTGCTTATATATATTTTTTGATGTTAAGCATTACTTTAACATTTTTTTTAATAATAATTTATTTAAATATTATACTTTTTGTAAATTTTAAATTTAATTTACTTAGGAGTGATGATGACATTCTATCACCCCATGAACACCCCAGGGATGATGACCTCATCTACTAATCCTTTTACAAATGGCATCCAATTTTGGTCTGATGATGATCACATACTGATATCATCACTTCAACTTTATCAACTTGATATCAAACCACATCTGAAAAAAAGTATGCATTTTATGCAGAATTAATTTTAAAAATTACTGTGAAATAGGAACAAAAGTAATGATGATTATAAATTATAAAATAGTAGTTTTCATGTATGTTTAGAAGGAGTTCATGTTTAGAATTAAATAGAAAATCAATGATTTTGGACATTGGATTGGGTGTTTGATTGTTGAAGTGTGTTTAGCTGTATTGTTTTGATGATGAATCAAGATTTTTGTCATTGGCTTGAGGATGCAGTGTTTTCATGCAATTCTGATGGGTGTTCTATCTTGGCTATTTGCTCCAAGCCAGTTTTTTTGCCATTTCATATTGTTAATCACAGAGCAGTTAATGTAGTCATGCTATGATTCCAGCCTCCAAGTCTCCAAAGAAAAGGAGCAAGACATAGCTTGTATTTCTCAGCCCATAAATCTCAAAGAAGCATGGCATAATTTAGTATTTTCCATTTCCTCCATAGGAAAGGGCTTTGCTAAGAGTTTTGCATTTTCCTTGTCAATGGTTGCAGTAGCTTATAGTGTCTCAATTTAGGTAGTACTCTTGGTGTTCATGGTTCATTGGGTAGTTAAATCCTGTGGCTGAATTCTTTATTTATCTCAAAATTGCAGATCACTATCAATTCTGTTAACTGTAAGATGTCTGTCAGAGCTCTAAAAAATGGATGAGTACATAGTTTTAGGTATGAGCTTTGTTTTGATTACATGTAGATTATGTAAAATATTGTTAGAAATGTGTTTCATTTCTATTTTCCTTTTTCCTCAGAGTGGGGCAATATAACTATCTGGGTTAGGCACACATCAACATAGTTGTGGGTGTGTGCATATATGAATATAAAGTAAAGGAAAAGTAGAAATAAACATAGGCAAAAATTTTAATAGATAATTTCTGCATTCACTGAGAATAATAATCTTATAACAGGTTAAATAATTCTGAATTTAAAACAGAATTTTATTATGAAATAAATATTTTTTTTTAAAAAAAGGTCTAAATAAATAATATTATTCTGATTTTTAAATTTAAAAACAAGGATAGTATTTTTGAAATCTTTTAATTAAAACTTGTATACATTTCTTTATCTATTTTTAAAAATCTTTGTAGATTAAACATTTCAAAAAGTAGCTTTTAATTAAAAGTGCTTTAAATAGAGTAAAATCATGCATATCATGCCTTTTATAAAAATTCAAGTAGTGATTTGAAAAGATTAAAATTGATTTTAATCAAGATGGAGATTAGACAGAACAACTCTGTTTCAATTAAGGTGTTTTTATCATCTAGATTTCATAAAAAGTACTGATAAAAAAAATAACAGTTCAGTTTGCTTGCAGTTTTTGTAAGAGCTGGTCAGAAAGCTTGGCTAATAATATTTTTGAAAAGCAGAATAGTTAGCAGAGTTATACAGAGCTTCTATGAAGTTATAAGGGTGTACAACTCAGTAGCTACCCTATAGTTTATTGCAGTTTTTTCATGAGGCCAGGGTCACAGCTAGCTGCTTAAACATGTTCTAGAAGATAGCTTGCCAACCCAGGACAGACAGGAGCTCATGACATGCTGACAAAATCACCTGAATTGTACCTCTTCCTGATGTTGACTATTGCTTGCTGGATTGCAAATATAAATAACACAAATAAATACCTAGAATAATGTAAAGCAATATAGCAAGTAAGTTAGTGGCAACAGACTTTTATCTACAGGGGATTAGATATGAAGATAAATAAATCTTTATAACTATATATGACAATTATATACACTTTATATGCATATGCTATAACAATATATTATGAGCCCAAATGCATACAAAATTATATTAAAGTCAATACAACCTGTTGTGATGTTCTTAAGTTTACTTTCACACATCCAGAGATAAACTTCTCTGCAATATAAAGTGGAGGAGAGGGCTGACTGGAGAATCCATGGAATGGCACATCTGTCTTTCAGAAGCTTCACTTAGCAAGTGTACTCTCTTAGTTCTGTTCTGGTTCCTTTTCACACACTTCTTGGTGTTTTATATTGTCACTCTTGATTGCCCATCAGCTATCCACATGGTGGTCCATCTCTAGAGTTCCATATTCGATCTCTGATCAGATAACACAGTTAACATTCCGATTGTTTATTTTTAGCAATGCTTTCATTATCATTAAATCTGATCACGAACTAAACATTCAGAATTGCAATGGCTTTTTTTATTTCATATTAGATTAATCTCTATGCTAATACAGATTATTTATCATTATAGCTAATCTTTTATTAAAAACTATTTAATTAGCTATGTGTTTTTTAAATTTAACTTTACTTTTACAGATACCCAAACTTTTTAATAAATATGACATTTTGTGTATATATAAATATACACATACATTTAGCAAAGAATAAAATGAATATTTCTTTATATTCTGTTATAGAAGATAACTGTGATTTATTATGTAACTTACAACCCATTTTTGTTATTGGTTTGTAAGTTGAATAAAATCTGTTTCCATGTTCAACTTATTTTTCAATAACAAACATGATGGGTTTCAGCACTCATCACTATAGATCAATGAATGTATGTATAGATAAAATATAAACAAATAACAAGAACAAGCTAATAGGTAATGCTTTTCAGTGTATCTGATTGTTCCTATTAAGGAATTAAATGTTGGCTATAAATTGGCAGTTCCTTTGGAAGTAGAACTTGACAACAATGGATATTACACTTGTTGCCTTATATTTGATTGCCAAAGTAGTGTGGTGTATTTGTGATCAAACTAAAGACTGCTAGACACTAAACCTGACATGGAAGTGTCAGTGGACATGAGGCAAATGGCCATAGTACATCCCAGAGCCTTAAAAGAGCACCTGAATTCCCATGTTTCAATAGTTGCATGACAACTGGACCTTTATATATCTATCCAATGGTATCAGGTAAACAATATATCAGATGTTTATGTATGCATATTGTATATAAGTTAGAGCAGTTGTTTATGTATATATATATAAATTCTTAATAAAATATTTAACTATTGTGCAGATCTGTCTGTATTTCAATCACATATAACAACAGATTTGCTACAGTCATTAGTTTGACTCGTAGTAGCTGAAAAGAATTGCTACAGTTGATTAGTTTTGTGACAACTGATTTTTTTTCTGATGGTGGGAAAAAAATTTAATATAGAAAAGTGAATTCAATTGAGGAATGCAATCCAAGTTATTAAAAAAATTGGCCAGCATACATAGATTGGGTTCCCTTTTATCTTCTAGCAAATCAGATCAAAAAATCTGAATTAAGGTTAGTGATATTCATAATGAATGGCAGTGTGTGCAGACATATTACATCTTGCATTCACAATTGTCATCATTGCTATTGATAGAGAGTGACTTTGACAAAGTGCTATATTTTTTTTATTCCAAACTCCTAATGATAAAGCAAAAGTATCATTTAAACAGCTATAGCCAAAGGGAGGGAAAGAACATTCAAGAAGCTAGCACTGAAATGTGACTTTTGGATTGCTTAACAATATTCTAAGACATTATTCCATCTGTGAAATGCAAGAATACAGTCTCAGAATTATATTGTAATGGATTAAATTACTACTTTTGAGTCAAATATTGCAATCTCTGCCTAAATTTACAGCAATTCAGAACATCCCATTATATGAAAGTGATCCTAGTATTAGAACTGTGGATCAAAAAGACAGATTATTCAAAGCCTTTTCCAATCAATACAAACATAGTGAGTATACTAGAGAGAATAATGTTGTCGGGGTTTGTTACAGATATAAAAAACCAGAACATGCAAATACTACATGTCATTTTAAAAATAAAGTTTGCAAATTTTGTAAATGTATTGAACACATAGAAGCTGCTTAAAACAAAAACTGATTAGTAAAATGAAATTGTCTAGAATTAATATCAATAATGACACAAGAAACATGTACTCAGTCCCTTAATACCTGGATTAATGATAATAGTACATCAACTTTAATGGAACTGAACACTGGAATTGCAGTTACCATTGTCTCAAAAAACATGAAAAAATAGATACCATCTACAATCTAGCAGTAAAATCAATAATTGATTACCAAGGCAATCCATCTGTGGGAAAAGCCAAAATAAAAGTCACAATGTCTTTTCATCAAACACAACAATTTATTAGGCTTTAGCTCAAGCACTTGAGAATTATAGTGATTAGAATACACAAACAAAAATTAAAAAGTAAGTACCCAGAGGTGATTGAAAATAAACTAGGTCTGAACCCTAGGACAAATCTGTTAATTCATAGGTTTAATCATTCTAATGAAAAAAATGAAAATAGGAGTGCTGAAATGAATGTAAGCATGAAAATCTTATGTCATAGATATATAGTGAAATATAGGATGGATTCCAGCAATTAGAATTAAGACAAAAGGATTGCAAAAAGTGGGTAATATTATATGAACAACATATACTGTTAAGACTGAACTATGGGTCATCAACCAGCCATAAAGAATCTACAAGATTTAAAAATATCATCTAAAATGAAGACATCAAATCTGCTGATGAAGATACCAGATCTACTGGTAAAGACACTACATCTACAATTGGAGACAATACCTATCAATAAAGACACTGAACATGATGATAGTGAAACTAAACCTGAAGAAATCTACAAGTGAAAAAATGTCTGCTGACTATTTTAGTAACTACTGAGAAAGAAATGTTATGGCTCAACTTATTTTCATGGAATGAACATGTCTAGTTAACAATCTTATCATTATCTACTGCAGAATTCATGGCAATAGACTGAGGAATACACACACACACACGCATATATATATATATACTGATGAATATATATAAAATATAACAATGGCAGAATTGGGTCATATAGTTGAAAATGTTCAGTGAATCTGATTGCTTCTATTAAGGAAAGGGATATAAATTGGTAGACCTTCGAAGGTAGAGCCATGCAACAATAAAATTACACTTGTTACCCCATATTTGATTGCTAAACAGTGAAGAATATTCTCAGTCTAACTGAAGCTACTAAATAGTAAATGTGGCACAAATTAAGTTACCACAATACAGTTAGAAGTGTCATCATACTGGACATTTGGAAAGTTTCCGTAGGGCACTTGAGGTCTTTTCTCTTAATAGGTGTATGGAAACTAAATGTAATACCTAGTCACTAGTATCAGATAAATGGTATATCAGATAAAAGTTCTTAATGATCACATATAAACACAATGGTTTTATTTGTGATGAATTCTTTTTATATACATTATGAGTAAAATTATTTGTATTTGTTCTCTTTGCATATATACATCATTATACATATAAATATGAAAATAAAAAATAGACAGTAATTCTTATGTTACTAAATGTTTAGAAAATAGTTTATTCTGTGAACAGAAAACAAACTTGCTACATAAAATTGTATGTAGTAAGATTTCATTATAATGATCATAGATTCTGGTAGTAGCACCTGAAATCGAATTGTACTTATAGGGAATATAAGTATGATAATTTTATTTTTATTTACTTATTCATATAGATAGTAAAACAGTTCTTTAATAGACTACTTCAGTACTAAAGTTTTTACAATAGTACCCCATTATAAAGGCAATGGAGACTGTATTATTCAATAGGCTTTCCAATTGCCAGAAAGTGAGATTTTGAATATTTTTTTTATTCTTGTTTATTCTCTATGAAAGACTATATAAAATAATAATTTAAATTGAATAATTAGCTGTTATTTATGGGATGATGTCCTGAAATAAATGTTTTAAACTTCATCACAACCTGGAAAGAAATTCCAATTTGTTTACAGCCCATATTTAAAATAGATTATAGCCATGTCAAATGAATGTACTACCACTGCTTTAGAAATCTTTTTACACATGCACAAGCACATCTTTGTATATATAATACAAATTAATATAATACAGATTAATATTTAAAGTTATTTCAGTCAAATTTTAATGATAAAGGCAGTAGTAGGTAGAACTATAATTTCAATATATGACCAAAATATTATTCTTCAGTTACACGGTAATAATCAATATAACATAGTAATAATCAATATAACATATAATTAGAAGATTTAAAAAAATTCTAAAAAAATTTCATAATCTAGTTTTTTAAATAATTTTCCAGATATAATGTACCCAGAAGAAACAACCAATTAAAAACTAACATCTTAAATGGAAATCATTTTTAGTTTATAGATGAGACAGATATATAAAAATACTTCACTAGGAGTTTGCATGACAATCTGTTCGACTGGTTACATATTGGCTGAAATTTATGTAGAAAAACACAATGTACTTGGAAATTCCTATTAAACTTTCAATATATATTCAATTATTAATGCTACAATTATTTAGGGATAAATCTCTAGTAATATATATATATATATATAAACCAATACTAATCCATCAATAAATGAAAAAGTATAGGATGAGATTACCTGTATTTTAGCTAGTATTGTATATAAGCATTCAATGTCTTAATATAATACGCCATACTATAAACAATCAGAGGAAAAGTGTGTGCTTTATATTTAACAGCTTCTAAATATTAAATGAAATAACAGTTGATAGATGTAAATAAGGTTTACCACAGCTTCTGCTTTAATTTAATCTACATTTGAGCTATCACTATTAATATGTTCATCTACTAACTATTGTTTCATTTAGTATTCAGAAGTTGTTAAATATGAGGCATGGCTTTTTCCTCTTACAGTTTATAGGGATTTCAGAATAGCATAAGGATGTTCTGAGATTATGTTACTATACAGAATGTATTCTTTGTGCTGAACACATCAATATATTGACTGCTTATATATGATCTTAGCTAAAATACTGTTGGGTTTATTCTGTACTCTTCCATTTATTAATTTGTATTAATTTATATGTAGTTATACCAAGACTTAATTTTTGCTTTAATTTCATTTACACTTGAGCTATCACTATTAATATTTACATATATTAACTATCAATTCATTTAATATTAAGGGGTTGTTAAATATGAGACAGAATCTTTCTTTTTGATTGTTTGTAGTGATTTCAAAATAGCTTATAGTTGTTCTGAGATTGTGTTAATATATAGATTTCATGTTCTGCATTGTAACACATCAATAAATTAAATGCTTAAATAAAATACTAGATAAAGTTTAGATGGGCTCATTCTGTACTTTTTTGTTTAGTGATAGATTTATATTTGTTTACATAAAGCTCACTGTGCTTTACAGTAACGCCTGATTATATATCATTTACACTTGAACTATCACTATTAATAAATTATTTAGGATAATGTTTGTTAGATCAAAAAAAATTTACTTACCTTAGTTCTGGCCCCATAAAAAGTGTATTTCTGATTAACATCTTAAAAATATTTTTTAAAGTAATTTTTAAATAAATGTTTCCAATAGTGTAGCAGTTAACATGACTGTTACCCATGCAGCTAACCCGATTGTGAGTTGGGACCAATTAAATCTCGTAAATTTTTTTACAAATATAAATCCATTAATTTTTTTTTTATGTAATTAGTTTTTAGCCAACCCAAAATCCCAAAGTCAAAAAAAGGCAGCCATTAGCTATAAAACAGTAATTGTATAAAGGCTATGGGATTATTAAAAATAAATGTTAAAAGAGATGGCAGTTCATTTACATGATGGAGGCTTTGAATAAAGGCTGAAAAATTTGTGTTTACCTGAAACAAAAGATAAGAAATAAAATAATTATTGCTAGCAAATCAATATAAAATATTTTATTTAGGGAAATAAAGAATATTTAGATTCATATTGTTAGATTTACACTCCAACAAGCTATAGACTATGATCAAATATTAATGATGAGCAAATAGTAGATTGAGGGATTAATGCCAATGAATAAGAATATATACAGCAGATAATAATGAAGCAGATAAGTTAAAATTATAATATCCCAAAATGTATACACATAAAAAAATATATGTTAATAATATGACATATAAAATTACAAAGTATGAAAGTGCATAGCAATAGAAATAGAGAATGGTGTTATAAAAAAAGACAAAAAAAATGACTGGCAAAATTTAATGTATAGAAAACAATGCAGCTTATGAAGGATATGAATGGCAAAACACATTTGAATAATTTATATCAAAAATAATTCTAGTGCTAACAAGATTAAAAAATCGTTAAAAGTATTGACTAATAATGCAGAGTAACCAAATGGCTAACCTATAGCTGTAGGCCTAACACAAAAATAAGCCAAAAAATTGACAGCTATAGAAATTAAAAAGAGAATATTTTAAGTATAGACTACATTAAGAAACTATATATATATAAGATTCATAAATCAGATTTATTGAGAATCATTATTCTTTGTCGAGATTTAAATTCTGGCATAGTGAACATTATATCACATCCAAAAAAAATGGTTTCTGTATCAAGCCATTATTATAAGAATTATTCTCAGTCTAGACATTAAAACTAAATGTAAAATTTAAAATGAGAGATCAGAATATATTCAATTTGATAGTGCTGGATTTATTAAAAGAATGTATAGAGACAACCAGAATGCATTGGAAAATATTTAATTGACATAAGATATTTTCTCAGAATTAAAAATTTATACAAAATCACTTAATGGCAATATTATCAATATGCACTGTGTGCCTTCAATCAAAACTACAAGAAAATGACATAAACTATTTTGACAGTAATGGTATGGAAAGAAAATCAATAGAAAAAAGATTAAGCTTTTAAATATAGAAAAATATGGAAAAATAATTTTGTAGTGACAGCCAATTTTAAATCTGCATATATTCACTTCTTAGAAAAAATAAAATTAAGAAAATGCAAAACTAAATTAATCCTTTCATATGACATCAGTATTGTGATAGTTTTAATTGTTTTCTCTAACAGTAAGTTTTCATTGTTAATTTTAATATTAAATCACTATTATTTATCAGAATATAATACATTTGACTTTATTTAATAGATGTTTTTGTTAAGAAGTGAAGTAAATTAAAAAAAAAAAACCACATTTGATTTGTGTGCAAATATTGAAATAATTACAAACAATAAATGTTTTTCATTATCAATGGTCAGGAGGAGCAGTTTCATTTCAGAAAACAAACAAAATCTTTTTTTTTACATTTGTTTTTAAAATGTGATCTAATAAATATCAATAACTGATAAATTTATCAAATTATGCTTTAAAAGTTTTAATTTTTTTAAAATTATCTTCACAGCATTACAATATATTCTAACAGATTGTCAGTAATGATGTGTTAGCAAGCAGCTTCCACCATAATTTTCATTGCTAATGTTACAGTGAAAAATATAACATTTTATTTTTAAAAATAAAATATTTGAATGCAAAATAAATTGATATTATTGATTTTTAATAAGTCTTACACAATTATTGTGAAAAAAATAACCATGAATCTTAATAAATTTCAAATCAAATTTTTAGCCTTTCAAAATATTTCTCAAAGTAATATCTCAAAGTTCAAGACTTTCAAGGAAAAATACAAAACCATCAAGACAGTGTTTAAAAGCCTTTCAAGTTACCATACTTTTAATTATCTTACATCAATAATTTTTTTTTGTAATGTACAATTAAATATACATGATTTTGTCAGTAATTTTTAAAAAAAGTTAGCGATTTCTCTTAATAGATGGTGAATTGAATTTTGTGATTTTTCATACAAAGAGAAACCTGTTTATTTATTTTTCTTATATAATTACAGTTTTTTAAAAATTATCGAAAAATATTATTCAGTTAATCAATATTCAAATCATTGTCCATTTTTAAAGTACTTGTATAACAAATTTTTATTAAAACCAAAAAAATAAAGAGAAATGATAATTATACTTCTTCTAAGCAATAGTAATAATTTTGATCAACTCTTCAGTTTATCTATTTAAAATCATTAATAAATAGGAAAAGTAAAGGAGATTTGAACATATAATGAAAATTCTCCAATAGGTTGTGACAAGGCATTCACGAAGTTGTATTTATAGAACAAAATGAAATCTAAAGGGATAATTCATCTTTATTTTTTTATTCCAGTTAATGAAATATAATGCAAAAATCCTGGAAGAGCTCTCAGGAACAAAAAAGATTGTCATAAAAATATAAAAGCATTTAAAAAAATTAAAAACTATGAAGATGATGATATAATTTGAGACTTTTCCAGACTTAAATCAACTGAAGAGAATACAAAATGTTGAAACATTAAGCATCACATGATCACATTTCTTATACTAGCACATTAATTGTTGATAAACAGAGCAAAACTCTCCATACAGTATTGCCACCTGTGCTAAACAGAGTAATCAATGGATGCCAGAAGGCTTGTGCATAAAATCCCTATTTAAGGCCTACTCATCCAATATCCCCAGACTAGTTTCTGGCTTGTGGCCTTCGTCAGTGAGGATCTTTGGATCTGAGAGCACTGCATCTAGATCTTAGGATCTAATGCAACCCTCTAGCAACCACCTTTTATCTCTACTTAACTACAACACTATGAAAATGAAATTGAAAACACAAAAAATATTTTCAATCTAAGCTCAATAGCTTATATAGTCATATGGGTCTGAACTCAGTTCAGCACCCATACATTTTGGTGTCTTTGGCTCTTTTACAACCATAGCCACCACTATCCTATTAGGCAGGATTGGTGTTAAACCATTAAGCATCACATGATCACATTTCCTATACTAGCACATTAATTGTTGATAAACAGAGCAAAACTCTCCATACAGTATTGCCACCTGTGCTAAACAGAGTAATCAATGGATGCCAGAAGGCTTGTGCATAAAATCCCTATCTAAGACCTACTCATTCAATATCCCCAGACTTGTGGCCTTCGTCAGTGAGGAGCTTTGGATCTGAGAGCACTGCATCTAGATCTTAGAATCTGCTAGAGGGTTGCATTAGATCCTAAGATCTAGATGCAGTGCTCTCAGATCCAAAGATCCTCACTGACGAAGGCCACAAGCCAGAAACTAGTCTGGGGATATTGGATGAGTAGGCCTTAGATAGGGATTTTATGCACAAGCCTTCTGGCATCCATTGATTACTCTGTTTAGCACAGGTGGCAATACTGTATGGAGAGTTTTGCTCTGTTTATCAACAATTAATGTGCTAGTATAGGAAATGTAATCATGTGATGCTTAATGGTTTAACACCAATCCTGCCTAATAGGATAGTAATGGCTATGGTTGTAAAAGAGCCAAAGACACCAAAATGTATGGGTGCTGAACTGAGTTCAGACCCATATGACTATATAAGCTATTAAGCTTAGATTGAAAATATTTTTTGTGTTTTCAATTTCATTCTCATAGTTTTGTAGTTAAGTAGAGATAAAAGGTGGTTGCTAGAGGGTTGCATTAGATCCTAAGATCTAGATGCAGTGCTCTCAGATCCAAAGCTCTTCACTGACGAAGGCCACAAGCCAGAAACTAGTCTGGGGATATTGGATGAGTAGGCCTTAGATAGGGATTTTATGCTCAAGCCTTCTGTCATCCATTGATTACTCTGTTTAGCACAGGTGGCAATACTGTATGGAGAGTTTTGCTCTGTTTATCAACAATTAATGTGCTAGTATAAGAAATGTGATCATGTGATGCTTAATGGTTTAACACCAATCCTGCCTAATAGGATAGTGATGGCTATGGTTGTAAAAGAGCCAAAGACACCAAAATGTATGGGTGACTATATAAGCTATTAAGCTTAGATTGAAAATATTTTTTGTGTTTTCAATTTCATTCTCATAGTTTTGTAGTTAAGTAGAGATAAAAGGTGGTTGCTAGAGGGTTGCATTAGATCCTAAGATCTAGATGCAGTGCTCTCAGATCCAAAGCTCCTCACTGACAAAGGCCACAAGCCAGAAACTAGTCTGGGGATATTGGATGAGTAGGCCTTAGATAGTGATTTTATGCACAAGCCTTCTGGCATCCATTGATTACTCTGTTTAGCACAGGTGGCAATACTGTATGGAGAGTTTTGCTCTGTTTATTTTTTTGAAACATTAGTGGAGGAATATTTTGTATTACAGTAATATATTTGCTCTTATTTATTTAGATATTATTTATTTATTAATAAGAAAAAGTGAAATAGATAAGAAATTACTGCAAGGAAATGGCACTGAATGGGCCAATAGTAATTTACATGATAATATTTATTTGCATATTCAAAATTCTCCAATAAAGGCACAATATTCATTAGTAGATATACTAATCCTAATGAAGCTATTGTTGATAATGTAGTATCACAAATCAAAATATTTCTAATCAGTATTCAAAGAATTTGCTTGAAGGTTTATAATAACTATATTTTAGATGTGATAATATGTTGGATTATTTCTAACATCTAAAAGTTAATCTATTTGTGTGTAATATTTGGATAAATAAAGTTTAAAATTTTCTAGACATTCAACATTTAATTATAGGTAATGGAAATAGATCAACATATTATGATTACTCAAAGAAGGTTGCTTTAAAAATTATTTCAGGTTTAACCTTTAATTTAAAAAAAAAATGCTTTGATTCAAGTAATTCTTAACTAACATAAGGTAGGTTTACATTTCAATATATTAAGGTATATAGAGTTTATAAATTTCTATATTGTTTAGATGGAACTTGAATATACTGTCTCAATATATAAGTGTTAAGATTGTCACCAATAAAATATTTTCCCTTTTTTCAGCCTTGTTTTTGTAAATGAATTTTTTATGAAATCAAATCATTGTTAAAGTTTTGTTTTAAGTTTTTAAATGATTACTAATGATGAATATTCTAAAAGACTAGGTAAGAACATTGGTTCTTGTGAAAGCTTATTTTTCAATGTTTTACATTTTCTAGTATCATTAACAGTAATTTAAAGATTTTTATTGGAGAAAATGTTATGTGAAATAATGATTTTTTTCCATTTAAGAATTTTAGAGATTTAAAAACAAAACAATACATTTTCAAAGAGACCATTATTAGATCAGTAAAAATATCAGTCTTTTTCAATTTATTTTGAAAATTCTTCCCACTGTAGGTAGTTATAAAATGCACAATGTGATTCAATCTAATTCTGAATAAAGAATTTTAGTTTCAATAATTACAATCATGGATGTTTAGACTGTAGGACAAAGTAATCAGACTCCAGAATAATATACATCATTAATATCATTCATAATCAAAGCAAATAAGTTTTAATTTACACCTTAAACTGAAAGAAAAATAAATTTGCTATATAGAATTTTTTTATATTGAAACAGAATTAATTACTCCTTTTTTATAATGTTACAAATGGTGACTCAATTGTGATCTGATAATGATCAACTTCTTACTACAGAATGACCACACAACTTGAAGCTCAAAAAATCTTTATACCTGAGAAAGAAAAGTCTGTATTTTACGAAAAAGTAATAAGAAAAAAAGAATTAATGTGTAATGTGTGATAAGAATATATGTGATAATTTGTCTACTAAATAATAACTGATTTACATATTATAAAATAATACTATTAATATATATGTGAAGAAACAGTTTATATTTAAAGTAGAACAGAAGCAAAACAAAATTTTTGGAGATTGGAGGAAGCTTTTGGCTGTTAAAATTATGTTTAATTGTACTTTTAATACTAATAATGTATGCAGGGTTTTGTCATTGGCTTGAGGATGCAATGTTTTCATGCAACTCCATGGAGTCTTGTATCTCAGTCACTGCACTAACCCCCTTTCATATTTATATTTATCAAGCTATATGTGTCAAAAAGAAGACATATTTGTAGTTGTTATATGGTCAGTTGATGTAGGCATGCACCATAAAACTTCAGCCTTTAAGATTCCAAGAAATAGTAAAGCTTTTTAAAAATTATTACATGTTTAGGGTCATAGTTAGCATATAGTGCCTAAATTGAATTATCCCTCCAGGTACTCATATTGCATGGGGTACTAGTCAAGTGTTGCCTGTCCCAGGATTGTGGATCACTATTCATTTCTTCAGATGTCGCCTGCCAGTTCGATCATTTTAAGCATGTATGTAATATTTATTTCTTTTCATTTTTTCACCAAGAAAAGGAATATGAGATAGAATTGGGTGAGCATATCTGTATATAAAGTTTGAAAGGAAAAGCAAAAATAGACGAAGAAAACATTTACATATTTATTCAAAATGTATAGACCACAATTTCTGAAATAGTAGTTACATAATAATTTTTGATAAAGTAAGGCAAATCAAAAATATAAAAATATCTAATTAGAACAAATAATTTTGACTTTTCAGATTTTGACAAATATAAAATATTTTTGAAAAACAGTGTTTTTTTTATTTTATAATATACTTTGATTATAGTTAATCCTGTAATCTGTTTTTAATTAAACAATTAATAAATTTTTAACTTATTAGTATTAATTAATGTAAATCAAAAACAGAACAATATAATTAAATTTTTTTTTTATTACTCAAAATAGGAAAAAACCTAATTATCCTGTTTTCGAATTCCAGTGTAGACCATAAGTAGCAAGTTCAAATAAAGTTGATTATTAGTAAGTTATTATATTACAGAGAATGCTGTTATAATGTGTGTTGAAAGCTAGGTTTAAAGAACAATTGCCAGCCCCCATGTGGGTTGAGTTTGAACTGCCGTAGAAATATGTAAAAAGATCATTTGCCTGGTTTCAATCCAGCAAGCTATAGAAAGTGAACAGAGTTGAAGATGACTAATGCTTATTTAGGGCATGCATATCGTGAACATGACTACAAAACTACAACAGTATATTATGCATGGAATCACCGATGAAAGAATTACTATCATTCGCACATATATATTGTGAATACAATTATAAAAGAATGACAAAAATGTATTCCACGTTAAGTTATTTTACTTGGAAATACTTTTTTTTTTATGAGGTGATAAATTTCTTACAATAACATACATACACAATTTTAAAGCAGTTAATTGGTAAAAGTGGATTTGAAAAAAACTTTTTTTAAAGTTAGAGAACAAAAATTAAAAACAAAATAACTTTTGAATAGAAATAAAGTAGATAACAAAGGATTTGATTTAACAGGTAGAAATGTAGAAAACAAAACCCAAAGATTCTTAAAATAATTTTCCAGCTGAACTTTTAAGGAGTATGCAGTATTATTTTTTATTCTAAAATTGATTTTTACAATTTACCTTGTTCAGTTACAAACTGCACCTTTCTATTTTGAATATGCTCTAGTGAGACCTTTGTTTTATTAGAACCTTTTGCAATTAAATTTTTTTCTATATTGTAATATAATGAGGGTGCTCATATCATATATTGATAATTTTAACATTATTTATTAGAAATGTAAACTTATAAATGATAGACATTCTAAAAGTAAATATTTAACTTTTGCAAAATAGGAAAAATTTCTAAATGAAGTATAACAATCTGTACTTGGCATCATTGGATATAATTTATCTATTTAAAGTATTAATAGAACAAAATATTAGATATATGAATTTCATTTATAAATATAAAAAAATTTGAGTTAGTTATCATTAAAATAAGAAAATGCATATTAGAAAGTAAAGTTTAAATATATTGTTACTAAAATTTAAATAAAAAAATCTTTACTATTTTGACAAAAAAACATTTTTTACCAAGGGAAAACAGCATCCACTTCCTGTATCAAACATTTTAAGAGTTGTCTTTCTAAAACTAAATATTTTGAAAAAAACATATAATTGTAATCATGAAAATGTTTGGTTTAAAATAAGTATTTTACAAAAGAATTGCATAAATAATCTTTAATATAATAAAAATGTTAAAAAATGTCCATTAATTAATAAATATTATAATACCAATAAAAAAACAATAAATATAATGGTGATTAATTATTGTACATCTGAAGAAGTACTTTTGATTAATTACTTAACCCTCTTCAACTACCTTTTAAATTCTAAAAAGATACTGGAAGCAAATGACATCAACTTAAATCCCAGAATTCCCTAATTTTAATACTAGTGACTTGTCTATTAATTATATTATTTTATTTCTATTTATGAAAACTGTCTCCTTAATTTTTTTTAATATGGATTCTCTCTTCATGGATAATCTTAACATTTTCAAAATCAAACTTAAATTTATATTTACATGTCTTTCATGATCCAAGAAAACAACATTATTTTTTTGCTTGACAGGTGTGACACTTTTAGAATTATTCACTAACTTATTAATATTATTTGTAACATAAAATGAAACATTAAACACATCCTTATTAATATCTTTAAAAAAATTCACTTGAGAATTTGAAATATATGGAATAGATATGCATTTTTTATTATCAATTTTCAGCTCCTTTAAATAATTTTTATTTTATTTTATTTTTTCTCATGAGTCACAGCATCAGCCAGAAAGCAAACCCACTAACCCGGAACAACTTCTTGTAAAGCAGCTGTTGCTGACCTCTTGACCACCAATGCTTGACATAATTTATTATTAAAACAGGCAAAACTCACTATATGTATTACCACACACAGCAAGCTAGAGTAATCAGTGGATGCCAGAAGGCTTGTGCATAAAATCCCCATCTAGTGCCTACTCATCCAATATCCCCCAGACTAGTTTTCGGCATGTGGCATAAGAAATGGTGATCATGTGATGTTTAATGTATTATTAATGTGTTCAATCTTATAACTAACTTCAAACAATTCCTTTGCAAATATTTCAATATTTTTTAATTTATTTTGGTATTGATATAATTTTTCATTACAAAACAAAAAAGATTTAAAATTTGCATCTTATGCATAATTATTACTTTTGATTTAAATTTATATATCCTTTTTTGCAATGGTTTGATTACTAATTTATAACTTAACATACTACTATCTCTTGTAATAAATAAATCCAAATACTTAATATTTTTGTCTTGTGTATAAAATTTGTTTCCATTATGTTTTTTGAATTTAAACAGCAGTTGAAGAGAGTTAATGAATTAATTGAAAGTACTTCTATAAATTAAAAGACTGTGTATGTTAGTTAATCTTATATTTATTGTTTTTATTATTATAACCTTTAACATGTAAACAAATTGCTAAAAATTACAATTTTTCTTTAAGAAAGTAAATTTTATGATGATTTGTCTTAGGGATAAATCATTCTACCAATCAGAAATTGCCATTTCTACTGACATCTAACAGGCAGGCCTGATGCCATTGATATACATGTTAGACATTGTAATTGCCTAAAAGACTTGTATAATGCTAATATCTTCAAAAAACTTTCAACTAATAAATTTAAAATTCTAACTACAGTAAACTACAACTGTGCATAATAATTATTATAGCTACTTTTAGCATTTAAATTATATGCATGGAGATAGAATATTGATGTCTTTTATATGATACCCTAGATTTGGCATTGACTAATAGATGAAAAGTCTAAAATTTTATATAGTGCACATTTTTAAATTTCACTCACAAGAAGAATAACTTGTGAGTATTGCTAATGATGTTATATTTATAACTTATATATTGTTTATTATTTTTGTCCATGCTCATTGATAATATTGATTATGACGTTTAGGATAATGTTAATTTGCTATCTTGTCCCTGCTTTATCTCACTTCCATCTTGTTGCAATAGAGAATCTTGGAAAAGAAAACTCTGTATCATTATAAAAAAAAAAGTAATATAGATTAAAAAATAATCCATGATCAAATAATTCTTTCAAAAGAATTCTTGGATCAGAAAACTCTGTCAACAACAAAATACAGTTTAATTTCAAACATAAAATCTCATTTATAATGACTGACAGTTATCAATTATTGTGTTTAAACATATTCAAAAAACCATTGTTATTTTTTTAAAAATAAGATTTAAATAATATGTTCCTAAATTTGGAGCAATGTAATACTTTTAAACACTTTGAAAGAAAATATAAAATAGTGTTAGAATGACCTAAATTTTCCAAATGAATAAAACAAAATTATGAATGTTCAAATCTTATTAATCTACTTTTCATTAGCATTATTTTATAATTATCTTTTATGATATAACTTTGAGTGAAAAAATATTAAATAATTTTAATCTTATTTTACACTTAAATGCTTGATCATGGAAGTGAAAGTTTTTTTACACATCTTTTTTTATATGTAATTATAGGGAATTTGAACACAAACTTTCAAGCTCTTTTCAGCTATTCACTTTATCTCATACAATTAATACATATGATGACACACATGTATAAAAGGTAAATAATCTCCAATATACATATTTCATGCTGAACCAACACTCATTAGTCGATCCAGATCAACTCCCATACACACACACATATATATATATAAGTGCTCAGTTTATACTGAGATAACAAATATTCAAAGTTTAATGGATAAGCTTGAGTCTACCCCCCCCCCCAACTTCTCAACCATCCATACCATTGAAAATCTAATAATGGAATACCCAAATCTCTTGTTGATGCTAATATTATTGTCATGCCTATGTTGATTTTAAGTCCTTCTGACCCCTCATGTATAAAACCCTGTTCATTTAAATACACAGATTTTCAGTGGTGTGGATGATTGAAGAGTTGGAGGGTGGAGTACATTGAAGCCTTTCCATTAAAGTTTGAAGATTTGATATATTAATATAAATCGAGCACTGATTATATATGTTGTAGAAGATGATCTGGACCAACTGATGTGAGTGTTGATTCAGCACAAAATATGTATATTGGAAATCATTATGTGTAGTCACGTGTATCAGTTATATAAGATAGAACAAATAGCTGAAGAGAGTTTGAAAAACTGTATTCAAATTCCTTACAATTACATTTAAAATCCAAGTACATGAATTATGTTGTATTTCAAATATTATCTTTTTTTTTTATTTTCTAAAAAAGAAAGAAATTAAACAAAACTAAACTATCGTATATTTTTTTAAAAAAAAAGTGAAATGGCTAATCATATCCTTCATTTAAAAATCTATATATATTAAGCCACTCATCCTCTGTCGCATAATCTGTTCATACACTTACCCACAATTTTCAAAATATAAAAAATAAAATTAATTCAGCTGACATTTCATTACTACATACTAAGAATTATAATAAAAACGTAATTATTATTATTATTATTTTTTTGGAAGAATATGTAGAATTGAAATGAATTATTTAACTATTGAAAAAATTTATTTAAAAGTTTTTGTAAAGTTTAATAAGAAAAATAGTTATAGTTCTTTTGTCTTTTTGGAAAAAAAAAAAAAAAGAATTAAGATTTTTATCACAATAGATTTGGTTTGTTAAACTTTCTATAAAAAGATTATTAACCTGTACGAATTTTTTAGTTAATCAGATATGCAATTGATTTGTAATGTTTAATTTTTGAAGGAAGTCATTTGGATACGTTTTTTGATGAAAACCAATTTGCTGTTTGAAATATTAAAAGCTATGATGTAGACAAGTAATGTTTTTTTGTTTATATATATATTTCCTTTAGTTAGCTTATGTATTTTTTATATGTATATAATTTAATATTTGACAGATGTTATAGGTGGAAATATTTAATACCTGGATTTTTCTGTTTTTATTTTTTTAATTAAAAAACTAAGAACATTGACACTGAGAGTATACTGCCTTCCTCAGACCGAGGAAATTAATCATGATTGGCTGCTTTCTTAGTAAGCTTGTGGCTGTCGTTTTCTAATTAAAAAATAAAAAGTGGGGAACTCCATGTATTAAATATTTCTGTGTGTGTGTGTGATGAAAATGTAAGATAATGAATTACAAAGCTGAATATATGTAATACTCAAGCTTATTCTTTTAAAATATAAATAATTGTTCTGCCCTCTAACCTTTACCAATTACCGCCTGCCATCCTGTCATTGTACAAATTATTAAATACTGTGGCTAGAGAGCATTATAGCAATTATTTATAACAATAGTTGCTTTAAGAGAGTAATCTCAAATGTTACACACATATATATAAACTAATACAAATAAAATGTTCGTTATATATAAACTATATGAACTATGCGAAAGTCTGTGCTCATATACCCTATATATTACTTATATAGACACAGGTATATAATAAGCCTGTGTGTTTCAGTTATTACATAAGTAGAGATGTCTCCCCATCCCTTGTATATGTATTAAATGGATTATGTCCTGTACATAAGGGGTCAGACTAACTTTAGGTCAACATGGGTGTGACAAGAATCTTGGCCTCAGGGTGGCCTTCGAGCATTCCATCATCAGATTTTCAATTGGACGGACTGTTGAAGAGTTGGAGTGTGGAGTAGATTGAAGCCTGTCCATTAAGGTATGAGGTTTGGCTATCTTAATATATATCTGAGCACTTATAGCATATATGTGTAGAGATGGTAATCTGAACCAACTGATGATTGCTGGTTTAGCATAAAATACGTATATTGGTGATTATTTATCGTTTCAACATATATGTGTTCAAGTGTATCAGTGTTATGAGATAGTGTGGAGAGTGGTGGGTCATGTGAAAGTCTGTGCTCATATTATATGAACTACCATATAAACTACTATATTAATAAAAATAGTTTGCATGGTTTTTTTAAGACAGTTATATATATGATATTTAAAATTAACAAAAAAAGAAAATTGAAAAAAATTATGTAAATCTCTCACTTTTAGGTCGAAACTGCAAGCAAATGATAGCCCCAGATCATGGAATAATTCAGCCAACTTTTAACAGAGCAGTAATGATTTTTGACTGTCTTCCAGGATATGCTTTGGAGGGTGAAAAAGTTGTTATCTGTCAACGTGCTAAATGGAATAGTACAGCTCCATTGTGTATAGGTAAGATTTTATGGTACTTGTGAGTTTTCATGACTATCAAGATAGCAGTCTATATTTTTGATAAAATTTGATAAATATACAGTTTCAAGGGCTTATCAAGATGGCAGTCCATATTTCATTAATAGTCTTCTGGAATCTACAAAAATTAATGCTAAATTTAAAAAAAAAACAACAACAATACTTTCTAATAAATTTCATTAACAATTTTGATTTCATTTTTTTTTACTTCCCCAAAAATGTTTACAAAATTAATGTTACATTAAAAAAAAAAAAGGAATAAATATAATATTTACAGTTTGTTCATATCTACAATTTTCTGAATATATCTTAGTTATATTTAAAAAAATTAAACAAAAAATAAGAATAATATAAATACAATATTTACAGTTTACTCATGTCATCAGCTTGCAATCCATAATGGCTTCCAAAATTGCTACAGATGTTCTGAGGACCTATAATTTCCAGAAGTTCTTAGTTGTTAAATTAAAAAAAAGAATTACTGTACAATGTCAAAAAAGTAATAAATTCTGATAAATTTCATGAAGAATATTTATTTCAATTTTTTATACTTATATTACAATGTGGAAATCATGAGTCACTTTTAACATTGTTGTAACTTTCAGTTCTGCATATTTCTTTTTGATCACAATTTTTTTTAGTAAATAGTGATAATAATCATAATTTGGGGATCTTTCTGTTACAGAACAGAATGCAGTAGAGTATTTCCAAAGATATGGAATCCTACTTTTCAGAAAAGTGTGCATTAATGATCATGATATGAAACTTTATATGCAAAACCCTCCACAATGATGATGCAATGTGAAACATTAATAAAATATCCCTTCATAAAGGAATGTGGTTTCAGGGCTTTAAAATGCCACTTTTCATTGCCCTCCAATTTATTTATTGCTACAATAGAGATGTTATGTCAGTTAAATGGGGAAAAATTTAATTGGATTCATGCAACCACACCACCATAGATTGGAACAATTACCCGAGGGAAGTCTGCATATCTAGCCTTTTATCTCGACCATTATGCAAAATCAGAGGGCCTAACAGAATTGTTGAAATTGATTAAACTCTTTTTACCAAACACAAAAAATAAACAAGGGAGAGCACTTCCACAGCAATGGTTATTTGGTGGCTTGTGTAGAGAAACCAATGACTGTTTTATTGTAAGAAACCAATGACTGTTTTATTGTAAGTAACACTTCCAAGTAGAACAGTGGTTGTAAAAAAATGTATCAGACAGATCTACAATTTATTTGGACTGCTGGGAGGCATATAAAAGTGATGAATTAAGGCATGCAGGATTTAAACATTTCCAAGTTAATTACCAGTATAATTTTGTTGATCCAGCTACTGCACATATATACAAAACATTGAAAGACTTTGGGGGTTGGTCAAATGGCATAATTAAAAACACTGGGAAACAGCACAACAACACCTGGATTCATATTTAGTAAAATTTATGTGACATTGACTGCAACAACAAGATTTATTTGTAGCAATTTGGGAAGCCATTAGAAATTGCATGTCACCAACATAAATAAACTGTAAATATTGTATTTATATATCTTTTTGTCAATTATATTTATCAGAATTTATTACTTTATGTTTTAATTTATTAAAAAAATAGAAATATTGTTAATGAAATTTATCAGAATGTATTCCTTTTTTTAAAATTTAATATTAATTTTGTAAACATCAGAATATTGTTAATGAAATATGGGCTGCCATCTTGCCAAGTCCTTGAAACTATATTTATCAAAAATATGGGCTGCCATCTTGGTAGTTCTAAAAATTCACAAGTATTGACTTTTATTATATAGTAAAACTATAATATCTGCTATATTTTGTTCCAAACCCCTTGGGTGCATTGTACATCATATATAATAATTAATGTTTTATTGATAAGATTAAACTATATATATGCAGTAATTTTCAGTATGCACATAAATATAAACTAAACATCTTTTCTTGTGTATAATATGTACATATAAGTTAAAATTATAGTATAAACAAAATTTAAAAAAAATGTAGTTATTAATAATAAATTAAAAGAGAGCATTTATGTATATATTTACATGCATGTGTATTCATTTACATTAACTTAGAAATAAAAATAATAAATTTAATGTATAATTTCTTAATTTTTTTAAATCAAATGAATAGAAAAGTATCAGAAATTCATCATCATTAAATGTGCTCTTTTTATAAATAACTTTTTTCTTTATGGAGAATCTAATAGTTTTGCTATCAGCCTCTATAATTGTTTTATGGTTGGTAAATACATATAAACTTTGGAATCTATAATTAACCCTACTAGCCATTAAATCAATAATTTGTATGTTATTACTTGAAAAGGGTACTTTATATATACTGTATTAAATTTCACAAAAATTTTAGTTTTACACTTAGAAAATATTATGTCAAATATTGTACTCATGACATAATAAAGTAAAGAATAATATGTACAAGCTTTCAATGTAAACTGAAGAAATACTATTAATAAAATGATTGCACATGTCAAGCATTGGTGGTTGAGAGGTCAGTGACAGTTGCTTTACAAGCAGTTGGCCTGGTTTAGCGGGTTTGCTTCCCAGATGATGCTATGACACATGAGAAAAAAAAAGATTGCACATTATGCTTTGACATGAAAAAATGGATGTTAATTATATTATAAAATTGATTAAATTTGTGATTTTAATTTTACTTTTGTTTTTTAAACTTTTTTTGTTTACTATAATGTACATTAATATAGTATATATCATGGTTTCACTGTATTATGTATTTTAATATGCAAATCAATTTATATAAAATTATATGATATTGTTTAATGCAATAATTAATAATTAGATCATATAACTTGTTGAACTTTATTATATATATATACGAGGGTTACTTAGTATATTTGTGTGATATTGTTTACAATGAATGTTAGTCAATTTGAAAATTTGTTGGACACAAAAATGGTAATGGATTTTCAAGTGGAGAAACTAATTTTTAAGACCATTAATTTAAACCATTGTATGACAAAATACAGAAATGAATACATGATTCAAAATTGGCCTTTATAAATCAAATTATGTTATTTCACATTTTTGTCAATTAGAAAACTGACATTTTTAAATATAATCTACAAATATAAGAAGTTGATGCATTGGCTATTATTGCCACAAGTTTGATTACATTGTAGTCATTAGAAATTTGTAAATAATGTATTTTTAATAAGAAATAGAGATTTTTTTTTGTATAGATGATACTCTTATTATGATTTCATAATTAATATTTTGTTATTATGGATATTAGATATTTGTACAACCAATGTTAAAAATGTTATTTCATATTTCCATGTAAAATAAATTTATTATTTATGTTAGATTAGCAAGAGTTAGTGTTTTCCCCCAATTTTTAGAATTTACTGTCTTAAAAATGATTGAAATAGTTAATCTAACACAAATGAATAAGTAAATGGGAGACAACTTCTTCAATATGAGTTTTATTCTTCATATTTATTTGCATTCTATTAGCTTCTAACATTAGACAGACTTAATATTAATATCAGCAGTTAATATTTTACACAAAATATTGTTTTCTTTATTTCAATTTTAGACACTTTTGCTCAGTTGTTGTGATTATGTTAATAGCAGGAATTTTAATTGGGTGTGACTTGATCATTTTCTAGATAGTATAAATTTGACAGTAACTGGTCTAAACATGAGCTTCAAGAAAGCCTGTTATCTAGTATCTGATTTTCTAGCAACATTTATTTAGCCACCTATATTATCCAGATAATGTTGTATCATATCCAGTCCAAAGATCATGCTATTATAATATAAGAAGTAACCAAGAACTCAAAAACTATATTCACATATGCTTATTCATGAAATATCTTTGTTTTAGTAATTACATATAATAAAAATCTATTTCTGCAAGAATGTTTTTTTATCATTACAACTATTTATCAAAATTAAAGTTTTTTAAATTTAATGCAGTTTATCTAATTTATAACTTCTCTCCTCAGTATTGCTCTTGCAAACTTACTTATTTCATTTATTTACTAGCATATTGCATTATTATAGCTCTCTTATGATTTCTTTGTATCCATTTGTCTGTCATTTTATTCAATTCCATTTCCTTCTAACAAATGGTATTGTTTGTTTTTTTCTCAAGCATTTTACTGTTGGTTTATTTTTATTACTCCTAACATCTCTCTCTCTCTATATATATATATACTTTGGTGTGTGGTTTGAAATCTTATCAAAGTTTCATATCCACACATATGCATGCCATTTATTTAAAAATTTCCTTTTCAGCCATATAGTCATATTTTATTTTTATCAAGAGTTTTCCATCCAAGTTTAATTCTATGATTAATTTTATCAGTTATAATTTCATCTGTACTAATAATCAGAACGTGGTAATTATAGGTGCATATATTTTTTGTTTTTGAAAAGTTGTTGTACATTATATTATTCGTTTTGAGAATTTATTTTTAGACGTTCTTTTTAGCTTTTATGTAATAACTTGTGTAACTTTGTTTAATATTTCAAAGCATTATTTGCAAAAGAAATAATATGATTTGCAAAATTTTCTAGATGAACTTAAGTAATATTTATTATTTTTATGTTTTTAGCCTTCAAATTTAATAATATATAAACGATTCCATAGACTATTATAAAAAGTTTTTGAAGGCCAGAATCACACTACCATCTTTTTCTTAATTTTATAATATGGTTTAATTTACTGATGCATTTGAAAATATTTTTTAGAAATATATATCATGGGTACTTGTGACTTTTGACCCATGTGGTCTCCAGAGGCGCTGGTCGGGGTCAACCACATAAACACTTAGAGTAGGGGCCCCAAATGCAGCATTGTAAATTCCAGCCAAAAGGTGGCGCTGTTCACAATATGTAAGCACAGGAACATTCCACCAGCTGGCTGGCAGCTTTGCTGCCCGCTTGGTGATGCTGGTCGCAGTGCATAAGCCCATTTAGCTTACATCGTCTGCTACCAGTGGATACCAAGAACCTAGGTGGCGCTGATTGCCGTAAACTCATCTAGA
Organism: Epiperipatus broadwayi; assembly: GCA_028023455.1. Taxonomy (NCBI): domain Eukaryota; kingdom Metazoa; phylum Onychophora; class Udeonychophora; order Euonychophora; family Peripatidae; genus Epiperipatus; species Epiperipatus broadwayi. Next base: position 5,842,797 of record JAQFVV010012420.1, read on the forward strand.
TTATGTGTCGTCTGCTAACAGCGACTACCAAGATTCTAGCCCACTATGTGGTGCTGTTTCTCCACAGTTACACATGGAAAAACTACGCACTGATAGAATTTATGTACATACCACTTAAAATATGAATGGCATATAATGTACAAGTGTGATTAATTAAGAAGCTACAACTATTTAAATATTATTTCAAACTTAATAGTATCACATGCTATTTCACAGTTTTATAAATGGATGTATTTTTAAATTTTTTTTTTTTAAAAAATCGATCTTTTTTTTTTTAATTATTTACTCTATGTCAAAATGTTATATATAAGTCGAGCGGTGAAATTTGCTATCATGGCCGCTTGAATGGCATCATAGATTTACATACGCTATAATTAGACAGATTTGATAAAATTATCGCATGGTAATCCTCATAATTATTCATAAATAAGTCAATTCTCAATTTAAAAATCGATCTTTTTTTTTTTAATTATTTACTCTAAAAGTGTTTTTTTTTTTTTTTAAATTAAAAAAAATGTAATTATTACGACAATGGTTTTTTTTTTTTAAAAAAAAAGCTAATTTTTTCCCTTCTTTCAAAACTAGAGACATTCCAAAGATAAAATTTAATATATTTCATTAATAGGGGCTTTACTAATGAATAGCTATGGTCAATTAGTGAATTGGATTGATTTAATGAGAAAGAAACTGATATATGATGAATTATATTTATTGACAATTTCATATATACTTGATATATTCCATTACCTAGCATTGGATAATGCACACAGGCATTTTATTTACTAAACAACATTATTCTAGGCCATTTAGCAAAATAAATTTGTGGCTATTATTTAATTGCGCTAATTTTATGCTACATAATAAATCACTACATTCCACTTATTAGTTATGCCCTTTCATCATCAGTTCGAGTGGCTATTATACATGTAATCAAACCAAGTGGAGTGAAGTTTAATAATACATCCGATTATTATAAGTTTTGTCAGCTTGATTAAAAGAGCCAACACTTCTGTATTATGAGAAATACATATAAACTACTGACGGGAATATATATATACACAAACTTTACTTTATCCCGCTCAATCTCTTAGTTATGTATAATTAATAAACTTTTAAAGGGGAAACGTATATTTAAGAGACTTACGAATACTTTAATAAGAAAAATATACTTATGATTACATTCCAGGCTAGTTTAATCTTTAGTAACATAATAATTAAAGATTGAAAGTTTGGATTTATAAACCACATTTTATATTTACATTAATTATTTACTAAATGACAAAATAATAATGAGCACAAAGGGTCGCCATTATTTATAAATTAGGAGTTCAAAACGGAGCGCTAAATGACACTATAATTAATACAATACGAAGATTTTAAATAATATCTTCAAAAAGTATATATTTCGTAACTAAATGCGCGCCGTTTCGAGACAGGCATAATTAATAATAACTGCAGTGATTAAGTTATATAGCAAAACAATAAGTTAATAAAGGAAATTAACAAAAGTATGTCATTTATAGAATTGAAATATTATTGATAAGACAATTTAGAAAGAGTTTACAATATAGTTAGCTAACCTGATTTTGAAGCAATAATGATTATTTTCAATTTTACATAGAGCTCTGCGATTTTAATAATTTTAAAACAGATACTCGAGCTGGAACGAAGGTGAGTTCTTTGGCAGCTTATGGCATCTTCTCTTTAGTTAGGAGATGATTTAAAATGGTATTACTATAGCTGGTAGTTGAATTTGAATGAAGGTGAGTTCTTTTAATGGCTTATGGCATCTTCTATTTAATCTTAAATTATCCATCCACATACGAATATAATACAAATATAAAATTTAGAAATTTTATATTTGTATTATATTCGTATGTGGATGGATAATTTAAACCATGAAATTATGACATAATGATTTGTACATATAATATTTAAGATTAAATAAAAATAATGTAAAATGTTTTCTTTATAATATATTTCACATGAGTAGGCATTAGATAGGGATTTTATGCACAAGCCTTCTGGCATTCATTGATTGCTCTTGTTAGCACAAGATGGCACTACTATATGGAGAGTGTTGTTTTGTTTTGAATTGTTTATAATATATTTACGGTTTTCTGATTTAATGTTTAATAGATATAACTGAAACTAAAGTATTTTTTTTATAAGATCTGTCAAATTTGCTTTTTTTAAAATAAACAATATAAAGAAAATATGTTAAAAGTTATTTATATCTAGTTAAAATAAAAGTCATCGGTTTATAATTAAAAATGGGAATTTTGTGTAAACAAGAAATCAATTAGTGACCGCACCTGAGGTAAAAATGAAATCTAGTTTACTGATTGAATTTGTTTCAACAAAAGATTTTATCATTAAATCATAATACTGTTACTATCTGCTAAGCCATAACATTTTATAACACCTAAAAAGAAATTTAATTAATGAAATCGGAATCAAAATTATATAATTTATATATTTTAATAATTTTTGATCCATCCAAGGCCAGAGCAACAACCAACGTTGCCTTAACAAGCTTATAATAAATAGAAGATGCCATAAGCCGTTAGAAGAATTCACCTTCGTTCAAATTCAACTACCCCAACTCCAGCTATAGTAATACCATCTTAAATCGTCTCCCAACTAAAGGGAAGATGCCATAAGCCGCCAAAGAACTCACCTTCGTTCCAGCTCGAGTATCTGTTTTAAAATTATTAAAATCACAGAGCTCTGTGTAAAATTCAAAATAATCATTATTGCTTCAAAATCAGGTTAGCTAACTATATTGTAAACTCTTTCTAAATTGTCTTATCAATAATATTTCAATTTTATAAGTGACATAATTTTGTTAATTTCCTTTATTAACTTCTTGTTTTGCTATATAACTTAATCACTGCAGTTATATTTATTTCTCTCTTGCTTATTTTAGTTATTATTAATTATGCCTGTTTCAAAATGGCGCGCATTTAGTTATGAAATATATACTTTTTGAAGATATTATTTAAAATCTTAGTATTGTATTAATTATAGCGTCATTTAGCGCTCCGTTTTGAACCCCTAATTTATAAATAATGGCGACCCTTTGTGCTCGTTATTATTTTGTCATTTAGTAAATAATTAATGTAAATATAAAATGTGGCTTATAAATCCAAACTTTCAACCTTTAATTATTATGTTACTAAAGATTAAACTAGCCTGGAATGTAATCATAAATATATTTTTCTTATTAAAGTATTCGTAAGTCCCTTAGATATACGTTTCCCCTTTAAAAGTTTATTAATTATACATAACTAAGAGATTGAGCGTGATAAAGTAAAGTTTGTGTATATATATATATATATATTCCCGTCAGTAGTTTATATGTATTTCTCATGGTACAAAAGTGTTGGCTCTTTTAATCAAGCTGATAAAACTTATAATAATCAGATGTATTATTAAACTTCACTCCAGACTTGGTTTGATTGCATGTATAATAGCCACTCGAACTGATGATGAAAGGGCATAACTAAAAAGTGGAATGTAATGATTTATTATGTAGCATAAAATTAGCGCAATTAAATAATAGCCACAAATTTATTTTGCTAAATGGCCTAGAGTAATGTTGTTTAGTAAATAAAATGCCTGCATGCATTATCCAACACTAAGTAATGGGATATATCAAGTATATATGAAATTGTCAATAAATATAATTCATCATATATCAGTTTCTTTCTCATTAAATCAATCCAATTCACTAATTGACCATAGCTATTCATTAGTAAAGCCCCTATTAATGAAATATATTAGATTTTATCTTTGGAATGTCTCTAGTTTTGAAAGAAGGGGGGAAAAATTAGCTTTTTTTTTTTTTTAAAAAAAAAAAAAACGATTGTTGTAATAATTACATTTTTTTTAATTTAAAAAAAAAAACCACTTTTAGAGTAAATAATTAAAAAAAAAAAAGATTGATTTTTAAATTGAGAATTGACTTATTTATGAATAATTATGAGGATTTCTACGTGATAATTTTATCAAACCTGTCTAATTATAGCATATGTAAATCTATGATGCCATTCAAGTGGCCATGATAGCAAATTTCACCGCTCGACTTATATATAACATTTTGACATAGAGTAAATAATTTAAAAAAAAAGATCGATTTTTAAAAATAAAAAAAATTAAAATACATCCATTTATAAAACTGTGAAATAGCATGTGATACTATTAAGTTTGAAATAATATTTAAATAGTTGTAGCTTCTTAATTAATCACACCTGTGCATTATATGCCATTCATATTTTAAGTAGTATGTACATAAACTCTAACAGTGCGTAGTTTTTCCGTGTGTAACCGTGGAGAAACAGCGCCATGTAGTGGGCTAGAATCTTGGTAGTCGCTGTTAGCAGATGACACATAAGCTAGATGTGTTTACGGCAATCAGCGCCACCTATGTTCTTGGTATCCGCTGGTAGCAGATGATGTAAGCTAAATGGGCGTACGCACTGTGACCAGCACCACCAAGCAGGCAGCTTTTGTTCCTGTGCTTACCCATTGTGACCAGTGCCACCTTTTGGCTGGAATTTGAAATGCTGCATTTGGGGCCCCTACTTTAAGTATTTCTGTGGTTGACCCTGACCAGTGCCTCTGGTGGTCACATGGGTCAAAAGTCACAAGTACCATATCATGAGTCAATATCTTGATGTTCTAAAATTTTAATCATCTCAGAAGTAATTGTGGAATTAAATGTCTTTTCATAATTTAGAAATTTAGAGTCTAATGGCAATCCATTCTTTTTGATATTTTTTATAACTTTTCTTAACACTTGTATGTGATCTATAATAATCATTTTAAAATTTATACTGCTTTTTAGTTGAGTTGCAAAGTTCTGAAAATTTTGTAAGATGTGTTGTAATGATCTTATTATAAAATTTTGGGAGAAAATGATAGAAGACTGATAGATACTAACATTTTTAATGTCTTCCTATTTTTCTTTTTTTAAATATAAAATCACTGCCTCATCTTTCCACTCATCTCCTATATCTTTATTATTTAGTTAACAAATTAATATTAAAAGAAAAGTAATTTTAGCAAAAAAAACAAAAATGGCATTATTATTTTAAAAAATTATATCATGAAGTATTTGAAATAAATTTATTGAGAAATTTACAATCAAACAATAGAAACCTTAATGATGAGGCATCTTTTGAAATTCCATGTAATTTAAATGAAAGGTTTAGACATAATTAAATATTTAAAGAAAATAAATTGTCCAATAATAATTGAATTATTATAAATATTTTAAAGGAAGTAGGTAAAGAAATTGAAAAATTGTTGGCAAAAGTATATGAAAAAATTCATTTAACTTTTAGATATTGCTTTTCAAACTTCAAAACATTTATATATAAATAACAATCTTCATTTTCAATTATACATTTTCTTCTATCTTTACTCATGTATATAAATACATTAATTTCAGTATATATAATAAATTTATAATAAAATGCATATTTTCCCTAGTATATGTATTAACTTAAAAGAAAATTAATGTAATACTATTATTACCTAGTGATGCTGATGCCTAGTCAAGTGCTGGAATATTGAGAAAATGTAAAGAATAAAACTGTTATTGTTACATCTCTTTTGCTTTGTTCACTTTCCATTTATGCATTTCATCATGTTAACTAAATAGTGCAACATTGCCAGTGAGTTTCATGAGCCTCATCCCTATGTGTTAACATGATCTCTTCAAAAGGTATAAGTTTAAATCTAGGTTGCTAGTGATGCTATTCTGTATCTTTAATAATGTTACTGCCAGAACTAATAAATATTCTAGTCACATTAGGTAGCATAATTTATATCCATATGGCAAGAAACAAATATTACTGTGTAGAGTTAACATTATCAGTAATAAGCTTTAAGGTAATATTATCCTTCAGTATGCTCATCATAGTACATGATTATGCTAGTAAGTCTATTATAGTTGTGATCATGTGTGGCCTGATCATGATAGTGTAGAGGGATCTGCATTACAATATATTAATTAAACAGAAGTATTTTCAATTATGATGTAATCATTATCTATTAAAATAACCCAGACACACAAAAAAACTGACCACATAATTTTTCCAAGACCTGTGTATATCAATGTTAGCAGATCGTTTATTTATTATACAATTCTTCAATTGGTTGATATTACTGAAAAGCTAAAATTAATAACTGAGGTGAAACTATAAGTTTATTATTAGTAAGCTTCTATTTTATGGACTTAGCGCTTTCAGGGCCTTTACGGCTCTATAATCATAGTCCTTTTTACAGGCTGTTGATTCTATGCAAATGCATGCAAATTACAATATTGACCTTTTCGAGACCGTGAAACACGTGTCTTTTCTGTTGATTGACATGGCATCGCTGGTGATGTAACATGTCTCTTTGATCTTCCTCTTGACATCATTCCTCTTTGTGCATACAATGTCGGCTTTAGATGGCTCAAATCCATGGCTTTGCTCCTGCTGATGATCAGCAAATACTGAGCTGCCCTCTCCTTTAGTTGTAGCCTTTGTATATATATATCTATGCTGAGCCAGTCTATTGCTCACTGTGGCCCGAGTTTCCCCATAATATACCGAATCACATCCTGTCTGTGAATTTTATAAACGACATGGGGGGTTTCTTCTATATTTCTTGTGTCTTTGGTATTGTTGATGAGCCTATTTGTGTTTGGAGGGGTTCTGAATCCGAGTTTGAATTCCTTCTGTAATATTTTACTGAAATTTTTAGCTACTGTAGGTATGTAGGGTATAATTAGATGTTGTCTGTCATCTTTTGTGTTTTGTTGCAGTCTTTTATGAAAGCTTGCAATCCTTTTGGTTATTGTTTTGTGATCATAACCCATGCTTATTAAGTCCCTGATGTAGCTGGTGATGTTGTTTTTCCTGTCTGACTCCAATTTACACAGGTGGTGATTGTGAAATAAGAAGGCAGACAGCCCTGCAAGTTTGTGTGCTTTAGGGGATTTTGAGAGCGGATGGATGTAGCCTCGGATGCACAAGGGTTTAATTATCATGGAATAAACAAATGCTAAATTCTCTCTCTTAATTTTTAAATCCAGATACCTGACCATGTTTTGCTCGTCTTCGTGTGTGCAATTAAATATGAGGTTGGAAAGAGCATGGAGTTCATGTAAAATCTCCATGATAGCATTTTCGGGTGCTGCCAAGAATATGTCATCTACGTATCTGCTATAAATTATGTTTGGCATTGCTGTCTGGTACTTTGGAATCACCTGTTGTTCAAAGTGATCTAGCACAATGCTAGAAACGATGCCACTAATGGGAGTCCCATAGGCCATCCGTTGTTCATTCTGTACCATTTGTTTTCATATGATGCCAAAATATTTCTGTCCAGCCATTTCAGGAAATCCACAATAAATCGTGCTTTGAGAACAGGGCACTCCTTCCTGTATAACTCCTGTTCTATTATTCTAATAGATAATTGTCTGTCGATGGAGCTGTATAGCTCTGTGACATCCACTGCTGCCATCCTAAATTCGTGCGGAATCGTTGCGTCTTTTATTTTGCTCACGAATTCAAATGATGATTTAATTGTGCATGAACCAAACCCTATATATTCAATCAACCAGTCATTAACTAATTTGGCCGCATTGAAATAGTGGACACTGTCAAAGTCCAACATTAGCCTCAGAGGTATTTCCTGTTTATGCAATTTTTGCATTAGCAAAAATTCTCAGTTGTACGGTTGCAGATGGGTATATTCTATAATACTCGGCTCTGTTTAGGCCTTTGTCTTTATGTGTGCACAAAATCGTGATGATAAACTTCTCTCTATTTATTTTATTGTTGAAAGATGTGACTTCCTCAAATTTCAATTTTTGTATCTGAGCATTTATTTTATCTTTGAAATTCGCATCATTCATCAAGACAAACCTGCTGCCTTTGTCCTCTTTCATGCACTTAATGTTATTGTCATTGAGGAACTTTTTTGTACTATGTATAAACTTTCCCCAATTGTCCCCATCATTCTTTAAATGTTTGTTTCTAATGGATTTAGTCACTGCTGCGATGACATGTTCTCTATGTGGGTTGTTAATCAACCCTGCCTCGATGTCGGCTATGAGCTCAATTTTCGGTTGTGTCCAAGATCCGAAAAATTTAGGTCCTAACGCTAAAGTAGACTCGACTTCCGGTGGCGGACGAATATTAGACAAATTGACAAATACCTCTCTTTTTCCTGTATTCGTTATGTTAATGTTCTGTTTACATGCTAGGAAATTTTATTTCTTTTCAAATCTCACTGTCAATTTCCTTTCAAATTTGTCGCATTTGCCTACAATCCATAAGGTTCATTGTTATTGGCTGTTATGTTTAAGAGGCATTTCTTTTCTTTCTTAAGGGCATTCCTACAATTTCTTATAATCATGTCAAGCAATCTTGCTTGTAGTTCTTGCTTTATTCTGTCACTGTCATAAATTTCTCTGTTGATTTTAATTATACAACAATTAGGAATTATATTAAATTGCCTACAATTCTGTAGGAACTGAAGTCTTTGACAAAACTTGTGCGTCGTCACCATGTCAATTCATAGTACAAAATGCTCGTTAACAAAATTATCCATGTTATTGTAATAAAGAATGATAAAGTTTTTTTAAACCAATTTAAAGATTGCATAATAAATAGACAACTTGCTAATATTGATTTACACAGTTCTTGAAAAATTACACAATGTCTGGGTTTTTTTTTTTGCCTATATTATTTTAGTTGATAATAATTTCAATGTAATCAAAACTCCTTCTGTTTAATTAATATACATATATATATATTGTTATTATCTATCAAAATTCACATATAAAGAAGTGTAAATTTAGTTTGAAGTGAAGCAAATGTGTTTTTTTAATAATAATAATAATAATAATAATAATAATAATAATAATAATAATAATAATAATAATAATAATAATAATAATAATAATAATAATAATAATAATAATAATAATAATAATAATAAATATATTAGAAGTCACTTTTATTCACTTCCTATGAAATTTAATTCTCTTTATATATTATTTAATTGAAATTGTTCTCTTGTACATACTGTAACCTTTTAATTGGTTATCCACAATAAGAATGGAATATAAAATTATATTATAGCTCCAAAATTTAAAATTTTAAATTTAGATAATAGTGATGCTATAAAATTTTGGTATAACATGAATAAACGACTTAATAGATAAAAATTAAAGATAGAATTCTGTGGAGATTTAATGACCATCTTTATTTATAATCATTTACATTATAATCCAATATATAATTTTAATACAATAATTGTCAATCCAAACAAACATTGTTACTTACAAAGTTGGCTTTAATTTATTTTTATTGTGATGCTCCATTAAAAGCTAAATATATAAAATTGTAGTAAATGAAAAAAGGAATAATTAGAGATTATAAGATAATTTATTTTAAAATTATTGTAATAATTATATTTTTTAATTATAAATATTTATTATTAAACTTTATGTTTAAATTCAATTAATAATATTATATATTAAAAACATAATTATACTTAATACTTTAGTCTTAAAGAAATGATTTAAATTAATTTCATTTGTAAAATATTTATTGAATTTAATTATTTTAAATAGAGACAGAAAAATTTTTATTTAGAAGTTGTAATATATGATTTGTCATATTGACCAATGAGATTTAAATAAGTAGTTTTCTGATCTCATTTTATCCTGGGGTTTTTAAGAGAAAGAGAGGAGCAGAGAATCAAAGTACAGATTCATGAAAAAAAATAAAGCAGGAAGCTGTTTCAATTTCATTTCTCATAAAAAATTATAAAAGTTTTAAATAATAAAATAATATTTAAAAAGCTGTCTACGGATATAAAATATACTATATTAATCATTAACATCATGGAGTGAGTGTAAACCAGTTTCTTTATTATGACCTAATTGCAGTCCTGTTCATATTCTTATAACTAAAATGATATCTAAAAGAAGTCTAAAAAAAGAAGCTAAAGCTATTATTTTTATTTGGAATAATCATAAAAAAGAAAAGACAACTACATTTCTTCAAAGAAAGATATATCTGCATTCACATAAGAAAGCATTCATTTATTTATGCCAAATTAAATATTTTTATTAGTCATATATTAAAAATGAGAAACAAGTCTAAAATCTCTAAAAATAAATTTTTAAAACTTGTAAAAGTATTTTACCAGACTTTAAAAATAATGACTTAGTCTAGAGTGATGTCTAATGAAAATTAATATTCTGTTTGAATTGAATAAATAACGTGTGATAAATAGGTTGAAAAGTTTTGAAGAAGAAAATTTTTAGCATATATTTAATAATGAATAAAAAAGATGACAGATAAAAGATGAATTAATATTTCTCATGTTTTAATAAAAAGTGAAATCTTATTATATTATTATAAAAAAGAACAGTTAAAAGGGAAAGGATAATTGAAAAAGTCTGTTTAACTTTTTAATAGTGGATGACCATAATGAAGATGATACACTATAGTACAGAAAGTTAAATGAATTTATTCATATGTATTTAAATATTACAAGATTAATATGTAAGAGGAAAGTGAATAAATAAGTGAAGTAAACTTATTGATGAATTAATTAAACATATTTTAAAGTTTTGTAATATGGGAAAAATAATGTGAAGATGTATTGAGAAGATTTGTTAAACTCTTTCGTTAATATATTTTTCAAGAGTATAATTATGTGCATGTAACTTTAAACTAGTCAAGAAGGAAGATGCATCCAATTCAGAACTTTTATTCAGTTAGTGTTGTGCTTATTTGTTAAATGTTTTGTTTAAATATACATGTGTTTCTAGCAGAAGGAAGATAGGAGAAGCACCCAAACTCATGAGGAATCATGAACATCTATTGGATTATGGTAATATTAAATTAAGAATTGAAATGGATTTTAGAAAAAGACAAAGAGAAAAGAATGAAGAGTATGCTTAAATATATGAAGAGAGTATACATAAGTTATAACATGAAAGTGTGTGTGGGGTGTAATATTTTAAGTTTATATTTTAGCCAGTATATATTTTTAAAAACTGAGTGTGGTTAAATGTGTTGTAAGGTATTTCAAATTTATGATCATAAAGTATATTTAACAAAGGGGAATGAACTAATGGTGATAAATAAAAATTATAGGATTCTATGAAAGTAACAATAAATATATTATAAAATGTAATGTTATTTACGAGAGAAAGAAAAGAGTGAACGTTAATGTAAAAAAACATCATGATCTCATTTATTATATATATAAAGTATCATATTGATGATGATAAAAGTAGACTATTTGTTCTGTAACATGATCTCAAAATGTGGATAGAAAATTATTTAATGGAAAGATTGAATTATATTATTAGTCCAAAGATAGTATAATAGATGCTGAAGACACAGTGGGGAAAAATGAGTTGAAATTTCAGGATAGGATATAAAAATATCATCCTGAAGAACTGATTAAATAATTGAATGGGATTAATCTTTGTGATACCCATATAGTTTATTAGAAAGATATGGGAGGACTTTTTAGACAGAGTTAGTAAATACTAGAAATGCTTACTGAATAAGTCAGGGAAAATTGGGGTAAGATCATTAGGAAAATGATTACCTGCCAAAATATGACACCTCATAAATAAAGGAAACCCCCTGTTATGATATAGTATTTTTGATAAAATCAGTTTCTTATCTATGAAGTTTTTAGGTAAATAAGAATATAGTAGACATCGAAAGTTGACTAAATATGTTAAGAATTTTATAGTTTTTCTTCCTAAGTTTTGACAGATTAGCTTAAAAGTAGTAAGACCATATACAGAACAGATATTTTATATTTGAATATAAGTCTGAATAAATTATTATATGAATAATGATACCTGAGATCAAAGACAACAGAAAATATAAGTGAGAGATAGAGAATAAATGTATAAAATGAATTACATTATATGAAAAAGAATCCTTACTTTCACTATTCATTTTGAATACATTATAAATATGTTTAATATATTGTTTTGTAACATTACCATAGCAGCGAAAATTTTTGTTGATGAGATTATAGTGCAATATTTTATACAAATTTTGAATATGAAGTATAATTTAAATATTATAATTTATTAAAATATCTGGAATTACAAAAGATAAGGTAAATAGGGAACAATGATTAAGAAGATAACCACTAGATAACTCATGAATTGTAAAACTGTATAATAATAGTATAAAAGCATACATGATGGTAAGAAGAATGAACTTATTATTTTAAAAAACTAGATAATGAATATGAGTAAAGATTAAAATATATAGATCAATTATTATGTCTACATGTGATGAATGTAAATAATTTTATTGTAAATTTACGAACAGTTAAATGATTATTTTGTTAGTGAATTATTTAACATAAGATGTATAGCTGTTTGTTGTTCATTATTATTGTTATAAATAAATGAATATTTTAATTTAAATTTTGGTATGAGTAATTTTATTGCATTTGAGATTCATTTCCATCACAAGATCATATTAATAAAGTGCACGATCCACATAGCATATATTGCTTACATGCTTTATCCGAAGAGTTTTATTTAAGAATTTATAATTGACACATTAATTATCAATTCCTTTTAAATTATAATTGTATTAAAAGGAGTCTGTAGTACTTCATATTTTTATTAGATATAAAAAAAATCTTGAATATTTATCTGAAAAGTATTATTAAGTATTACAAAATGGAGAGCATATAATAGAAATTAATGGTATGTTTTAAGAGTCACATTCTAATTTTGTAATCTAATTTTAAAATGTATTTTAAATCATAAATTTAGAAGTATTATATTATTTCAAAGTACAAGTTACTGAACAAATATATTTTAAGGTTTGTAATTTTGAAGGATCGAATTACAATGGGTGAATGCTAAGTAATTAAGAAATGTATTTAATTGAGTTACTTTGCAGATAATAATTGTATAATAAAGCTTTTGATTATAATAGAAATGAGTATTCTTTAGTGATTGTTATTAGTATAAGTATGAAATAAATCTCAGAAAAGTAAATTAAATTATTTAAGTGAAGGTAATGATCTTAATTTTCATGTCTTATTATTATAGTTAAATTAATTTTCAAATAGGAGGTTAATCAAGGTTTGTAATAGTAAGTGTGATTTTATTTAAATGGTTGGATCCCAGTAAAATCCTTCTTGTTATTCAATTATTTAATTATCAATCTAATTGTTATATTAGATTTTAGAATAGAATACTTATGATCCCTGAGATAGTTATAGGGTAGCATTAATTCTTTTAATTTAATGGAATTTTGTTTTAATGTTATTATTTTGAGATTCTTAAATTATAGAAGAGTAGGTAAAGTATTATTTAAATGAAATATTATGTTAATCATTGTTTGTTGTGAGGATTTTTCTAATGATTATAATATGATGGTAGTAGGAGAATTTTCACAATAGATTACTATCTTTTAATTATTATTTATGTCTATTCCTTCAATTAAATTTATTTTAACTTACTATACACTTTATATTTTATTTATTTATTAAGCATAATTTTATGAAATTTATTCATTTAATATAGATACATTTTAATATAATTCCAAAAATTAGACAAGATGACATAATGAATATTTTAAAAGTATAATTTTTATTCATCTATTTAGAATATTAGACAGTCAACTACTTTGAGAGTCAACCCTATTATGGTTCTACATTTCAATCATTAATTTTTTATTATAGGACTTTCCTAACATTAATGAAAACATCAGCATTTTAAACAACTTGGGTATAAATAATAAATGACAAAGATTAATGATATAAGATGGAATTACCTGAAATAGATAAGCACTAAATAACAATTCACTAATATAAAATAACTTTTGACAAATATTTCTTATCATCATTTTGCTCAATGCTAAGTGCAGTTTACATTTTTAAATATGACCTTTCAGGAATGATTCTGCTGCTATCAATACTAAATTGTTAAAACTTAAGAATATGGAATATAGTGAAAAATATAATATATCCTGAGATGTAATGGGGTTAAGCTAAGGCAAAAAGAAAATGAACAAACAACTTAGACCATAGATATTTCACAACTGCAAATGGTCCAAAATCTCAGTGTCATTTTTGGAGCACCTTTAGGGACATGAAAAAAGAAGGAGCAGTCAATCCCTTATTTAAATAACTATTCAAATACACTATGAGAGTATGGCCTTTATCTGCTCAAAGCTTTTTGAATATCATTCATGATTCACACATGATGATCATTTCTATTTTCACTCAGGGTAAAGAAACAAGTACACCTGATGTTATGTAACATGAATTTACCACATATTATAATATATTATGCATGTATCATTATAATCTTTCAACATACTAACAAATCTAATACTAATATCACCTATCACAAATATATAAACATTAAGCAAAACGGGATATATTACCATTTAATATATGAAAATTGCAATTATCAATATCAATTCAAGAGTTATCCACAATTATAACTGTCATATATATATATATATATATTGCTTATAATAACTTCTTTCATATACACTTTAATGCAAACAAATTTTCATAAAAAACTTATTTAATTTGTTTGCATTGAAGTGTATATGAAAGAAGTTATTATAACCAATATGCAAAGTGAGTAAATGAGAAAAATAAGAGAATATATTTCTAATTATAACAGTCATTAGCTGTAAAATACAATATCAAATGCTCTTAAATTGACTACAGTTGGCTGTTACCCTCTTATTACTATTTGGTAATTGCAGCTTTTACTAAGAGAAAGAAAAATATTAAGATAAATTTGTAATACTTTATTGTGAAAAAATTTGACCTTTTAATTGTAATCATATTTAAAATATGAACAAAATTTATACTAAATAAGATTACCTTTATCTTTTTTTTTTTGGAACAAGCTTATATGCATATTACTAGTATCATTTTCTATGTAGACCGGTTTTTACATCTGTAACACAAACATGCATAATATTACAATACAACACATGTTAAACTAATAATAACTATCATTACATAAATCTTTTTTTTCACATTTCTTCTTGTGAAACAAAAAGAGAACAAAATTTTAATTACAACCATTTGAAATCTGCAGCATTATTTAATTTATGAACATTCTTTCGCATTTTAAAATTACCCTATTTATTTTCTATCATCTCATTTCTTCTTTTACCAAATATTTATTTTCTTCTTTTGCATCTAATAAGTAGATTACCTTAAGATATTAGCATTTATTTTTAAACTTTTACTGGACAATAATCTAACATTTATTTTCCATAGATATCATTATGGATTTTATTTTCTTTGCAGAAATTTGTGAAAATTCTTTTCAGCACATTATGATGATTCCCTACAATATGAGTATACTCTATACTTATTCATTAATTTGATTGGATCCTTAAATTATTACCGTTTGTTCTGTTATCTTTAAATGCTTTAATATGACAGAAATTAAGAAGTTGAAAATGATGGCTCCTTATTATTATGTTTATAAATTTCTTATATTTTATTGCATGATGGAACTATTTAATAAATAGTACATTAAATCAATAATATTTAAATTTAATTGAATAACAATGATGCAAGAACCTGTTTTCCAATTTGCTGAGTGTTTGTTTCTTGTTCTTTCCACAAAAGAGCATCCGTCAATGATTTTGACAGTTCTATTTTTTTGTTTTGATTTCAGAAATGAAAACATATATTTTTAATTTTTTTTTTTCACATTTATTACTTTCTTCACAAAATATTTACAAAGAAATTAATGATGTATGGCTGCAATTTATAATTGGATGACAAATATATGTTTTATGTTGCTGGCTATAGATTATTTTCAACAATTATAAATAGAAATTTATTTTTAAAAAAAACTTTCATTTACTTTAATAATATAACAAATGATCAATTTGCATTATAAAAACTGAACTGAAATAAATATAATTTTAAAAGATAAATATATTTTTGCTACTGATTCTGTAATTAACCAATCAAAAGTTTGAATTTTTAATTCAATTTGATAGTAAGGATTTGAACACAAAAAAAATTAATGGATTTGTAGATTATCCCAGTGACATTATTTAATAATAGATTAAATTAACTGTGTATAATTTCTTTTGTTCACAATCTATTAGTGTCCTTGTGATCTTAAAGGTAGCTTAATCATACTTACATTTGCCATATATGTGTGTAGGTGCATGTGTGAACTGCTAGATAGTTTTTTAGAATTATTTGGATGATGTAAAGGTAAAAATTTCCTTGGAAAATATTCATAATTTTTTTATATTTTGCAGTGATTGCTAGTTCATTGGTGGCCAGTGCATTTGTGAGGTGGCCAAGTGTGTTGATGATGATCTTAGCATTTTTAATGGTAATTATTTAACATTTAAAATATACATGTGCAAGAAATATTTATTTTATATTATATCCTAAAATTGTCATTGGCTAGATGATGATTAGCCAAAAATGTATAATATGACTTTTTAAAAATTCAATCACAAACATGAACATTGATCCTTGAACAATTCTGATTATTGTTGATGATGCTGAATTTCTCTTATCTATTTACAGCCAATACTGATTATTTGCTCATTTAATGCCAGTAAAAACTATAATGCTTTTGATAATTTTCATCAGTAATCAGTATATATGATCACTTCATACTAATACAAATGGTAACCCAACTCAGTCTGACAATGGAGTTCTGGTGATCAGTATTAAAATATAACTGTACAATTTGGATCATAGTAATATCTCTATACCTGAGAAATAAAAGTCTGTATTTTATGTAAAATTAATAAAGGAAAAATTATTGTGAAATAGGTAATAAATATAAAAAAAAAAATTGTTTAATTGATATCTGAATTATAGACTATAAAATAATGATGATCATGTACATAAACAAAAGAAAAAGAAAATCATAAATATTGTAGATTGGATGAAGCTTTTGACTATTGATTGGAACTTTTGGTATTAGTGATGAATAAATGATGCAAAATTCTTGTGTAATACTATGATAGTTTCTCACTTCAGAAACTTCAGCAACTTACTTTCCAGTTTTTATAAGTTTCAAAAAAGAATGAAACATGACTTTCAAGTTTTCTTAATTACTGGACTCTAAGACTCAAATTAAGTTTAAATTTTAAATGATTCCCAATGTTTGTATAAGAATTTGATTTGGCCTCTAAATTCTAAAAATTTCTATGAGCAAAGCTTTAGATTTCGAATATTTTCTTAGAATTTTCTTAATACGGTTTTAGATGGCTCATCAGGTGTTTAAATAGAATTAGTCCTCCTGGTTTGTTTGCACTACATTGTATATTTATTGACTAAAGTTTAAATTCTATAACTCTCCCAGAATTGCAGCTTATTATTCATTCTTTTTTAAGTGTTAAATGCCAGTTTGACAATTGAAAAAGCATGGAGTATAGGTTTTGATATATGAATTTTATTCTAAGCATTTATGTATATTTTTAAAAAAAAAAATGAATGAGGAAGTTGATCATATATGCACAAACAGAATAAAAATCAGAAATAAAGTAGGGGGAAATAGACTAGGCCAGTAAAAGTTAGGTTAAGACAGTTAGATTCAATAAAAAGCAGATCAGAGATACTATAAAAGATTTCATAGAAGAAAAGATAATATGAGGTTTATTTTGTAAAACATTATTTTAAATTTTTTTGTATTTTTGTGGAATTAAAAGTATTAAACCACTATTAAAAGTAATTAAATACAAATTAATATTATAATAAGGACAAAATTTATAAAAAATATAGGTACAACTTGACTAAAGAAAGTATTCTCACTCAACTCTAGGAGCTCAGAGCATAGAAGAGATGACAATATCCTCCTAGATGCCAGAAATATTGCTAAAAATTAAAAGAAAGCAATCAACAAAGAGAAGACAAAAGAGATGTATTAGATGCTACTAAGGAAAATAGAGCAACTCAAACATCAAAGAGATAAGGACAATCAAAAATGGTAAGAAATCAGTTACTACTAAGTAAAATAAAAGGCAGCAAGAGAATAAATGCTACTATGCAATCAAGAAAAAAAAAAGGATAGTGAAAAGGTGTTGATGAAAATGCAGGACATTGATCAGAATAGATAAAGAAACAACCAAAAGATGAACCAGAAAATTGAAGAAGCTATTCACAATATATCCCAGTCTATGGAAAGGAATAAGAATGACAAAAAATGTATTAACATCATTTACACAATATAATATGAGAGCAGGATGAAAGAATATAATAAACTGTAGAGAGAATATATAATTGGAATTTACAAAAGAAGGTAAAATAACAAGAAGATATTGATGACTGTAATAAGTATGAAAGAAGGTTCAGAGTCATAGGAGAGATTAAACAGGAATACAAGAAATTCAGAGATGATCAATGTTGAATCACAGAGAGTATGAAAGTAATTAAAGAAAAGCTACAAAAAGTTTCAGCTAGATGAAAAATGAGCAGCAGAAGTCTATGGAAGAACTATATAAAGAGGTGTTACAAAAGAGTAAAATTATAAAAATATTCAAAAGTGGAGCCAATGGATGTTGGTAAATAAGGTTATATTAAATGTCATTTGATTCTTTAATATAAAATCATTTGTGAGTGATATTGGAAATTACCTATGAAATACTTTGATAGTTTAGTGAACTATTTTTGGTTAAATTAAATAGCGAATCATTACATGATGGCATTGTGACATGGATCTCTCCAAAAATATGCAAATGACTGATAGAAATCATTGTCACAAAAATCATAATGTGTCCAAAGATGTAAAGACACATGTTGCTTGAATACTGGTCCAAAGATAATCAGGAAAGTATATAATCCCAAGTATCACAAGAAAGGTACAGAGTAGATACAAGAGAAACCTATATTTCATTATTTATGATGCCATGTATTTCAGCTGAAATTCTTGATGGCTTTGTCATTTGGTTAAAATTATATATAAAAATTATTAAGCATAATCTGCCATTTAAGGTAGAGTAACTGATTATGTCTGCAGACAGAAGAACTATTAAACAAGTAACAGAATTGCTAAAATCCTTACACACGAGTCAACAAATACAATAAAAATTAGGAAATAAGGATTTTTAGCATTTCCAATTTTCAAAACAAAAAACCACAGAGAACAAGGGATTAGGCCAATTTAAATAGTATATCTATCAAAAAGAATAGTAGATTTAGATAATGAAAGAAACATGAAAAAGAAGGGAGAGTAAAAGTAGTCTGGAGAAATCTGAAATAATGCTGAGGACACACTGAAAAAGAGTTTACAATGGGTATCAGCCCTACTCAGGTGAAGATAAGCAGACAGAGTAAAGAACCAGGTTAAGTTAATTATTCATAGAAAGCTAACTAGAAGATGTTCTCAGACTTGTATGAAGATCCTCACAGTATTGAATGACCTCATAACAAAATGCTTTCATGGAGAAGATGAAAGGACTGTGAATAAAAAGAGAGAATTCTTTTTGTGATTCATTTTATTTTATAAGCTAAATGAATAAAAATAACTATCAAGAAAGCAATAAAAACAGAGAAGAGACACCCAACTAACAATAGAAGAATTAAAAGTTAAAAAATCCTTAATCAGATAATATATTAGTGTGCATATCTACATACTTATAAATGTTACTTTATAATAAAAAAAAATGAATAATTGAGAATATTGAATAATTTTTACCTTTTTACTTTTAATGGGTAAAATTGTATGGGGATATCCTCATATTTAAAAGACAAAGAGGAGAGAGGTCCTAAGTAAAGGTAGATTTTTTTTGTTATTTTGGAACATTTTTATAGGGTATAATTATTGTAGGGGAATAATTCACTTAGATTAAATATTAATTTATAAGAGTAAGAAGGGAATAATAGTTATATGTGTTATATAAAATCATATGGTCTGTACAAAATTATATATATTAATTTTGGATTTGTAGCATTATCGTTTTCTAAATTTTTTATACTTTAATTTATTAATTAACTTTATTAAATGATTGTTTTTTTTAAAAAATAATTTCTGAATTTTTTTTTTTTTGATGTCTTTATTCTTTTAGTTATTTTTTTACCAATGCATGTGAGTAACTTCATCATAGTTATGCTTTAAGGATTTGTAGGTTATCCTAGTGAAGTTTTTTAATAATAGAATGAATTGTTTTTTGTTTACAGTCTTTAGTGATCTTGTGATCCCAAAGTTTCTGTGGATATAACTGTATTTTTCTATATATATATGTATGTGTGTGTGCGCGTGTGTGTGGATATATAAATGTATGTTTTTCTAGAATTAGTTGGATGATGCAAAGAAAAATGTCACCTTGAAAGTGCACATACTTCATTTTATTCTATATTTTAGTGTGATTTCTAGTTTATTGATGACCAAAACATTCATAATAATAGGCAACCAAGAGAATTGATGATGATCAGCATTGATATGATGATCCCAGAATTTTTCATTTAATTATTTTCAATCCTAAATATGTACATGCATATGAAATATTGATTCATTTTATATTATGTCCTAAGTTTGTCATTGGCTAGATGATAATTAGCTAGAATTATATTATGCAGTTACAAAGGATCACTATTGATTTTTGCTTATTGATGAATGCTGTTGGTGATTCTGTATTTATCACTTATCTACTCCTTATTAATTATTTCCAATGCCGATTCTTTGCTCATTTTATGCCTAATAAAAACAGCAATGATTTTGATTATGTTGATTTGTATCAGTTAATATACCTCATCACTTTGTACTATCACAATATATTAGAAAATTTTTGAAAATATAATGGAAATGCCAGTTTTAAATGATTGTTACCTAATTTTATCATAGTTGAAATTCATTAAGATAAATACAAAAAAATTCTCCTTAAGATTATACATATGCATATTTGTATGTGTGTACATTCGTATATGATAAAAAAGCTAAAACAGCCTTTAAATAGTACACAGTATAGCTCAGTAAATAAGTTAATACAACTTAATAACCTCATTTTACAAAAAAAATATATCCTTTTCTAGGCTCAGTGGTTTCTTGTATCCATTGTGTAAACATTGAGTATATAGATTGAAATTGGCCTACTATATGTAATAAGATATTAAACCAGCTTGAAGATTGCAAAAAAAAAAAAAATCATATTTTTTTTAAGATACTCACGTCGAAGGTAGCCCATAAAAGTATTTACCACTGTGCCATAAGTTCTTTATACATATTAAAATGATATTTTTGGTTGCTAAAACCATTCTACTGTTTTTTATCTATTAAATTTTTATCAACCGAAATTCTTCTATAATATTAGTTCAATAATTTACAGATTCTTTATGAATTCGTAACTTTTGAGCACAGTCTGTATGTTATAAAATAATTTTATTACATTGAAATGCTTTCTACATCAGCGCAGCGGATTCACTTGGCTGGTTTTATTTTCATATATAGATATTTTTTTCTTCAGTTTACTTCAACTTATTTTAATACTTACAATTCTCGATTACAAGTTAAGAATATATTCTGTGATCATTGTAGTGATTCAGTGAGTTTTTCTATATTATCGATTTAAATAAAATTTGTTTCCAATAACGGTAACTTCTTTCAGAAATCTTGTTTGAAATAAAATAAATTTATACAGATTTGTAAAAAAAAAAAGAAGAAAAATAAATAAATTGGACTGCATTCAAAAATTGTTTACGGTTGATTCCAAAGTTCAATTTCAGTTTCAAAATATGTTTCGTTTTATAATTACCGCAACTTTAAATGAAATGTCAAAAAAAAAAAAAAGGGGGGGGGGGTATAAGATATTGTTATTATTTAATTCTAATGTGTATATAGTAATTTTTCTACTTCCAAAACCTGACTTATAATTAATAGTGGGCGCATCCATATTAAAAATATTTCATTTATAATAATTTAATTAGTAGAAAAGAGAACTGTAATTTGCATCATAAGTGATGTAAGCACTTTAGTAACTTTTACTTGAATGGATTAGAGAATACAAACCCATTTAATTATCCTGGTATCTTTTTAAAAAGAAAGCTAGACTTAGATGTTGAGAAGTAGCATAGATTCTAATGTGCTTTTCTTCTTTTAAGAAGTCAATTAAAACACAATATATTTCCTGTAGTAAATAAATTCAGAAGATAATTCATCATCATTTTCAAACATTACTGATCCAATACAGGATGCAGGTTTCTCCACATTTAATCTAATTTCTCTGATCTGTAGTTTTTTTATTCACATCATTTCAGCAACATTTTATCCATCCATCTCATGTGTAGTCTCTTTATAGGTCCTTTACAATATTTTAGGATTCAGTTTCTAAATTTCAATTATCCGTCTATTGTCATCTCTTCTAGCTATATAGTTTCACTCTATTTTTATTTCTCTTAAATATATGTTCAATGATGTCAGTTATATTTTTTTGCCTCATATGTAGTTTACGTTTAATCTCTTGTTATTACTTCTAACAATCGTCTCTCTATACTTCATTAAAAGATCTAATGTTTCTTTAATGTTCTTTTGTTTAATATCCAAGGTCTCAGATTTATAAGTAAATATTGGTAAAACATTTATTAAAAATCTTTTTTTTTTTTCAAACATATAGGCTTATGTTTTTTTTTGTAATACTAAGTTATTTTTATCAAAAACACTACATCCAAGTTTAAGTCTATGATTAATTTCATTTGTTATAATTCCACCTGTTTATAATCTGACCAGGAATTTGTAGTTGTTAACCCCTTTTAATTTATGATCATCAGTATTTATATTCTTCTCAGAAATTCTATAAACATAACTTTAATATATAGAGTATATGAGCACAGACTTTCACACTACCCACTACTCTCCACTCTATCATATAACACTGATACACTTGAACACATATATGTTGAAAAGATAAATAATCACCAATATATGTATTTCATGCTAAATCAGCAATAATCAGTTGGTCCAGATTATCATCTCTACACATATATGCAATACATGCTCAGATATATATTAAGATATCCAATCTTCATACTTTAGTGGACAGGTTTCAATCCACTCCACACTCCAACCTTTCTGCCTCCATCCAATTGAAAATCTAATGATGGAATGCTCAAAGGCCACCCTGAGGCTGAGATTCTCATCACACCCATATTGATATAAAGTCAATCTGACTTCTCATGTTTGGGACATAATCCATTTAATACATATAAGAGGATAGGCAGACATCTCTACTATGTAATAACTGAAATACAGGCTTATTATATACCTGTATCAATATATGTAATATATAGGGTATATGAGCACAAACTTTCACACAATCCACCACTCACTATCTCATAACACTGATACACTTGAACACATATATGTCAAAAAGATAAATAATCACCAATATACATATTTCATGTCAAACCAGCAATCACCAGTTGGTCCAGATTATCCTCTCTACACATATATGCAATAAGTGCAGGGTATGATGACAATCTCAGCCTCAGGTTGGCCTTTGAACATTCCATCATCAGATTTTCAATTGGATGGATGGTTGAAGAGTTGGAGTGTGAAGCAGATTGAAGCCTGTCCATTAAAGTATGAAGATTGGCTATCTTAATATATATCTGAGCACTTATAGCATATATGTGTATAGATGGTAATCTGGAACAACTGGTGATTTCTGGTTTAGCATGAAATACATATATTGGTGAGTATTTATCTTTTAGATATATATGTGTTCAAGTGTATCAGTATTATGAGATAGAGTGGAGAGTGGTGGGTGTTGTGAAAGTCTGTGCTCATATACCCTATATAATACATATATAGAGACAGGTATATAATAAGTTTGTGTTTCAGTTAAACATTACTTTAGTTTTTTAGTATTTCTTTTTAGACTATTTTCTTTCTTTTATCTGATAACTCTTTCAAAATATAGATGACTTACATAATTTTCATCTGCTTCCCATTTTAATCCACAAAATATTTCTTCTGTAAATGGCAGTAAAAAGTTTTGGAGACATGGAATTAACCTATTATACACTCTTTTCAGTGCTAAATTCTTTGCTGCTGCATATTGATAAATATTTTTCAGAATTTCATATTATCCTGGGTTCTATCTTGGTGATCCAAAATATTATTAACGTGTAGAAATGCTTACATAATTAAATGCTTTTTTATAATCTACAAATCCATTGCATAATGGTTATTCATATTCATTGATTCTTTCTGTAACTTCTCTCAATACTAGTACATGATTCATTTTACTATAATTATTTTTAAAACCATCATGTTATTTTGTTTGGTTAGAATTCAAAGTTTCTGTACATCATTTATGATTATCTTAGTAAAAATTTTATAGAGAGTTGATAGAAGACTGATATGTATATAATTTCCAATATCTTCTTCACTTTTCTTAAATATCTATATTATTACTACATTTTTGCAATTGTCTGGTACATGTTTATCATTTAAGCATTTGGCATATAACTTTGCCAATGATTTTTCTATTTTTTAATCTGCTTCTTGTAAAATATCATTAATTGGTTTTATTATCATTTTGTAGCATATAATTAGATAATACAATTTCTAGATCCAGAAATTTTATTTTGTTAGAAATTTTATGCTGTGTGGTCCATTTAAAATTTAGCTTTTATTTAACAAATCAAACATATTTTTAATTATATCTAATAGACAACAAATACACCATCAACATTATCATATACATATAGCTTCTAATATCTCTACATTTTCAATGTAAATGGAAGAAATATTGCAAGTAATACCATTTATAAAGAGACCCATCATCTATGTACTAATCATTCTGGAAATGTTATCTCTAAAGCCTGCTGTTAAATCTTTATCAATCCAATTTAAACAAACTATTATAAAATAAAGTGTGCATTGTGAATGATGCGATCTTTCCTTATGTTTGTGACTTGGAAAGAAGAGCTAGTACTTAGTTGACTGAAACCTAATCTTCTTGTAGTCATTCTGCAATGATTGCAAAGACATTGTAATAATATTACTTCTCCCTCCAAATTTATCATTAATCCTAGAACATTATTTTTGTGTATTTTGATATTAGCATACATTCTGGGGACTAAAATAGCTCTTTTGTTCATTAATAATTGCAAGATCTATTGAAAATTTCTTTAACAGATCTGACATCTGTTTAAAAATATTTTTTTTATTTGCTGACATTTTATAGGATAACTCAAATTCCAAGATAATTTCAAGCTAAGGATTTGCTCATCTACTACCAACAAATTTCTCAGGCTATTTTCTAGCAACAATTTGTGACTCTCTTGAAGAAATAAAACAGACAAATTAACTTTCTTATCTTTGTAATTTTCTAGAGTTAATATTAATTGGTAATAAATTTTGAATTTATTAGTGAATCACATTATCAAGTTTTTTTTCTAATTTCAAACACCCTGTATTAAGATATTCCAGAAGCAAAATATCTAAACAATAGTTTTCTTTGATTAATTTTCCAATGGAGATTTCTTTTAATTTCTTTAATTACAGACTTCAATAACATTATTTAAAATCAAATAAAACCTTATTGTATTTCACAATTGATTCATAAACCCTGATATTGCAGCATAGGTTGTTTACATATTGGGCTGATATCCGCAGTGATTTTGTTTTCTAGATATGTTTCATTGTAATGTTTATCACTTATCTCCATAAGCATTGGATTTCAACAACAGTTGCTTATAGTAAATTATTCTCTATGTCTATCAATTTTGAAACCTCTGTCAGTAGAGCCATTTTAGAGATCAATATTTGAAGTAATCAGGTGCAATAAATTTATTTTTTTTGAAACTTAAATCAAATTTTTCATGTCACAGGTTTATAAAATTAATATCAACATGCCATCCAATGCTTTCTACTACTGCATTTAATTATCTTTTAAAATAAAATATCACTCATTAATTATAATTTTATATTTTTATTACATGATAGCAAAATAGTGTTAATTCAATATATATATATTACTGTCAGTGTTTTATCATTACAGAATAAAGATAAACAATTTATAACATAAATAATTGGGAAAAAATATTGCTGCAGACTTTATGTAATATTCAAGAACAAGAAATGAATGTTGAGTTTCAATCCAGAAACTTTTTATTCTCAAATCTATTACATTGCCATTGTATTACATCACATATGGGCCAAAAGTTTTTTATTCACATTATTCTAGCAATCTCTTTTTATCTTATTCCATTTTCTTACATGTAATCTCTTTTATGCCTATCAAAATCACTGTGATCTAGTTTAGAAGTTTAGTAGTCATCTATTTTCATATTTTTGTCAATGTTTTTAGCTCATCTTAATTTCAGCCATGTAATACTTTTTCCTTTAATTAAACTTTACTTTCTATTATTTTTTATTGATTTAAATGTATAATTTTTTATTCCGTTTATTGAAATCTACAATTTTATTATTGTTTTCTACTGAATTGTTATAATTTACATTTAAAACTTATCACTTACAAAACACATTTATTAAATACTGTTCATTTTTGGCACATATTCCAATATTAAAAAGTATACCCAAACTTATTTTGTGCATATAACCAGTTTTTTTTATTACATCTTTAAAAATAAATATCACAATTTTGCTATTCCAATTATCATGTTATTTTCTGATGTGGATAATATAACTTTGTTTTTTGATATTTTTTTTAACTGTTTATTAATTATATGTATTCAAGGTTTATTTTTATTAATGCATCTCTCACCTTAGCTCAATTATATTCACAATCATCCATCTGCATAGAAATAAGATCAACTTCTATTATGGATACATTTTGCACCATCTACTTCACTTTTCAAGTTAATAAGAGATACATATAATATGTTAAAATTTAAATTCTTTTATACATTTTATAGATTTACTTAAACTTAATTCACATATATATTTCAAATTTCTATTCAATCAACATTTAAGAAAAACATCTAACCAAACATGGGAAAAAAAACAACAAATGATTCCCAAGAAGTGCATTTTATGGTGAACCAGTATTCATTAGTTGTATCAGGTCACAAGATAGTAAATTACTATAGTTTTATTTACAAGTGTCAAACTTATGCATTCACAATTTTGACACAAACCACTTTCTATCAATATATTAATGATTATTACTAATCATTTATTAAACTAGAGATTACTTCTAGTTTAAATATGCCCTTTAAATCTTAATTAATGAGCAATATGTGTGTAGTGTTATAGAAATATCAACATTTGAGTTTTCTTACCTGCATTGACAGGACACTAATTTTTTCTAGAGTACTCTCATACCAGTTCAGTTTCTGATTTTAACAATTTATAATAGTAAGTAGACAAAATAGACAAAATAGATATTTTAGTCTAAGATATGGAAATAATATTAATCCACAGCTATTTTTACCTTATTTTTAATTGATTGTAATAAGATCAGAATAAGAAAAGATAATCAGAATTAAATGTAATTAAAATATTTGACTACAAATATAATGTATATATACTGAACTTTAGATGTAATTAAAGTCTGTGTGCAAATCCCTTCTAATTATATATAATTAAAATATAAATGTAGTATCAACATAATTGTCAATAGCCATATTTTGTGATTTGGATTCAAAAAGATATGCAACAAAATTATAAGCTAATCATCATCAATCCAATGTCAATTATGACTGAGTGTAACACTATAAAAAGCAATTATCAAATTTATTGCTTCATGCATGTACCAAAGGATTAATAATAACTATAAATTAATCATAGATAAAAAAGTGATGAGATTATTATATTAATGCTAATTATCATCAATAATCAGGAATATCAAATACCATGACTGTAATAGCTGCCAATAAACTAATTTATATCATCATGAAACACATACATATAATGTGTGGTTTTATTCATTATTTATTTTCAGATATTATCTGCATTAAAATATTCTCAGGATTCACCGCTAAATAAAACTATTGAATGTTATTGAGATAACACATTGTTGCAACAAATGTAACAGTACATAACAAAGGACAGATGTTGCTGTATATATATATATGATAAACAAAACAAGTTATAAATTTAATAACTTACTCTTAGCTTGCATTTTATGATCACTAGATGGAGCTTTACCAATAGCTCCTTACAAGCTTTGTTTACATAAATGCTGAGAGAGATAGAATTCAATATCTCTTTCATTGTCTCCAACCTTTAGACCATGGTTTCAAGCTAGTTGGCCCACGTCAGTAAAGGGTAAGAAGACTAGAATCAAATATATTGTTTCAAAATGAATAAAATGCTTGTAAAAATTTAATTTTATAAAATAATAATTGTGTCAATAGTTTTATTAAAAAAATGTGTAATATTTAATATGTGCAGTTATTGTATTTAGGATCCTAGGGGATCTTTGTGTGGGTTTGCATTTTAATTTCTTCATCTGTAGATATGATATATTTAAAAATTATAAATTTTGGAGTGAAATAGAAAAAGATAAATGTATATTTAATAAAATTTAATATACAAATATATAATTCAAAAATTTATAAATAAATTCTAAATTATCAGTAAATAAACAGTGAAACTATTTGTTAATTAGATTTAAACAACAATGAAAAAATCTTTTCATAAGCAAGCCTTAAACTTGATGAAATGGAAATCATGTTCTTTCTATGCTTCAGAAAGACTACATATAAGTAATTAATACTGATAATTCATTCATTCACTTTTATTCATGGGTGCTTTATATTACTCATTCTTTCATACTTCTAAAAGTGCAGCAGTAACCTGAATTAGAGGGGGGAAAATAACTATGATGAGTTTCCAGCCCCTAAAATTTGATATCAACCTATAAAAAAAGTCATATAGCTAAAAAATACTTTTAGTGCTACATTTATTCTGGTTATAATGAAAAATTTCATGAAAATGGAATTTCAACTCTGTGTTGAATGCACCCTTCCCAAAGTGTAATTTTTTATCAATGAATAGCCTTAGATAGTGATATAAACCCCCTTTTTTTTGCTTACCTTGATGTCCTGATAAAAGTTTGTTACTACTACTCAAAATCTTTCACTAGCTTGCTGAAGGGTAACAGAATATAGTATAAAGCTGGGTGGGCAAGGTATTGATTGTGGTTCATCAGTGGACACCAATACATTTTGTAATGACCACTTGAATTTAAATAAAGTAATGGTAACTGATCCTATATTACCATAGAGTAGATATTTATGCATAATAATACATTTTTCTCACACATATGGCTATTACATGTGCTCTTCACAATCTAGCCAGCTGTGTGTAGTCACACATTTATTGATGAAGAATCAAAAAAAAATAGTGTAAAGAAATATAAAAAGATTGGTATGCTAACGTAGTTTTAGAAAGGTAATTGGATGATAAGCTTACTATATTTAGAATTCTTAATATCATTGTAAAATATTTTTTTAATTTATTTTACTCTTATTATCCACTTATTTGATTTAATAAAACATGAAATTATTTTTTTCCTCTCATTGTGACTCAAACACTGTGATTGTATTTATTTAGGAGATTATGAATGAACACTAGGCCTCTTTGAATTACTATAACACACAAACATATATATTTATATATATGAAAATAAAATTACTGCATAAAGAATTGTGTGTGTTTAACAAATTATGGTAGATTAGTTGATTAATGAAATCTAGATATGCAGTGCCTTATAAACTAATTATATTTCCTCTTTAATTTAAAAACTTGAAAGAATATTTTTCTAACACAAAACTTTTCTAACATATTAGTTTAGGTCAATAAACATCACATGACCACCTCCTCTTATATTTGTGTATAACTTGTTAAAACAGGCAAAAACTCACTATATATATTGCCACACACAGCAGGCTAGAGTAATCAATGGATGCCAGAAGGCTTGTGCATAAAATCCCCATCTAGTGCCTACTCATCCAATATCCCCAGACTAGTTTCCAGCTTATGGCCTTCATCAGTGAGGAGCCTTAGATCTGACGAAGGCCATAAGCCAGAAACTAGTCTGGGAATATTGGATGAGTAGGCACTAAATGGGAATTTTATGCACAAGCCTTCTGGCATCCATTGATTACTCTAGCTTGCTGTGTGTGGCAATATATATAGTGAGTTTTCGCCTTTTTAATATCAGTTTAGGATTATATTTTTTTTAATCTTTAAACAATCAAATAATTTTATTAAATTATTTGTTTTTAATACTTAAAACTAAATTTAGTATATGTATTGTTCTTATTTATATTTTGTCTCACTTTCATTGTGCATATAAAAATGTTTATGATACTAAGTATGTTTTTGTTTTAGACTAGAATCCAGAACTCTATTTGGTACAGCCTGATTTTAAATGAAGCTTCTAGATGATGTAACTTTTAGTCCAACACTCATATAAAAGGTTGTGAAATGATGATGATCAAAAAATATAATCCATGTTTTTTTTTCTAAAATTCTTCCCTGTGATTTTTACACAATGGGAATATATGGTTTTATCATTATTATTTTCCTAATTATTAATTGAAAACGGATTTCAGAATATTTATTTTGCATAAAAATTTAACAACTTTTTCATATTGTAACACAAATGAGGATACCAAAAATAAATGGCCATTATAAATGAATCATATATATCTCCACACATCCATACATCTAACCATTTTTCCAACCAATATATAAAATATCAATCAATGTGGTGATACATATTTGTATATCATGATACTTTCTTTTGTTACCGGATATATATATAAAACAAATAGATAGTGAATCATTTAATAAATTTGAATTCTGTTTTTAAAATCTAATTAAAATTTGCAGCCACAATGTTTTCAAAAGCCAATTAAAATTAGCTCTGCAGGTTGAAATAATAATTGTGCATTGCCTAAGTCATTCTTTAACCAAGAGTCCATCATTTATAATTTCTTTAGGTGTTCTTTCTTACATTTAATTTATTTAGTCAAGTGCATTTTGGCGATGAGCACTATAATCATAGCTCTCTAGTTTCATAGTCTTGCTGCTTTAATTATAATCCATCTTGATTATTTATATTAGGTAAACCCAGTTAATTAAATATTCCACGTGTGTGATAACTGAATGCTGTTTTATCTTTTATTTATCATGTTTTTGAGGTTGTCTATGGACAAAACTTTTTTTACTCTTCTTTTTCAGTCAACCCATTCTATGCATATCTAGTAAGCAGATAGTAGATCAAAGTTATGACCATGTTCAATTTCATGGTTTCAGAATCTAGACTTATATTTTGAGCAATCTTTGGAGGGCTTATGCAAAAATTTATGCAGCACTGTTCTGCCTGTTATGTTGGTCTTTGATTAACTGTAGTAGATGGCTGTGCAACTCTGCCATTGCTCTGGACTTCATGTACTAATAGTGGTGTTTATTTCTTTGTTAATCTGTCTTTTGTGTTATTCATTAGTCTATTAAGATTTTCTAGTGTTGAAAAGATTATATTGTGTTTTGGGTCACAAATGTTTTTTTTAAATTTTATTAAGTATTTTCAGGATATAAGGCATGCTGATTCATGGCTTAGTGTCATCTTTTGGCTTTATATTTGGCTTTATTTTGTTATTGAATTTTTAAAATTTCTTTTATTTTTTTTTATTGTACCCTAGGTTATATAGATTTTTCACATATTCATCTATGCCATTTTTCCTATCTGCATCATATTTGCAAAGCAGATGATTTCTATTAAGAAATTGCTTAAACCTGCCAGTTTCTGTGACATTTGTGTTCAACTGTAAATGGATAGCCTGGAATATAAGTTCATGTTCTAAGACCTAAAAGAAAACACAGTCATAATTGGGATGTGCAATCTCTCAACTTGATATGTGTAGAATGCAATGATCGAAAAGGTAAAGTTAAAGAAACCTGATTTATAGCCAACCACAAAAACCTGATAAATTATAGAGAAAACTGCATTCTATTATCACACTGACAGAACATTTAAATGAACTGATTTACATAATATGAATAATCAATATGGATTATAAATAAAGTAATAGCACTATGAAAGTACCGAAAATACACTCAGCTAAATAAAATAAAGGAAGGAAATTAAAAAAATCTGCTTCATAAAGCATATGTATGCAAAAGACTTACATATGCAATAAAGGGAAAATTAATAATACATTTGTAAATATAATTAGATAACATACATATAAATATACACAAAAATATATGCTATTAAATACAATAAATAAACAAAAAATATAAATTAATACAGATTGAAAATAATCAAGATTTGGGGGGAAATGCTGTGGGGGTTATAATGTTTATTATAATTAATCTGCATTAATAAATATAGCAGTTTACTTTAATTTCAATTTATAAAGACATTCCGTTGCTATTATTTATACAGATTCATAACTGCACAAATTATGTATTTTGAGATTTATTTATTTTTTATAAATATCAAATGAAAATAGAAAAGCAAACCTTTTATCACATAATAGATATTTATTTATATTTAAGCATTGATCAATATCAATCCATTTAAATGATACTTATAATTAGAACTGAGACATGGTGATTTATAAATAATTTTGAAAAACTTCCCTCTAAATTATAACACCTTTATTCTTTATAATGTTAGCAATTAGTTCCTACAACTCATTAGACATCAAAGATTTTATACAAAAAACAAACAAACAAGTATTTGTAACAGTTCCTATAGTAAAAAGTCAACTCATTACCATCGATTTATAATATATCATCAATTTTAAATATTAGATTTAAAAGTATTTAAAACTGAAATAAAAACAATAATTAAATAAATAAGCAAAATTTCTAATCAAATTATTTCTAAAACTGTACTAATATGTATATAAATATCATATGCATATTATAGTTGCTATCCTTTTTTATAGTATTAATTTTCGTTCCAGTTATTTTATCATTAATGTTGAGATCATGTTAAATCATGATTAATTAAAATAAGGCAGTTTTAAATTGCACTTTATGCAAAAAAGTGAAGCTTAGTATTATTAGAAAAAGAATTATAAGGCTTAGCGCTTTCGGGAGAACATAGGTCTCCATACTCATTGATCTTGGGAGTGTCATCTTACATTGAGATGCAAAATTTATTCAAAGTTTTCTTTCATATAGACCATTTTCTGGAGATTGCAAAACACGATGCTTTTCAGTTTATTGCAAATGACAACTATGCAATAAACCGAAAAGAATCATGCTTTGCAATCTCCAGAAAATATATGGAAGAAAACTTTGAATAAATTTTGCATAAATTATTGCCAAGCTTCGATTAAAATCTCAATATAACTGACACTTTCAAGATAGGCTATGAATATGGAGACCTAAGTTCCCTGAAAGCGCTAAGCCTTATAATTCTTTTTTAAATAATACTAAGCTTTACTTTTTTGCATAAAGCGCAATTTAAAACTTATCACTCGAAGGTGAAGTAAAAACAAGGATTTTATTAAAATAAGCAAGGTAACATTTTAAAATTTATTTCATTGTATTTTAAAAATTATATAAGCAATTGTTTGGGGTTACTTTACTTGGTAATTTTGTGATGAGTGACTTTTTTTTTTTTACTGTGAATTGTAATGTATAATTTGCCTAATACATGCATTATATTTTTATTATGATACAGTCTGGTTAAATAAAAAATAGACTAATAAATATACATATTTTTCAAATTATTTTTAATGCAATTTATTACTGCATATGATCAAAGATTTTTTTAAAATTATGTAATCCTTTTCCTTTTTGGGGGATGAGATTGTTATGTTTATAATAAATGGCATTACAATGAGTCAACAATTCTATCAATGCAAGGATATTAAGTAAAAATTGGGTAATTCATATTTTAGTTAATGTGTCCATTTTCATTTTATTTTTTATGAACAAAGTGTTTTTTAATTACATAACAAATGAAACATATTTTCATTCTTGGTGTGAATCTTGTCATTAACTTTTGAGAAAAATATATTGCTTTCATGATGTCAGCATTCTATTATGTCACTAATATAATAAAATGGTTGCTATTTAAAAAGTGTGAACATTTTTAAAGATTGATATAATGAATACTGCTTGTTTATCAAAATAATGGGTATAAATGAACAGTAATTGCTATGAAAAAACCTTATGTGAAGGGATAATAGTATAATTCAAAAACTTACTGCAAGTAAAATTTTTCAGTTATTTAAATACTAACTATTCCCACAGCTTTATCCATATTAGTAAAAAACTACAAATTTTTTTAAAACAAATACCATAAAGTAAAAATCTATAGCCTAGCAAACAAACTTTTCAAATTTTTAAATGTATAAGAATAAAAAAAAAAAAAAGAATAAAAGATTAATACTAACTTACACACAATAGAGGTGTCTTTTGTTGAAATATTTCTGAAATATTTGGATGAGTCCTCTAGTATTTATCTTGATTATTGACTTCAAATCCTTCAGTCCTTATTAAAATATTTGAATTATACTAAAACACTTGTTAATGATGCTTATTCCCTCAAACACAGCTTTTCTAAATTACTTATTTTAAAAAATAATAGTGTGCATAATACATTTAAAATCAGTACAACACAATGTGTTAAAAAATACTTGAATATAAATTTTTATTTGTTTTATATATATATAAATCTGAATGTTTGTTCATTACCTAATAACTCCACAAATATTGCCCCAATCTTCTTATTATACACAATTTTTGTTCCAGTGAAATAATATATTAAAAAATTTTAAATTTTTTAGAAAATATTACTTTTAGATGATAAAATATTCCCTAAAGATCACTGCTAGTATAAATATTCAAATTATGTATCCATAGCTTTGATCACATTGGTAGTAAATTTACATTTTTTTTTTTCAAACAATTAAATACCACAAAGCAAAAATTTATAAACTATATAACTCAAAAAAGGGAAAAAAAACTGTGTAAGATTCATCAAGGTTGGTGTAATATTTGTTGAGTTATAATGTAACAAACAAACAAAAAAACTTTCAAATTTATATATATAATAGATTATAATGTTTCAATATTAACTCAATTATTATTAATATTAGTTGAACTGGCTTTATTAAAAATTTGTTTATAAAGAAATATTAATATATTGAAATACATCATATATATTAAAGAAAAGTCTCTGTTGAAACTAAAAGACTTATTTTTTATTAACTTGACATTTTAAAATTGCCTACAATTAAAGTTTTAATCAAAGCAAAACATTTTATTTATAAAAAATAATATATAAAATAAAAGGTTTATCTATAGAATTCAGTATTATACAATATGTTAATGTCTAGAATATATTGCACCGGTCAGTTTTGTGTGTTCATATAACAACATCTAGAAACTAAGCAAAAGTACCCAAAGTCCAATCATGCTCAAGATACATAAGTCCAGAGCACTCATGAACTATGCCCTGTTTGCTTGTTTTTCAGATCTACCAACTTATGAACAACAATCCTGATGATACCCGATCTATTTTATCTTTATCAGCCGGCATCACACAGCAGAGAAAGAAAGAGCCTCTATTTGGAAACTTACATTATGGTGAAGTCATTAGCATGCCCATAATTACATAAATTTAATGTGTTTAAAAGATCGTGCCCTTTCACATTGTTTAACATATAAATATTAGCGATATCATATCATCTAGTCATAGTCAACATAGTTTGCATATTTAAAATATAATAATATTTGCTAAATAAAGAAACAATGATTTGACATGACTGTTTGAATTATATATATATCATTTAATAACGTGTTTATAAACAGAATCATTACTAAGTTCAATACAGTAATTCTCCAGTTATTTCTAATTAGCCTCCTTTTTACAGTTTATTGATAAGCAGAGAACTTTATTTTACAGTTTGGTAAATCATACATATATATTAATTAAAGTGTTACTTTGGTGCGAGCAGATTAATATGCCAATAACGAATTGATTACATAATGTGAACATGATCTAACTAGCGCTATAATATAAAGTACAAATAAGATTTTTTAATCCATCCCTAATGATAAATAGTAGCACTTGATCGGATTTAAACCAGCAAATATTGTGTTTTTATTATAATATTACATAAATGTTGTTAATTTTAATAAATAAAACAATTTATTCCAGCTCATACTGAGCAATTAACGTATGTGGGAGAGTTCATTTTTGAAATAGATAAAATGTGTTGCTGAATGGCGCACACACAAGAACACTAATAATTTATAAAGAAATCTGTTCAGTAAGGTCACAACATTGTGGCTAATAGATATTCATAGGCTTTTAATCAAAACTAGAAATTAACAGCGGTGTGAGCATGATGGCAAATTTATTTGTTATCCAGCCTATGGATCCGAAGAGATGCTTCATTCTTTTTATTTTTTGGAAGTATAGACCGATTTCTTTTCTGTGTTTCTAGCAGAATCAGTTCATTTGATGAGAATGATCTGGTGGGAGATGCTATGGGCCAGCTATCCTGGAATTATCCCATGCAGAGCTACCACACATGGAGAAAATAGTTCCAAGGGTGAATACTCCCTTGTTCATAGACCAGGATACGAAGAAATGGGACTCGGTTTTCCAATGCACTTGGTGGGATGAAGCGAATATGAAGAAAGTGAGGAGGCCTATGCTGGCTATGCTTGGAACAATATAGAAAACTTAAAAATCAAAATTATTTAACTAATACCTATATAGATTTTGGAATTCCTGCATAATGGTACGACCAAATTACTAAACAACATTGTATAATTTAATTTAAATGGTAGAAAAAATTGATCTATATTGCTTGAAATGCCCCTTCTCCTATTTATTAACTATAATAACAATTTTCCACAGATGTTAAACAAAATACAAATCTTCGATCATAAGTGTGCATTGTAACTTAGAAAATAATAAAATTCATATATAAATATTAGGCAATGGTCACTGAGATTTATTTAACAGGATAAACAAATTATTTAATTTCATATATTCATGATTTTAAAATTAGCGCTATTACTTTTTATAATTGGGAAAGACATTTTATAAAGTTATTTAATTAGCAGACAGATTTCTGCTCTGCCATTAGTATAACATTAAAACATAATTAACAAGTTTTCTCCCAATTTGGCAAGCATCTGCAATAAAAGAAAAACAACAAAATATATTTTAACTGGGGATCAATTAGCTTTCTTTCAAAAAGAGGGAGGGTTTTAAGAGAAAGCGAATGCGCTTGCAAGTTTGGAAGGTTATAGGCATATTAATTCAATTCAAAATATAAAACATAAGTAATAAAGTGTAATAAGAAAATACTATTGCCACACTAAATAAAAAAATAATAATATTACATTACTGAGGTTTAATGACAGGAGAAATATGATAGTAAAAGGTTTTATAAAGAGTCAAGTACAAATTTAAATGAAGGAAGAAAAATACAAATCTTTTGACAATTAATTACTGAGCACAAGATCAGCTCAAAAAATATATTACATTTAAGAAATATTTATATGGAATAGTTAGATTAAGATTTATATTATTTAGAGAAAGTTTAGAAATCTTGGGTGGCAGCATGATTTTATTACCTTAATCATCAAACTGGTTTTCGATTAATTAAAGTGTCCATAAGGTTTCCTGGGGTAATTCATATGTGTACTAGATCTAATTATCTCTTTTCTTTGCCAGGCAGGTAGCATTTTCATTATTTAGTTTTCAAGTATAGTAACATAGTTCATAGATTGATAGATCCATGGCAGTATCTTTGCAGGAGACAGCATTGGAACATATAAGAAAGGTGGATTTTCCCTCTACTCGATGCACATTGGATTGAAAATTTGACCAGCATGAAATAAGTTGGCCATTGCCTTCAATTTTTGCCCTATTTATCCTCTTATTAAATTTTATGGAATGCTTTTAGTTGTAATAATCTGAGGCAATTTGTATACCATTAACCTTTATAATTTGCAGACCAGATGACCGCTTTTGTTTTGGTTAGTCAAAAACACAATGCAAACCAGCCGATAACTTCTCGATGGATTGTTTTAAAATCTAACCTTAGATTTTAAACCAACTTTAAAATGGATAAATTTTCCATTAATGGCTACTATATTGTATTTCTAAAATTATACGATTTTTCAAATTTTACTAATGGATTTTTATACTAATTACTTTAAATGCATTCAAGAACATTCGACAGGATTGCATCAGCATTTCTGACACCATTACAAAAAAATAAATAACATTATAAATATATTTTAAATACAGAATATAATACATAATAAATTGAAATAATTATTATTTTATATATAATTTCCCATCACCTATTATATATACATGTCATTTACACACATATAGGACTCTTGATTATATTAATATTACTATTTATTTATTTACTTATGTAAAATATCCATAAATATCCCCATCAAGGTTATAATAATTATCATGACAGTTTAACATTTACATTTATTTAATAGTTCTATCTAGTTTACAAAATATAAAATACAAATTAGACAATGTTTTAAGTAAAAATGTTCATGGTTAAGAAACATTTTGACTAATAATTTTACTGCCTACATTTGAATTTTCTTGAAAAAAATATTTTTCTGCTACATTTTCCCATATATATTTAGAAAGTAACATAATATATGATTAATGCATTTGATTGGAACTTTTTTTATTTAGGTATAAAACTGCAGTCCAAAAATAATGGAAAATGTTTAATGTTCCACTGCATCCTCAAATATCTTCCTTAAGTAATAAAATAAATAAATTTAAAAAGCATCTTAATCTTCCTAGATTGTCTTATTTATGTGATTGTATGTAATTTTTTAAGTTTTTTTGTTTTCAAAATCATTTTATCCTCAAATAATTTGTAATTTATTCAATACCTATTTTAAATTTATGTAAAAAATATTTATTTTCTTTTTACTCATCATTGTTGCTTATCTATTACTAGAAAACAGATTTCATTGAAATTAACATTGTATGTATTATTTTAGCATGTAAAAAATAGATATATTGAATTCTTCTTTAATGGCAATAATATATTCTTCTTTAGTATTAATTTCACAATTATTTTATTTAATATATAATTATCTATAATACTAATTTTACATATGTTGGAAATGAAAATAATGGAACAATTTTTTATAACTAATAAAAACTTTGTAGATAATATTGAAACTGTTACTAAGTTTATCACTGACCTTTTATAGATTAAGTTTGAACACCTTAATTTTGAATTACCAAACACTGTAAACTTATTGTTAACTCTATTAACAATTATGATTATAACTACTATTTAGTTACAGTTAACTTCTGGCAAGAATAGATTTTATTAGACAGAGTTTTAGAAGGACTATCCTAAAAAGTTTTCTAACTATAAAATAAATGAGCAGCAAAATAATAATAAAGTAATATCTCCATTTTTCATTTTACCATAATTTCACTGGACTACTTTCTGTAGCTAAATTCATTTTATATAGGAGTAAAAATCTTCATAGTGAAAACTACTCTCATGAGAAATTGATCAAATTCCAACCAAATTATACCAGAGCTATCTATTGTTAAGTCTAAGTAATCATTGGATGCTAGATGGTATAATGCTATAATATTCACATTGTTCAAAATAGTTTCTGGATTTTTATTTTATCATGATTTAAATCAGTCTCTGTGGCGATTATAGCATTCTACCATTAGGTCACATTGATTTTTCAAATCACTAGATGGCTCTGGAGTAAAGTGAAGAAAGCTGCTCTTAGAAACATGAATAAGCAGAAAAAGTCATGTGATAATGTTGATAGAACACTTTGAACAAAAAGGATTAAAATAAAATAATAAGGTTTTTATCAAATATAACTAGAAACAATGTCTATAAGATTAAATTGTCAGCCTAGAAAAGAAAGATTTAAGAAAAAATATTTTAGCGTTTATCACCAGTTTGTTTACTAGTTATTTATGAATATTGTCTAAAAAAAAAAAAAATTCATTTTGAAGGAAAAGGATTGATTAAATGAGATTTCTATTAGCACAGATGAAGAATGAATATGATTGATCTAAGTTTATAATAAATTTGGAATAAAAATAAACGTGAGAGAAAATAAAAATTAATAGAAAAATCAATTAAATAAAAAAAAATCATATAGAACAGATTGAAAATTTTCAATATTTAAAAACTTAATTAAATAATATTTAAAATGTTAGAAAAAAATAAAATAAAATAATTTTTAAAATACGCTTTTAACAACAAAAACACAATGAATCTGTATCTTTAAAAAATCATTTACTTGATTAGAGTTCAGCTTTATATGAAACAACTCAACTTGGACAATGATTCCAAGCATTCAGAATATAGTTTTTAAAAAAAACAAACAACGATAATAATAACTAAAAGTTAGTGAAAATAAAAAAAAATAGAAGAATATATAATTTAAAGAATGATAATTATAAAAACCATAAAAACTTAGAAAAGAGATTTAAACCACTAAACATCACATAATTACCATTTCTTATGTTTGCTCAAGCTGTTAAAACATACAAAACTCTCCATACAACAATACCACTCAATGCAAGCCAGAGTAATCACTGGATGCAAAAAGGTTTGTGCATAAAATTCCTATCTAGTGCCTACTCATCCAATATCTCCAGACTAGTTTCTAGCTTGTGGCTTGTGCAGTGCTCTCAGATCCAAGGCTTCTCATTGATGAAAGCCACAAGCTAGAAACTAGTCTGGGGATATTGGATGAGTAGGCACTAGATAGGGATTTTATGCACAAACCTTCTTGCATCCATTGATTATTTGGCTTCCAGTGAGTGATACTACTATAGAGAGTTTTGCCTGTTTTAAAAGAGATTTACAAAAAGTTTGAATGACACATAAATCTGACCTTATTCATTCATACTGCCAATAATAACTTATTTTAGATTATAAATAATTTTAGACTAAGCATTAAGAATATATATTAAATTATTTTCATAATATTGTAAATAACAGATTAGTCTAGTATTTGACTAATTGATATATGCATCCATATTTCATAATTTGCCATTGTAATGTAAGAAATGAAATAATACTATAAATAAATAAAAACAAATCTATGGTATAGTAGATAAAACAGCTTATTACTAGCAAAGTCTTCTTTAGAATCATATAGTCAACTGCTGGTTGATTAAGGTTTTTTAGCTTTTTTTTATATTTTTTTCACACTACATCTAGAAGAAAAACTATTTAATATTATTTATTGCTCAACATTATATTCATAAAGAATTACTGGAAGTACTATAGCTTGACTAATTCTGATCTTAATTTTTAAAAATATGTTCTATATTTAATGTAGTCATCACTAAAGTGCAAATGAAATAAAGAAAGTGTCTAAATGGAGTTATTTTAAAGCAATAATTTTAAGAACAAAAAGTAATATTAAAAGATAATTATTAAATTTGATAAGACAGTTTTAAAGTAAAGAAAAAAAAATTAGATAAATTAAGTACAAGAAAGAATTATTTTTAGTTTGTAGATTTAAAAAAAGATAATTAAAATCTATTATATTTTTTTCTATATTTAGAAAAAGTTTTTTTATTTTGTAAAAGGAGAGAAAAAGCAGGAGAAATAATTTCTTACATTTTCTGAGAGTTTTAAATATGATTTTTTTTAAAAAAAGATTTATTTAAGTTTTGTTTCATTAATTCGTTGAATAGTTGAAAAATATTAAAGCAGTAAGTAAAAAAAAAAAATTATACAAAATTGTTATGTAATAAAACCTAATCAGATTTTAAAATGTGGCTGAATTTAACTTATCATTGATAAGAAGT
Source organism: Epiperipatus broadwayi (assembly GCA_028023455.1). NCBI lineage: Eukaryota > Metazoa > Onychophora > Udeonychophora > Euonychophora > Peripatidae > Epiperipatus > Epiperipatus broadwayi. Next base: position 5,884,583 of record JAQFVV010012420.1, read on the forward strand.
ATATTCCCTATGCTACATATTATGCTTGCTTAAAATATATCAAATGAAAGTCATTTTAAGAATGTGCACATATTGAAAGGGACTGGTCCTAAGATTACTTCTATGGTGTAAAGTCAACTAGAGTAAAAACATAATTTCTCTTAAGAAAAAAAAAAGCTAAATCTACAGGAATCAATTTTGAAATATCCAACAAAAGGAAGAGGAGAGTCCATAGGTGGAGCTCTTACTGGAAAATCATCTTCCTCACAGCTTGCACAGAATGGCTCAGAAAGGTTGGTTTTACAGCAATGAAATGTGCCTTTTATATTTATTTGGCCCTTTAAAGGTGTTATTTTGCTGCTAATATACTCTCTCATTCACTAAATGCCAGTTTTAGTGAATTTTTAATACAATTTCCCTATGTCTACCTTGTGCTTATCAGCATTTAACTATCTCACCCCCCTCCCGTTTGGTGGGAAGTTCAACTGTTTCATGGATTATAAAGAGTTTTATTCCCTCTTAGACTCTTAAATATTTCTCCTACTTCAATTCCCTGTCACTCAGAACTTGTTTATAAAGTTTTTTGTGTGTTGTTCTGGTTATTTACGCCATTTATAACAATCTTTTTTTTCCAGACCCCCCTCTTTTGGGGTAACTATCCACCTAAAATTCCACTCAATCTTCTCATTACTCAACTAAAATTATTAATAAGTTTTCCAGCGAGTTTTTTTCTTTGCTTTTACATCGATATATTTAATTTTTCCAGTTCAAAATTGTTTTCTTCATTTTACTTTTCATTTTTTTAAATGGGTTAAAGATGACCACTGCCCCTAGCCAAAAATACATGCAGAGTCCTAAACTACATGAACTAAAATCTTCAATATCACCCAGAGTTTATCCAAATCGAATTTCAAACAAAACTTGACTAAAAACATCATCACCAAAGAACCAACTACAATGGGGAAAACTAAAATTACTCATCTACAAAGGACAAAAATCAGCCTGTTGCATCTAAGCATAACTCGGAAACCTCATTCATCCCCAAAACCTCTAAAGACTTAACATATAGCAATTCCTTTAAAGTTAAGGTCACATATGGATCCTCCTATTAATCCACCAGAGCAAACAATCCTAACAACATTGCTCCTTACTAAAGACTCTTCTTTGCCAGGACTACACACCTTTTCCATTTCCCCTTCCCATTTCATATGTATCTCCTTGCCTCTCACCATATTGTACTTGAATTTCATTTTGCTGTGTAATTATCCCTTTCTAAACCTTTTAACTGTTGTGTATTTTGTCTTTTTGATGAATAAAAGCTTTCATCACTGAGAAGAGAAAAAAAGAAAGAGGAACTAAAGGAGAATTGGACAATGTTGAGTTCAATATAAGGCATTTGACAAAAATAAATTTTATAGAGGTGATTATCTAGCATGCAGTAAGAATTGAATTGTTTGCCTGTTTTATATTTTCTTATAATCTAAAATTCCAATAGAAATAATATTTTATTTGTATTATTGTTAATATTAATAAGTTAACTAGAATACATGCTATATGTTTATATTAAGTTTAATTAGCCAATGAGTTTATTATTGTGTAAAAATATTTGTTTTGTTATTTGTTAATCTGGCCTCCATTCTCTTAATTTCTCACCATTAAATCTTAGTGAATTATTTACTGTAGGTGAATATATTGTTTGTACAATATGTTGTTTATTAACAAATTATGATAGCCAATGAAACAGGATTTCTTTTACTCAACTGAATTAGTCATGCTATAGCTTTCTGTAATAATGAAGAGTGTTTAAACCCCTCCCATAGATATTCCCAGTATTTAGGATGGTGCCTTAATACAATTCTAATATAAATGGAGGATTCATGGAGGATTTCCTTTCTTGTCTTGAAATGTGGCCATATTCTATGAGTTTTATATAAATAGTACCCAGTCTGACTATTAGTGTAATTTATAAAATTTATAACTTAAAATAAATTATATTTCCCCTCATGCTGTCATGGCCCATATATGAGGATCATTATACTAAAGTAATATTTTAGATTTTTCACTGTTAGTCAATACCATGTTTTTCTGTGATATTTTTTTTCTTTTAGTAGATTATTTGTTGTTCATTAGTATTATATTTAATAAGGCAAACAATTCACAATAAACTTTGTGTTAATCCTACCAATTTTAAATAAATCTTTAAATAATCTTCTGAATGAAAATACTTCTCCACCATCCTCTCCACAAAAACAGTAAATGAAAAAACAATAATTATAAAGACAATTGAATATCGGTTGATTAGTTTTACAGTATTTATTTTTTTACTTTTTTATGTTACAACTTAGAATAATTTACAAATTAAGAACTAATTGGATTGATAGCCCAGTTCTCCATGGGCTAACTCTCAAAGAATTTTAATTTTCATCTAGATTTAAATATTAGTTTGTGGGAAAGATGAAAGATATGGAAATATGCTATCAATTACATATAGCACTTTATATATATATATATTTTTTCTAACCTCATCTTGTGCATCGTCACTTCAGAATAGTATATGATATAAAATAAAATGGGTTCTAGCTCAGTTAATAATTAATAAATAAAATATTCAGCATTAAAATTAAAATGTTTCACTAGCTCAAATTTAAAATACGAATAAGGTTCAGTTTATAAAAATAAATTAAATAAATATTTAATAATTTCATGAGACTTGAAGTGAAAATACAGGTGACAAGATAGATTACATTGAGCCAATATCCCACAGGATACTACCTCAATGGCATAGGAACACTATCCCCCCTTTATTACTATTTCAAATAACAAACTCATAGTATTCTTATGACTTTAATAACTTCTACTCACTAAGATTAAACTAATAATTAAATCTTAATCTTCTATTTATAATAATGTAGCTCAAATAAAATAATCTCAGGTTCATAAAGTTTATTCTTAATAAAGATACGGTAGTAAAATATGAGAAGGGATTTTATGTCATAATCTACTACACTTAAACTAATAATAATAAATAACAATAATAATATTCTTCATTGTTTAATTACTACTGGATATCTTTTCTTTTCGTTATATTTTTATTACCATAATAAAATAATAAAATAATTTTATATAATCTTTTATCTTCATGAATATAATAAATAAATATGTGGTAGCATATGATAATTGACAAACAAAATATGTGTGGCAACTGATAGCATATAATTTAATATAATATTGTGATACATTATTTTATTGGTCATAAATCAGTTAAGATTATGATTATTTAATTATAATGAATACCAATAAAATATTTAAAATTCTTAAAATAATTCTCTATTTATCTTTTGTGCAAAATTATATATTTGTTTCAATTATTATGCATATATCGTGTTTTCATGCAGCGATGTGGAGAAATAAATAACTCGAACACAAAATTTTTGAAAATAACAAAATTTAACAAAGTTTATTACTAACAACAAATAAATAAACAATTTATTTACACTATTTACAGTGGATATCCTTAACTTTTTTACTTTACAGTTTGATCTACCGGATTATAAAAAAAAAAAATTTATATTTCAATTATATCTTTATTTAGATTTAGGACAAAATTTTTAAAAAAATGTTACTATTTGGTTTCTCATTATGGTTAACTTATTACAAATATATTTATCTACTTTATTAGCAACAGCATTTTATCCTTAATATTATTAAACTATCTTATTTTAAAAATTCATACTTAGAAAACATTCTATAGAAAACAAAATTTTATAATGAGTATGGATTTCTCAAAATATTAAAAAAGATTTCATCTTGCAAAGATGTTACACAAAATATTATCCAAAAATTCAGTACTAGATTTTAGTATTTATCACACAATGTTTACTAATCATAATATATTCTTCTTTAAGCCTTACTTTAGTATGATATGAGTGTAATCATCTATATATTTCTGTTAATCAATAAACAAAAAATATACTATGCATATTGTTTACATAATTTACTTTGTACTATTGTATTTTAAAAATATGCAATACTTATTTTTCTCTTAAAAAAAATAATATTAAAGCATTTAAAATTATTATCACTTTAAAGAAAATATCTTTGTTTAGATACCCTATTTAAAAAAGTTTATATTTCATTTCCGAAATAAATTTCAAAATATATTCTATGATTCTTTTCTTTCCTTAGGATACTTTGGATCTTCAATTTTAAGTTATAATATTCTGCTCCTTATAAGCAAATAAACTAATCTTATACAAAAATGATAGCATAACCTAAATTCTAAATTATTTATCATTTCTCTTAAACATATCTTACTGAACGATGCAGTTACATGAAATAAAGATAGCTAAAAACAGATGCATAGGATTAAGGAAGAAAGCTAGAGTATTACTCTTAACATATCTCAAAAAATCATGGCACAGTGCGAAGAGGTATGACATTTACCTGCCTAATATCCTCTAGTACAGGGACAATGTTAAAGCTATTTCTTCAGCTTTATTAGAACATCAAATATTTAAAGAAATATAAACACTGTCCAAATAAAATGTGTATCAGTCATAGGGCTTTGTTAACTATGCTGATATTCACATAAAGACTAAATATTATTTCCATTCCTTATAACATCCTATTTCTTAAAACATCATCTTGGTTTCCTGTTCACTAAGTACTTCCAAGCCACTATCTCAACATTATTTCTCAAGATTTTTCTACATCTTACATCGATAAATAACTATCTGCATTTACAAAACAATAAATAAAATTCATTAATAGTTAAACAATCTTACGATTCCATAAGAAAAGTCTGCTTACTTCATTATTCTATATGTCTAATCATATACAATCTACTTAGACAAGATTTGAATATCCCATAACATGAAAATTTTAAAAGAATCACATAATTATTTGTTATGTTGGATTGTATCACTAATAAAAAAAAATTGTCGTATGCATATTTTCAAATCAATCCTATCTCATAATGTTTTTTTAAAATGTTGTATGAAATGCGGTACATATAAGTAAAAAACTTCTTCCAATTCATGGATGATCTACAGAAAACAAAAAAAAATATACATTATAAATTATCAATAGTTATTATTATTACCAATAACCTTTATCTAGCCATCGTGTTCAGTAGGCTTCCTTTATCCACTTGAGCATTGCAGATATAAAAAAAAATTCACACCCATACACTTTATATTAAAATATTTTTAGCTAAATTATTAGATTGTTATATTATAAAATTTTAATATTAATAAATTAACGTTTTTATGTTTTCCTAATCTTATAAAAAAATTTAGATTTAAACTAGGTTAACAAAATAAAAGAAATCAAAACTATAATTACATATTTTCTTGACGATAGTTCCTGATAAGTCCAAAATGTTTATTATTTTCTCTAGAGTTTTTTAAAATGTTCTCCTCCAAGCACGTTAAAGTTTAAAATAAAAATAATTATTAATCCATTTAATAAAATTTATAGAAAATAATCCTTGGTTTTAATATTTAGGACGATAATTATTAAATCATAATATTAATTAATCCTGTGAAGTTTTTTAATCTTCTCTACCAATATTCTCTGCGTATCCGATGCATCAATCCATCTAATTTAACTTTAAAAATATTCGATAAACTTTTAAGTACTATTTATATTTCCATGGATCCATCTTTTATTCAACTATGTGTTCACTTTTTTATATATGTTTCCTTCTTGGTACATTTAAACTTTCATTTGGTATTTTTATATATCACTTTAAAAAATAAAAAAAATGTTACCTTCAGAAAGGATATAACATTTTACTCCTTTGAATATAATATATTATAAAATGATTCATGAAATATAATTGTCTTATTACTATTTAAAAAATAAATCTTGGATAAACTTATAAATAATACGTTTCAATACATTTTTTTTTTTTTTAGACTCCGTATAATGTCCGAGCTGTGGTTTTTTATATGTACCAAAACAGTTCTTCGGTGAAATATTAATAAAGCTGTATCAATAAATATTCCAAACATTTTTTCAGCATTACAACTTATATCCATTTTATTTTGTAGTATATCCATTTTTATTGTGAAGTTTAGGTTAAACTTTTAGATAAAATACGACTGGTAAGTACTTTAAAAATTAGAAAATCATTTCCACGAAGCTTCTAAATTATTATATTTTAACACCCTCTTTTGCAAAAATACTTTAAAAAATTATCAATTAGTTTTTTGCAAATAAAACGATAAGAAAGTAATAAAAAAAAATTGACTAAAATAAAAAATTTAAAAATAAATACTATCTCTTTGATAGTTATAATTTACCTTTCTCTAGTTTCAATACATTATTAATCTCCCTCTATACCCCCATGCAATTCATATTTATAGTCTGTAAGAATACCTATTCCTATTGGTTAATTCTTACTTTAGCTTGAGAACAAATTTACATATTTTCAATTTCAAGTAGAATTGAATTTCAAAATTAGAAATTATGATGTAATAAAATTTAAAAAATATTATTTAAAATATTACTTTTAAATCAATTATTATTTTATTAAAACTATTTAAACATTTAAAATAACTTTTAAAATAACTTTAACAACTTATTCCATTTCTTAATATTCAATTTATCTATTTTTATTTAAATAAAATATTTAATTTTTATATTATGAATGTATTCGTCTTTATTACATCATTTAAGCATTTGGAAATAACTACGTAATATTTTAATATTCACTTCTATGATAAATAATCATTATATCCAACTCTATAATACACAAACTTTGTTATTAAATTCTAACAAGCGTGTGTGTGAAAGTATACATTAAAAGTCACATGATTAATAACTTTGACAGACGATTTTTAATCTATTTCTCTGCCCAGTTTTATAAAATTGATACACTTATTATATTATATAACATAATTATAAAAAATTTGGAAGAACAATTTAGAAAATATAGAATTAGATATAATTTTCACCATCATAAAGTTTATTTTTAAAATATATTAATTTTGATTATTAATTTAGATTTATAAATTTAAACATAGCATTTATTAACTATAAGTTTTAAACTATTAAAATCGAACTTATTAAATATACTTTTAATTATTTATAGCTGTGTTATTTAATATGGCCAGCTTTTACAACCATATGCAACAATATTTAAAGCTTTACATAACTATTTTTAAATGATTTTATATACTACGTCTTCTCTATAGCTTCAAATTGTACTTTAAAGATATAATTGACTTAATACAATTACCATATTAAAAGAACATATTCTAAATTTAAAATTTTTAGTAATTGACTGTTATGAACTATTACCAACCTATAGAAAAGGGCACAATATATATATATATGGATAATTAGAAAAATTATTTTGTTCTTATGAGAAATTTTTACAAATGATTAAAAACTACAATTACAGCAAATGTTACATTAGTGAAAGAGTTACTTTGGGCTGAAAAATTGGCATTCCTAAATATATATTAAAAAAAGATATAATTTGAATGAAAATGAACATAGATTTCAAAGGAGTGAAGAGAATATACTGAACATTATGCTAATGACAACATACTTCCAAACAAATTTGAAAAATATTTGATGAGACTAATTGTTAGGAAAATAAAATAAACATTATAGTTAAATATAAAGTACACTGTGATCTATGGTAACAGAAATAATATCTGACTTAAATCTAAAGATGAAGATATATAAAGTCATTGATAGTTTTTGCTTTTTTGCATACTTTATTATCAGCAATAGATCCGCTAGAAAAAAAAAGATTCACCTCTGATTGAAACTAGTCACAGCTGCAATGATAACCTTGTAAAAAAATTGAAATGTAGAGCATTTATTTAAAAATGAAGATCGGACTTGTTTAAGTTATATTTTCTGTGACTTCTTGTGAAAGTAGTTCCTGGACATTGAAGATAGTACCCTTTAAATTGTTATGCAAGAAAGGACATCAGAAAATATAATCAAATTGTTAATAGACCAGATTACGTGTACATTTTTATTAGAAGAATAAATGAAGAATTTATCATTTGGGAGAAATAGCAATTATGTAATCACCAACTGTCTGTATGGATTTTCTATCACATAATAATAACACTAATGATAATATAAATTCTAAGTATTAACTTTCCATTTTTATATAAAGTATATAATTTAATAAATCTAGTATACTTTCTATGTGATAGCATCCTACTCATGGTTATCAAAATCATAATACTTCAATATCAAATGACATTTAAAAACTCCATTATCTATTTATACACAAACAAGTCATTTATTTATTATAACAATTTGTAATAATAATGCAGACCATGGGTATACCATTAATCAGAACTTGAAGATTGGTCATATTTCAATCATTTTTTATGATCATTGCATCATCTATTCAATCCAATCCGGATTTAATCTAGAATTAAAACTTCTTGCTGATATTGTGAATGCGGTAACACGGAAATATTTCATTAAAGCAATGTTGAAAGATTATACATTATAGTGTTTAAATATTTCACTGATTATTATTTGACAAATTATAATGATTATATAGAGAAAGTATAACATAATAGTTACAGCATCCTACCACCAACTATTTCCAAACTCTGGAATTCGATAAATTTTTGACACTTTTTCAGATTTCAAATAAATTTAGAATTTATCTTTTGTGAAACTGACCAATAACAAATCTAAGTAGCCCACAGAAGTCAAGCATTGTTAGCCGAGAGATCATCGCATCTGCCTTGCAAGCAAGTAGTTGGTTGCAGACGGTTGTGGGTTCGCATCCCGGCCGATGCTATGACATATGAGAAAAAAAAAAGTAGCCCACAGAATTATTGGCCAATCCATTTGTCAACTTAAACAGCAACAGAGGAAAATGACAAACATTGTTACCTTCACAGCCTTGGAGTTGGTGACTAATGCCTATTTTTCATTGTTTCTCTTTGGAAGACTGCTGGTAAAAATTTTTTGTCCACCCAGAAGCTACTTAAAAATTGATTTAACTTTTTAGTTCATACATAGCAATGCTTAAATTATATTAAACAATGTAATATGTATATATGTGTGCAATGTTTCTATATAAAAAAAATGTGTAATTTAAAAGTTTAATTAATCATTGTTTAGTGTATTACCAAAAATGTCTTTGTATTTTAATAAAGATTAATGGTGGAGGTGCTTAAATCATCTGAATTAAGCAAGTTAAGAAAAAAATAATAATTAGTTTCTACTTTTATGATGCAATTTAAATTAATGACTTTTTTTCTAAGCTTAGCAATTGATTTTTCAGAATTGTAAGTTTAAACACAACTTTTTTTATATACGCTAATTATTTTTTTAAACCTTCTTAAAAGTTTTCATTTATTTATTATTTCTTTTTTTTTTTAAAAAAGGAATAAATTTTCATTTATCTTTTAGACTAGAAAGCTAACTGTATTTCTTTTTACTTGATGATTTAGGTTTTTTTTTGTAATTTAACTTGCTCTTAGTCTTGTATAATTGTAGTAAATTTAAGATAAGCAGACGCCAATAAAATAATTGAAAGTTACCATAAGTAACTTGTAATTTAAGCTAAACGAAGTTCAGTTGAATGCATCATTAAATTTTTTTAGTGATTTATCTTCTAAAGCATGAACATATATATATAAGATGTATTGATTTCAACCTTTTTTATTACAAAAGCACAAGAATAATTTATTCTTAACTTATTTTTACATTGCAGGGTATTATTTATTGTCAATAAGATTAAAAATTTTAAATTAAAAAAAAATAAAAGTCAAATAAAATATGTAACTAAAGAGAATCAAGATTTAAACTCACCTCAAAAAACAAATATATCAAATCACATTTAAAAAAAATCGAATATATAAAGAAATTGATATATAATGAAATAAAGATATCTTTTATGTATATATTTCATGTATTCAGTGATAGAGAAGGCTGGTTTAATGTTGAAAATCAAAATTAAAGCGAGGAAGTTAAATCCATATAAATATTATAAAGTAAGATATTTATAATGGAGTTAAATTTTATGATTATATAGGCATAAACACATACATATACAATTTTAGATAGAAAATTAAAAAAAAAAAGTTTTTTTTAAAGATATAAAAATTTAAAAAAAAAAAAAAAATCAAATTTAACCTGTTTTTTAAAAAAACATGAACAATTAAATTCTCTAATGTCTAAATTCAAACTAAAATCAGACATAATATATTTAATATAATTAAAGTTTAACATAAACTAGTTTAGATGAGAAAATCACAAATAAATTGTATTGTATATGTTATGTTATGATTATAATATTGTTATGTATAATCCTTAATTACATTTTGTTGTAGATATTGTTTCTTTTGTTGAAATCTTTTATTAGTTTCCAGAAATATAAATTTGGTACAAGAGTTTTTTTTAATAATTAAGAGATTAACAGTCTCTTCTTCATCTTAATTGTGCATCAGAAAATAGCTGCAAGCTATTACACAATAAGTGCAAACCTTTTAAACTTGTTTAGCTGTAAACTTGACCTGTATACTTTATGGGATCAAGGGTGACATTTGTTCATATTCCTCTATATGTAAATATTTTATTTTTACAATTAAACCATTTTTCTATATCATATACTAATAATTCTAATATTATTTATTAAAATATGTTTTTAAATGGTAGACATTATAAAGTTAATATTTGACTTTTGTAAAATATAAAAATAAATTTCTAAATGAATTTTTTAACTATAACAATGGTTCTTGTCACCATTGGCCATAATTTATTCAAAAAGTTGGTAAAATAAAATATTAGATATTTCAGTTCCATTTTTAAAAACCAAATAAAATTTACGGTTAGTTCTGTTAAAAAAGAGAATATATCTTAAAAGTAAAGATTAAATTTATTGTTATTAAAATTTTTTAAAAAATTCTTTTCTGTTTGATAAAAGGCATTCTATTTTACCTAGTAAATACAGCTTTCACTTACTGTAACAAACTTTTTAATAGTTGTCTTCTTAAAAATAAATGTTTTGAAATAAAATTTAATTGTAGTGACATAATTTTTGGTTTAAATAAATAGTTTACAAAAATATTGCATAAATAATCTTTAATATGCAAATAAATTTCTGAAAACTACAATTGTCATTTTTATTGACATTTAATGGGGCAGTATCTTTTTTTTTCAATTAATAATTTTAAAATTGTGACTGCAATAATATATAACTATACATAATAATTGAAAGTTTTCTAATCTTTCACATGCACTAAGACAGCCAATCAGATTTTAAACAGCTACCCTAAGAATGATCAGGCTTCGACACATGACAGAGATTTTTACAAGAAATAGATGATATCAACCTTTTCTCAACTTAACTTTTTTTTTAAAGGTTGGTATCATCCTTTTCTTGTCAAAATCTCTGTTGTGTGCCGAAGCCTGATCATTCTTAGGGTGGCTGTTTAAAATCTGATTGGCTGTCTTAGCGCATGTGAAAGATTAGCAAACTTTCAATTATTATTTCCAATTTATTAACATGTGATTTAAACAAATATTATAACTATACATAGTAATGTAAGATTATAGATTGGCTTAAAACAATGTAGGGAAGGTATAGTGATCACAGTGTCATAGTAACATTCAAAATAGCAAACACAGCTACAATTCACATTGATTCACTTATGGAAACCAGGAAGTTTTCTTATGCATTGCTAGTTTTTTGGGGGGTCAACTAAATTCAGTAGGAATTTGCCTATGGAAAAATTAATCATCTACAATCTAATGAACTGTAAGTTAACCAATTCCTATATAAACCAATTGTGATTAAAAGGAAATTTTTCAAAATTTAAGCAAATCTTGCTAATGGTAAAGATGTGACTACAAAAAACCAAAAGTTTTTCATAATTGATCTAAAACCATGAACTTCATATAGTACAGAGCTTTAAAATAAGCATATAAAAATGATATTTAAATTGTAATTACAAATTGTCATGAAAGCCTGCTGAATGCCAAATAACAAAAATTACCAACTCAATTTACTAATTCTAGATAATCATATAAAAACAATTTTGAATTTTTACATTTTATGAACATTGCTTAAATTTCAAAGTGAACTTTCTTTCTTAGATATTCACCTAAAAACATAATATTTTAAGTCATTTATTATTTGATTAATACCTTTTATATTTGGATTAATGATTATTGTATATAGGCTAAGATTAATGGTTTTGAATTTACTTAATAAAATATTTTATTGTAATTATGTTAGTTTAGGTTTTAAAATGAAAAAGGGTATTATGGGGACTAAGCATTACATATAATTATTTACATTGAGGTATTTAACAAGAAGTCCTAATTTAGCTCATAGAAATATTCTTTTATACAGTTAAACCCAATTATTTTTGTATTACATGTTATAGGTTATAAAATATTAAATATTATAGAGAGGAAAGAAATCTCAATCATGCACTTGATAAATCTACTTGCACTCACTTGTGAACATCGATTTGAAAAGCATAAGTACACTTATACTTAGAGCTTATCTGTAATAACTTAATATTTGTGTTAATATTAAAAATATCATTAGAAAATTTATTCATGAACTGAAACAGAATAAACCCCATATTTTGCTACCATACATTAAAAATATTCATAGAGACTTGCATACAATCTTTAGCACCGATTTTAGTGTGTGTTACCGATCACCTCCTAATCTCAACAGAAGTATAAATAATACTAAGGACTATATCCCCCCAATACATGCCCAGCAAGCAGTTTACAAGATTGCATGTAGCAATAACAATTGCCCAGCAGCATATTATGGGAAAACGAGGGCATCTGCCCAGACAAGACTGGCCCAGCATGTATATGCATATAATAGGGCCTCTGTTGACCCATCCCACCCCTCTATTTTTGTACAGCACACTGTTGCTATGGGCCACCAGTGCAGGCCTGATAGGCCTCAGGTTATGTGCAGAGAGTGACATGAATTGCGTAGGAAAGTGAAAGAGTCGTAAGAAATGACAAATTTAACAAATTTTCCTACCCATATTTGCATATTTAATCTGTCCTATTTTGCATATTTGCACTTTGTGAAAATGAAGAAATATTGTACTTCTTGAAAATGAAGGTTATACCTTTGAAAGTGCTAAAAGAAATCAATAAAAGTTTGTTATTTATTTATTTGATTTGAGTTATCTATATATAGCCGAATTATATGCATGTGTGCATTTTTAATATTAACACAAATATTAAGTTATTACAAATATATTCTAACACACAGTTTAATGTTATATATTACAATAATAGTGTTATGGAGCCTATAATACATAATTGTATGGTTTTGAAGTCAATGCTGGAGGTGTGTAAATATAGGCAAAGATTGAATTTTCTGATCAGGTGCAGAAACTATAAAGTGTTTCCGAAGTTTTGTTATGTAAGGCTGAATTCAGCAATACATAACATTAATGCTATTACGGTGCATGTACAAGCACTAATATTAAAAAAAGTGATTGCTGAATGTAGAAAAGAATTAGCTATAGCAAACAACAGGCTCAAAATTATTTACAACAACAGAGTCCTTATCATCTGATATAATTGATAAAAGCAATAGACTTAAGAGCAAAATTGGAAGTGAAATTTAATAAGAAGCTCCAATTTCTAGCCTATAAACTAGGCAAACAGATGATTCCGCAGGAGCACATGGATTTATAAATCTAACAAAGACTCATATTCCTGAGGGTGTAAAAATGGTCTTGAATAAAGGCCCTAGATTTGTTGGTGAAGGGTGGAAGTTTCCTAAGATGGAGCTTGTGGCTGACACTGAAGCCAGTTTGGACAATAATCCTCTTAAGGATTCGTATATAGCAAAAATTGCCAGATGTATACAACATAAGGCTATACAAACATGGAAGGAACAATGGAGAGATAGGACGTCAGCAACACGAAGGTTCATGAATCAAAATAAGATCACCGTCATGAAGGAGGATAAGGGAATAGATTTGTGATTATGGATACAGAGGAATATAGAAACAAAATTCAACAACAAATAGACAAGTTAAAATTTAGAAAAGTTCCTGAGATTAATTTTAAACTGAATAAAGACAAATTTGTCTCTACTGTGCTTAGGCCTTATACATTTAAAGCATTCTCTAAGTCTGAATACCTGAAAATGTATTCATTGGAAACTACTCACCCAAGAATGTTCTCAAATGCCAAAACCCATAAGGAGAATGTACCACTAAGACTGATGTTGACTTCGGTGGAGTGCACTATTACAAGGCAGCCAAGACCATAAACACCTGGATCACTCAAATAACAGGCTATGGGGATTATGCTATCAAGTCATCATTTGACTTTGTTAACAAACTGAAGAATGTGACCCTGGAACAAAATACGAAGATGACAGCACTTGATGTGGCAGAATTATACGGATCTATTGATAGACCCAAGTCGATTATAATTGTAAAAGAAGCACTTATCAGACATGGAATGAATCAGGAACATGTCCAGTTTGTTGGACTGGATAAACAAAAACATGTATGCAGTGTTTAATCGTGAATGGTACCATATGCTCAACGATTCGCTGATGGGTCTTCCGATGAGCGGAATAGTGGCTAGCATCATGATGAATGCATATGAGCAGATTATCATTCTGATATATATGGACTGCAGATTAGTTCTATATACCAGATATGTTGATGACATTTTTGTAGCTTCACCTGAAGATACTATAGATGATGTCAAAACAGACCTCACAACAGCATCAGGTCTGAACATAAATGGAAATCAAAATGAAGCCCCTAATAGTATTAAATATTTAGATCTTCAAGTGATGATTGAAGCCCATCGCTTCTGTTACAGAATGGACATTAAACCCATTAATGTTAGAGGCCACATACACCACTCATCGAACACTCCACATATATATATATATATATATAAAATGGCTGGCTTTAAATCGTTCTTATATAGAGATAATAAGCTGTGCAGCTTTGAAGCTGACAAAAAGAAAAACATTGAAATGTTTAGAAATGAGCTTATAAATGTAAAATACAATAAAAGTGCAATTGACAATATCATTAGGAAATTTAAACGAGGGCCATTTCATGAACTGAAACAGAATAAACCCTGTATTTTGCTACCATACATTAAAAATATTCATAGAGACTTGCATACAATCTTTAGCACCGATTTTAGTGTGTGTTACCGATCGCCTCATAATCTCAACAGAAGTATAAATAATACTAAGGATTATATCCCACCAATACACACCCAGCAAGCAGTTTACAAGATCATGTGTAGCAATAACAATTGCCCAGCAGCATATTATGGGGAAACAAGAGCATAAGACTGGCCCAGCATGTATATGCATATAATAAGGCCTCTGTCGATCCATCCCACCCCTCTATTTTTGTACAGCATGCTGTTGCTATGGGCCACCAGTGCAGGCCTGATAGGCCTTGGGTTATGTGCAGAGAGTGGCATGAATTGTGTAGGAAAGTGAAAGAGGCGTGCTATATTATATCGGATGTGCACGCGATGAATAAAAGAGAGACGTTTTATGCAATATCTAAGAAATGGCAAATTTAAAAATTTTCCTACTCATATTTGCATATTTAATAAGTCCTATTTTTGCATATTTGCACTTCGTGAAAATGAAGAAATATTGTACTTCTTGAAAATGAAGGTTATACCTTTGAAAGCGCTAGAAGAAATCAATAAAAGTTTATTTATTTATTTGATTTGAGTTATCTATATATAGCCGAATTATATATGCATGTGCATTTTTAATATTAACACAAATATTATTACAAATATTTTCTAACACACGGTTTAACGTTATATATTATAGCTTATCTATAAATAGCCAATATTTGCTCACCATGCTAAAATCAGGGCTTCAATGTATTGTATGCCTGAGTTATAAATTATTAATTGAATTGTACAAATCTATTTGTTTTATAACAGCAGAAAGATATAATCTCATTTTTATCCCATCAATAATGAAATAAATTAATTTACTGTAATAAATATTCTGTTATTTATGTAGCATGAGTACAAATAGGTTTGTAAAGCATGCGTCTGAGATTTGTTCCCTGCTTATAATATTACATACATAGTCTGCACTATATAAATAACAGAATATTTATTACAGTAAAATTCAAAATTTACTATTTATTTCATCGCAGGTATCTCTCCTAATACAGAACGAATAGGTTTGTATAATTTAATTAATACTTTATAACTCAGGCACATAATAGATTTAAGCCCTGATTTCAGCATGGTGAAAAAAGATTGGGTTATATATAGATAAACTCTTAGCATAAGTATACACTTTTGCCTTTCAAATTAATGTTCACAGGTGAGTGCATGTAGATTCAATGAAGTTTACTCCCTCTCTATAATATTACACAGATAGTCTGTGTTATATAAATAACTATTTATTACAGTAAATTTAAATTGTTAAGTAGAAAATTAATTAATATGTATGTAGATATATAGTACAAATAATTTATTGAAACAGCCAATAATAATATCATATTTATTAAAATTATAAAATGTTGTTAGATCAAAGAATATTAAGGAAAGAAACTTAGGGATTTTTGGCAACCTGTTAAAGCTAATGATTGCATGTACATGTATTGTATTAATTCAATGATAGTAGGCTTACATTTATTAACAATTAGATATTTTAAAACCCATTCCACATCTATTTCGATATATATATATATGTGTGTGTGTGTGTGTCACTTGTATGTTTATATAGCAAGTAAGATATTTAAATAATTATATGAAGTTTGTAAGGTATTTCAAGAAAAATAATCTGTAATACATGTGTATATATATTATTTGACACATACTTAGAGCATAGTAATGATTTCTGCACCTCATTTTTTTTATATTTTGAAGCATATTCATAGTATAGTTAATAATGATTTGCACATTTATTTCATAGTTTAGTGATGATATATGCATTTAAATTTTGTACATATGATGATGATTGTTCAGTGCCATTCTTGAATATATATATATCAAATGATGATTTAAAGGTGATAAAACGATTTAAGGGTATTGACTTGCATAATTAGAATCCATTTTACATTCACCTACTATAATATTAATGTATGAAATAATGTTTATGCACACACACCTGGCTTAGTTTTGATTAAAACCAACTGATTTATATAGATAAACCCAATATGCATTATTGATAGATTATTAGGATATGGTCCATTATAAATTGGGAGAGAAAATATTATATTGCTGCCTATTAATATACCACTCATTTATTCTCTGGATTTCATTAATTTTAGATGAAGAAAATTAATAATAAAACATAACCAGAAAGAGTAATTTGATATTGAAAGTTAGATTATAATAGTAATTGATTTGTAATGAATATTTGTGACTTATTTTTTAGTCTGAAGTTTATTTCATTATCTATTATTCTATCAATTTTATAATCTTACATTATTGTAAACAAAATAATAAAAATTCCATCTGATAAATTGTAGGAAGTTCCAAAAAGTATTACAGTTTTCCCAGGTCTAAGAGACATACATAAAGGTACAATAATAACTGAGGACTCTATAGGAGATTGTGATTGATTATCTTACTCAGAAAACTTTAAATTTCATGTATATATATCCATACATGAAGCATCAAATGAAAACTGATATTAATTGCAATTTACAAGCAGAGATAGGAAATTCTTGATTGTAAATCTAAGTGTCCTTTTGTGATTACTATCGGCCATAACTATGAATCATTAGCTCACCATTACAATATACATATATATTAATACTTATTTAAAAGTGATACCTTAACTTGAAAAATGATTAAAGCTAGAAAAATATTTTTAAAATAAATGTAAAATGCATTATCTTATATTTCAATAAAAGTTATAGTTTTCTTTGAATCACATAATATTGGTAATAGTTAAGTATGAAACCAAATAATATTTTGTTTTACCTTTGATTTCTAAAATATTGACCCTTTATTTGAAAAGATTAGCTAGGTTTTTATATATATGCAACTAATTTATTAGCAATCTATATATGTAAATCATGTGAGAGGAAATCAATATTTCAGACATGTGTTATTAGTATTAATTTTCTTGTACTCACTTGTTGTTTTAAAAGCATAGGTCAATCACTTTTGTTTAGAGTTTATTTTTATATAAACCAACACTTATTGACCAGGCTTAATTCAGGACTTGATTTGATGGATGAGTCCATGCAAATTAATGCCAATAGTACATGTCTAAAAGATTGATTTTCTCTCACATGATTATATATTTAGATCATTAATTAATACATTAATTTCAGATATTCAAAATTAATATAATTCAAAATCATGGGTAGTTAAAAATGAGATACTTTCTCTTCCTTGCAATATATAAAATTAAATTTATACAAATAATTTCTCATTTGAATTATCAGGCTCACAATAAATCAAGTCTTAAATTAAGTGTGGTCAATAAATATTGTATTATATAAACATAATCTCTAAGGATATGTGATTTACCTATGCTTTTAAAATACTTATTGATAGGTGAGTATAAGCAAATTAATAACAAAGTGCATGCCTGAAAAATTGTTTTCTTCTCACATGATTTACCCATACACACACACATACATATATATATACATTAGTCTATTTCCATCATCTAAGATGAGTATTCAATGTCTTTAGAAAATTTTAACTTTATTTAAATATTCCAAATATATTCAACCATTAGTAATAGCATACAGGTTAGGATATGCACAATGTTTTGAGAGATATTATTTTTCCATCTTTTTCAGGTATTGCTGGCCTGACCAGTGACAGTACAAGCATAGGAAATGAATCTGGACCCTTAGATTCTTGAGTATTGAATTTTAAGATAATGCTCTAGTCAGGCCAACAACACATGAAGAAGAGGGGAGAATAATACCTCTTGAAACATTATGCATATCCTAACCTATATCCTATTACTAACAGTTGAATGTATTTGGAATATTTACATAAATTTTTCTAAAGACATTAAATATTCATATTAGATGATGGAAATAGTTCAATATATAAATACAACTAAAATACCATCATCACAAATCTTCAGGAAAACACTATATATATATATTATCAAGGCTAAATTATGTACAGATAAAAAAATGAAATCTATTTTTCATCTAGTAATTTAGCCTTGACAATGGTTACTTATTGAGATTTGGGTGGTGAATATAAACATGATTTGAAAATGAATGATTTAATTATTTATAATAGTCAGTTTAATTACTGATATGTTTAACTTATTAAGTGTAATTATATATGAGGTAGTATGTAAAGTGAGATCTTAGAAAAAAAATTGATGTTATATTAAAGAGTAAAATTTTTATTTCACATCTTTTAAAAAATATAGTAATGGCTTAAAATATTGAAAAATTTATAAGTACACCATTACCTCAGATAAATTTGGACATTTATTCAAGAATTCATCATAGTAATCATCATCTATTTGTACCCAGTATTTTGATTTACAAAGTATTTAGTAAAATAATTCTTAAGAAATATATATATATTTTTTTTGAAACATCAACCTTTTTTTTTTTTTTTAAAAAAGGTCATTTTATAAAGTCAATGATAATATAGGACAGTGCCTTCATTAAAGATACATCATTTAAAAATAAAATGGTGATATTCACATTAAAAATATTCATTACAGTATAGAGTTTATTTATTATGCAGTTCACAATATTATTATCTGATTATAGAATTAAAATACAATTAAGATACCTACCCAATTTTCATCTAGTATCCTTGCAAGACAATTAATGCTTTCATCTATGACATATAATAACCATAACAAAGATTTTCACTGTTAATGGCTACAAAATCAAAAAAAAATGCCAGTTTTATGGATACAGTAAAAAGGGCCTTATTAATGTATTTTAAAATATATATTAACTAAAATATATTCACTCAATCAATTTTGGCTTAAAATTTTTACAAACATTATTTAGTCTGCAGCAAAAATACAAACACCATAACTGAAATATGAGTATAATGTATATACTAATTGGATGTAACCAAAGTAGATTTGAACCCAGACTTTTGAGCTCCCTACAATCATTCACTCTATCCAATATAACCAATACACATGACTACATACATATGAAAACGATAAATGATCTCTAATATACATATTTTATGCTGAACTAGCACTCATCAGTTGATCCAGATCATCATCTCACACTCACATATATATAATCAGTGCTTGGTTTACATTAAAATAACAAATCTATGCACTTTAGTGGATAGGCTTCAATCCACTCCACTTCCCTACTCTTCATCCATTCTTATCACTAAAAATCTGATGATGGAATACATATGAGGGGGCAGATTGACTTAAGGTCAAAATGGGTATGACTAAAAAATTAGCATTATTAATTTTTTATTAATATAAACCTCTCAAAAGTTTTGGAGGGGGGAGGGGAGTAAAACCCCCCAAAAAAAGTGTTTATATTTTCTTTTAAATCAAGAGCTAATTATATATTTGTGTGTGTGAGATAATGATCTGGACCAACGTTTGAATGCTGGTTCAGCATGAAATATATATATATTGGAAATCATTTATCTTTTTCACATGTATGTGGTTTTATGTATCAGTTATATTGGATAGGGTGGATGACTATAGGCATCTTGAATGTCTTGGTTCAAATCCCTTTTAAATATAACTAAATTAGAGGGGAAAAAGATTCTGTATATTATGCAGTTAATAATCAACTTTATATGCTCAAAGATTCTTTAATTTTAAAATATTTATTTTCTCCATTTAAAGGCAATAATTTGTTTCTGATATATTCAAAATAATAGAGGTTTTTATCACAAACAAAAAAGAAATACAATATTGATAAAAAGAATAAATAAGTAATATTTAATCATTTACAATATTAAGACAACAGCAATCAAGTATACATTACATTTCTTTAATTTTATTTAATCTTTGATGGCATTTATGTAAATGAAATAAATTTGTAAAATGTTGCTTTAAAAATAATAATGTTAGAAAAAAACTTAAAGTTTATTGATTAAATATTATAAAAATAAAAAACTTTGATAAATAGAACATAAAGTAAACCAAAAATAAATTTTAAAATGTTCATTGTGTTAATTTTTTTCTCCTTAATGAATCATGATTCAAGAAATATCGTTCCCTGACTACATAAAAGGCAAAATGGCAGACTATTTTTAAAGAAATTATAATTAAAAAAAAAATTATAACTCATTTATTCATTAATTTTCACTTTTTTTGCTTTCAAACTTTATTTTTTTTAGCACTTTTGATGTATTTTGAATTTAAAGTAACAAACTATTTTTTTAAATATAGCAGCTCATTATAATTGCTTATATTTTATGTGAGATTTAGAAGATATTTTGGAGAACCTGTCAAGCTTACTATTTAGTGCAAAGATGTATTACTTCCAATTTTATAAAATGCTTGTATTTTTTAATAATAAAACTATTTTTGTCAAATCGTTTCAATTATTCAAAAGTTTACCTTTTATACAAAGTTAATAAAAACAATTAATTCTATATGCCATTGGAAATTTGTTTTATTATTTTTATGCACTTGGTCAAGAGAGTCATTAATTATAATTAATGCTTCTGTTGAAAATTTGTTTACAGCAGGTGGAATCATTGCTTGGCTTCGTTATATTTAATATATAGGCTATATGAGCCCAGACTTTCACATGACCCACCATTGTTCCCACTATCTCATAACACTGATACACTTTAAAATTTGTATTTACCAGCTTCTAAGACTCAAAGAATCAAGGTTTTGCACATTTTTACATTATTATTTGTATTTAGGGTTATAAATAGCTTATTGTGTTTAAATTGAGATAGCCTTTGTGGTATTTATGCTGCATTATGTACTTACAGTCTTATGGTCAAATTCATTATCTCTACTAAGATTGCATGTCACTGTTCATTTTTGATGTCAGCCAGATTCCTGAAAACCGATTTTTAGCAAATGGTTTGTTATATGAATTTTATTTTATGTATGTACATGTACTTAAAAAAATAAAAATGATAATAATGGTGAATAAGGAAATTTAGTCACATGGGCATGAGTAGGATAAGAATGGAGAATATAACAAAGAGAAATAAATTAAACTAGACAATTAAAATCAGGTACTCAGGTTCAGAGAAAGACAGATTAGGAGTATTGTACTAAAAAGTTGAATGGAAGTGAGGTAATGGGAGACTTACTTTATGAGATAATATTTTAAAATTTTTACATTATTCTTTGAAGAGCAAATATAATCAAATATTAATTTATATTGATTTTTGGCAAAATAATTCAATACAGATTATTTCTATAATTGCTGCCAAGAGCAAAAATGAGTAAATAAAGAAAAAATATTATTAAGAAAAAGATCACAATCAACTGAAGAAGTAAGTGAATAGAAGACATTTATGCCAGCATAATTATTGTACATGTTTAAGAATAATCAACAAAGAAAAGACGAAAATAGAAAGAGATCAGAAGAGATGTACAGAGAAATGAAAGAAGAAAAACAAATACTGCTAGTGAAAAGAGAATACATTGAAAAACGAGAACAAAGAGATGAAAATAATAATAAAACAGAAAAAAGGAAAAAAATGCAGATGAAGAAATTAGAATAAAGCAGGCTGTAAAGTCAGATGATGTTTACAGAAATGAAAAAAAGCAACCAACAAACACAAGAAAATAATGAAAAGAAAGCAGAAGAAAGAGAAGAAATACTGCTAAAGAAAATAAAAGGCATCAAAAGATGATAATTAAAATAGAACTGAACTTAAAAAATAAAAGAAGGCAATCAAAAGATGATGATTAAAATGTAATAGGTTAACAAAAATGAAAAATGTTATGTATCATATATAGTGTATAATTCAAAAGAACACTGAAACAATAGATTAAATAGTGGAGAGAATGTACAAGAGAAAGAAGTATTAGGTCACAAGCAGCACAAGCAAGAAGCTGAAGGATGGTGAGATGATGAGTATTGATCAACTCCAAAAGATTTAAATAAAACCTCCAAACAAATTAAAAACAAGCACTAAAATATGTAAGAACATATGAAGAAATGACACAAAAGATTAAAATTCAAGAATGTTCAAAAACAATGTCTATGAAAGTTGGTGAATGTTGTTATCAGGAGAAAGCAAATCACCAGAACCATAACTAAGAAATATCAATAAACTTCCTTAAAGACATTCAAGGGGAATTCAAGAAAAACCCCTGTAGAGCAACTTTCCAGTCTCTAAAACTGTTTTCTTTAATAGAATGGAGAGGCACCAGAAATTATCACTGGCCTGTTCTCACTTTCAGAGATCAGAAAATTACTTGTGGAAATCATTGTCTAAAAGTCAGAAGATTTAGAAGAATATAAAGATGCTATATTGCATGAACATTGGACTAAAGAGTACCATGATAGTATCCAATATCAGGTATTTCAAAAAAGAAAGTAGATATTGGGGCAGCCTATACTCAGTATTTCTGATGACAGATTTTATAGTTAAAGCCTTGACTGGTTGCATTCTATCAGATGGTTATATAATATGGATTATCAAAAATAATCTGCCATATAAGGTAGAACAAATGATTATGTATGCTGACAGAATGACTATTGAGAAATTAGCTGAAAATTGCTAAATTCATTGGATATTGGCCAGTAAGCACAAGAAGAAATAGAAAAAAGAAACTCTTACTCCAACTTTGAAAATAAGAGAAATAGAAAAAAGAAATTCTTACTCCAACTTTGAAAATAAAGGGCCCCAAAGAACATGGAATAAGGCTAATGTAAATAGTCTATCTGTCAAAAAAGTAAAAGATCTTGTCCATAAAAGGAAAAATAGAAAAGAGGACACAATAGTAGTTCAGAGAAAATAGGAGTATATCACACAACTATCAGTGCAACAAGTTAAACAGAAGTTTATTTTCACTCTATTCCAGCTCTACTCAAGTGAAGAATTTCAGACAAAGTAGATATCAATATTGTGGAAGTCTTTTTAATAGTGTGCAGCACCAAAGGGATACTGTTTCTACATTAGAATATGATAGTATTGTGAAGGACACATATGGAATCCAGTGTACTAGATTTTGTCCAAAAATACTGCTAATAATTTATTCTCTATAGTTAATAAAGTAAAATAAAAAAATGAATAGGCATATAATAATGCTTTTTCATTTGGATTAATTATTTATTTGGGTAGTAAGAATAAATGAAAAAAAATATTTCTTATCATGTTTTTTTTCCAAAATAATAATTTCAAAGAAAATGATAATGCGATAATTTGCAAACATTTTAAATAAGAATATAAATATTTAATGTTTGTTAAAGGTATCTGTAATTGAGAGAGAGTAATAATAAAATAAATAATTCTTTTTTTCTTTCTTTAGTAATTTTATTTATTTATTAGTTTTTCAGTTTTAAAAAAATATTGAGAGATAAATAAATAAAATTTTAAACTAATGGGTATCAGTTTTTTTAAAAGATCAGAAAAAATAAAATTTTGACATATTTATTAAAGAATGCTGTTTTTTAAATAATTAAAATAGATTTTTTCATTTCTTTTTATATCTATCTCTAAAATAAAATGTATCAATGTTCAGTGTAATTAAGAGATTATACTGTTTTTGACAACTAATGAAAAAAATAATTACATAAGATGTTTTCCAATAAATAGGGAATAAATGTATTATTTTTAATTAGGTAAAAATTAAAAAGGAAGGAAATAATCTTTTTGTGAAAATAAAATCTATTGGTTAGGGTTTAATGCTATCATTTCTGAGATATGTGATTGGATGGATAACAAGATTATTCCAAAACATATGAAAAAGGTTAAAGCATTAGACTTCAGTATCTAGCTTTATCAGAAAGTCATTCTTGAATCTTATGTTGAAGAAAACAGCAGTAGCAGTTATGCTGTTGAGAAGAGAACAGTGAAATTACTGTTGTAGTCTGAGCTAAGACTAATCTGGTTATGAGTAAAAAATATTTTTGAAATGGATTTGAAGGAAATCATTTGTGAAGCTTTAGCTAGAAACTAAATATTATCAAACCTATTCAAGTAGCATGTTCATTAAAAATGAAGATTTACAAGGTGAAAAATACCCCAGGAGAAATCTGCAACAAGCTTAGGGTCCCATCCAAAAGCATGACTGTCTCATCTTGTATTACCAACATAGTCTATTTACTAAAAATGAAGAGATAATTGGTAAATATCCATGGGAGCAATCTGCAACAAGCCCCATGTTTCATCCAAAAACATGATTGTCTCAGCCTGGATTAACCTGATCTGAAAATTATTCTAAAAAATGGATAAACTCAACCTGTACTAACCTGGAAAATTATATTGTAAAATCAATTGATTTAACTGTGATTACTTACCCTGGAATTTTGTGTTAATGTGTGAAAGTTATTATCATAATGGAAGTTTGAATTTGTAAAAAGAAAAGGTTAGTGGGAGAACATTAGTTGTTGTTTAAAGTCAACACTTGATGCTTTAAGAAGAAAAAGTAACATTAAAGAAAGTGATATCTATAACTACAAAAAAACTAAAAGAATGAAACCATGGTAATATAAGTATTAAAGTATTCACTTCTATATTTTCAAACAATTTTTTTTATAAAATAAGGCTTATGACTTTATTGCTCAGGAGTTTATAAGAAGTTCAAGTGCCAGAACTGTGAGTGTTAGAAATAATTATGGAATTTCTCAATTTCAAATTGGATGCTCAATTAGTTACCAAATTGCACAGGTCTTAAAGGAGGCGTTTAGCTTTATTGGTTGGGAGATCATGAAATGTTTGATTGGGGGTGCAAAAATCAATCTAGGACCTCTTGATCCCAAGTTGGATGTGCAACCAACTGCAATGAACTGCTCAGGGTTTTCAAATAATATTAATAATAATTGATACTAATGAATAATTTTGTTTAAGTTTTTTTGTTGAAACATGTTTTATTATATACAATTGATAATAATTGATTATAATGAATTTTTTAATTGTTTTGCTTAAACATTTTTTCTCTCCAAAAATATGAGTCAGGGACAGTTCCATTTATGTAAAAAAAAAGAGTAGAAGGTTTTAGCTAATCTTAAGTATTAATCTTAATGTTAAATGTTGTTTTCTGATTTATTTATTTAAAAGGGAGGATAAACTAGAAAGTAAATCTTAATTAGTTTAGTAATAACAATCAACTAGTTATTCTTACTTGCTACATAAAATTATATTTTTATAGAAAATGATTAGATTTGAAATTATCATATTGCCACATCTTTTCTGCATTTATTAATTTATTAGTTAATTTTATTAAATATTGATAAAAGCATAATAGTGTTAATATCTTTATTCCATCTATATGTTCTATTAATTGGCAGTAAATGTGTATTGTGCTTTAAAGGATTTGATGTTTATCTCAATGAGATTAAGCATGATCACAGTCACAGTCTGTAGTATATTTTTATCATGGCTAGTTCTAGAGCAATAACAGCTAATTTATATGGATGCGGGGTAAAAATCAAGATCACCTTTAAAGTCCATTCATTGCATTTTATATACAGATTAGAAATTATTTTATACATGGCCTGTGCATTTATGGTACCCTATGGCCAGAGCATTGATGATGATCAGCATGTATCAGGATTCCAGAATTTTTTATGATGATTTATATTGTAGAACTTAAGTCTATGCATGTAGATGATTGTTTTATATTATGCCCTAAGCTTGGAAGTAGCTAGATGAATAATCTTCATTTTTATATTAAACCTGTTTTATGTTCAGTCACAAGGGATGATTATTGATTACTCATGTTTGATACTGATGATTTAAATTATTGTATTATTTTATTGTATGCTTATTCTCTCATGTTCCTTTTATATTTGTTCATTAATTATTTGTTGACAATGTTGTGATATTATTTGGGAATGACAATGATTCCCATCTTCCAGGTTAACTCTTTCTTTCATCCTATATATATATATATATTGTAGCCTCTCCATTTGGTATATCATTGTATTGTTGTTTTTAATGGTCAATTTGGGAAAAAAAATTAAATTTTATATAATGATTAATGTAAAACCTATTATTTCATTTGTAGAAGAAGTTAAATACATTGTTTTTTTAGTGTTAATCTTGAGTTGATTTTCTTTAGATAGTTATAATTTATTTAAGTTATAGTTTTGGGATATAAATTGTATTATATATTTTTAAAATAATGAAGTAAACAATAGTTATGATAATGTAAAATGTTTTTAAGCAGTAGTTATAATGATTAAAAGTTAATATTTCTTATAATTATTAATAATAAATTGAAAATTTCTATATATTTATTATTTTAAAATCATTTAATTAATGATAAAATAAATGAGAAGTGATATGAGTGTTAATAAACACGCACATACATTAATTAATAATAAATGAAATTTACTTCTTGGTACAATATTCAATTTGTTAATGGTTTAAATAATAAATGTTATTTTTTTAATCATATATATTTTAAAAAGAAATTCATAAATCACTAGTTAGAACAGTAATTAAACCACTAAACATCATATGATCACTATTTCTTATGCCCACTCATAACTGTTATTAAAACAGGCAAAACTCCATACAGTATTGCCAGTTTAAAACAATAATGTATATTATAAAATTTAAGTGTTAAAATTTAATTTTAATTAAAAAGTATTTTATTATTAAAAGATAATTTAAATTTTTGCATTATTAAAGTTAAGAAATATTGATTGAATAATATTAGTTTTAATTCTTTTTAAAATTGTAGACAGTAATTAATATTCATATATATATATATATTGCTTATAACAGTTCTTGCATATACACTTCAATGCAAACAAATTTTCTTAAAACCTTTATTTTCCTTACAGTTTCGATTGTCCAACAGTCTTTATCAGAGCTACAATATTTTAATAATATAAACACATAACCATCATTTCACATATATACATAAAAAATACATAACCATCATTTCACATATATATAAAAATACACATATGTATCAAAATATACACATATATTCCCTTCATACATATACATATATAGATCTACATCACCCCTAGACATATATATCAATTCCATACCTATATCTATATATACATATGCATATCCAAATATATACACATACATCTTTTAAACATATATATATATATACACAGATACACATACACCCATAGACATATATATACAAATCCACATATACATTTAAAAATACACATCCATATGTATACTCAACTTACATATAAATTACACACATATAAAAAAATATACAAAATATATCCAATACACTGGTTTTTTTTAAAAAAAATTACTTTTTAAAACTATTTTATTTTTTTTGTATATATTTTTTATATATGTGTAATTTATATGAAAGTTGAGTATACATATGGATGTGTATTTTTAAATGTATATGTGGATTTGTATATATATATATGTCTATGGTGTAAGTGTATCTGTGTATATATATGTATGTTTAAAAGATATATGTGTATATATTTGGATATGCATATGTATAAATAGATATAGGTATGCAATTTATATATATATGTCTAGGGATGATATAGATCTATATATGTATATGGATGAAGGGAATATATGTGTATATTTTGATATATATGTGTATTTTTTTATATATATGTGAAATGATGGTTATGTATTTATATTATTCAAATATTGTAGCTCTGATGAAGACTGGCGGACAGTCAAAACTGTAAGGAAAATAAAGAAGGTTTTAAGAAAATTTGTTTGCATAGAAGTGTATATGAAAGAACTGTTATAAGCAATATATATATATATGAATATATGAAGATATGCAAAGGAAGTGAAAGAGAAGAATAAGTAATTAATATTCATTTTGCTAGATGTCTGAATGTAATTAATTAATCAGATATTGTGAAATTGAGGGAAAAATCAAGAAATCCTTAGAGGAAGATATCATATTTTCTTTATTTGAAAATTTTAAGTATAAATTTATTAATTTTTTTATTATTTCAGTAGTAAAAGTTAATAATAATAACTTTAAACACATGGAATACATTTTAAGAAGTTTATTAACTAATTTCATCATGGAATAAGAAGCAAACTATCTTTGTTGGTGTTCTATATAAGCTAACTACAAACTTATGATAACAACTGGAACTAAACTTTATTTACTTGGAACTTGATTCACTTAGATAAAATGTACTTCAGCAAAAAAACCCAGCAGATTACCAAAATGTTTTTGCTACCTACAACAAAATGAAAATGTAAAAAAAAATATTTCTTATTAATTTTTATATGTATTATGAGGTAAAATACTTTTTGCTAAATCTTATCTTTGGTAGAGATAATTACTTATACTCATTAAGAATATTGATATTTAAAGATATGAATTTATTTATGACATTAGTGAGATGATAATTGCCTAAGAGAAGAAGAATGTGATGTAAATTAATTATTTTTTAAAAATTTATAGTACTAACTTTAATATCATTCAGATATTTGTACATCATTAACTATTTTGAATATTGAATTATCTGGAAGAATAATATTATAATTTTCTATTTCTACCAATATATTTTTTATGTTTAAGGGAAATGAAATTTATAAAAATAAAATAAAATATCTTTATTAAATTGTGAAATAATCATATAGATGTCATATATAAGGAAGGATAAACTTATCTTACAAGAAATTATTATTGTTATTAAATAATGCTTATGCTTATTTGGATTTTATCTATATGATCAAGTTATGCTATTTATAATGGTGAAAAGCATGAAGGGGGAGTAAGAAAGTTCTCTTCTTTCAAGCAACAGTTGGTAATGTTGTTGCCATGGTGACAGTATTCCTATAGAAATGTTGTGATTTTTTATATTTATTTCAAGAAGTTGAAGAAAATTTTTTGTGTATATCATTTTAATTGGATTGACTATAACATTAGAATAGTATTAAGTACTTAAAATTATATATTTCATATGTATTTTTTTAAATTTAAGTATTTTAAAAATTTTTGTATTAAAAAAATCAATTTTATTTTATTGATTATAATTCTATAATAAGAAAGAAATGATATTCACAAAAAAGTCATCAATGATAAGCATAAAATATTATAATTAAGGTAATATTTTTAATAAAATATAAGATATTGGTATTCAATATTAAGCAAGGAATCAGGTAAAATAAATGTGTGATATTTATAATATGTGTATTTAAATGAAAATATATGATAAAGGATTGAATACATCTATTATAACATTAATACAAGTGTATAAATATATATATGTTTGATCTTTTATGAATTAAAGATAACTGATCTTTTATATTTATGATAAGTTATATCATAAAACTATTTGTTTTTTAATCTTTTTTGTATGTAAAAAGTATAAATATGTTAAGAATAAGTTTAGAGTTTATTAAAGAAATGAATAATATTTTATGCAATGTTAAGTATTTCATATGGAGTGTCAGATTTTAAGTAGTGGTATGGGAAAGTAGATTTATTGGAAATTCTTTAGCGTTGGGGATGTGTTGATTAAGGTTAAATATGATACAGTACAGAGTACGTCAGAATGTTTATGATATAATGGTAGTGACATTTTCTAAAATTTGTAAGAACTTGAAATAGTAGCCAAGATACAAAATTAAGGTAGATATAAGATAATATGTGGCCTTAAGTTATATTGAATCCATGGTATTTTTATTCATAATTTTATAAGATATCCATCCCACACTTGTTATCATGGAAAATTGCACTGGTATATACATTGTATAGGGGAATTAAAGATTTAAGTAATGGTAATAGACAGACTATTAAATGATGATAAGGTAAATCAATTTATTGCAAGAATGATGAAACACAAAACAAATAAGATACTAAAGAATGTAAAAAGAAATATTCTATGAATGTTTTATTGAATATAGGAGATCAAAATATAGAATTAAAGTATGAAGTTTGCCATATATTAATGAACATTTAAAATAATTAAATATTCATTTTATGATAAAATAATAAAATTAGAAGGAATAAAATAAGTTATAGAATTGTAATTAGATAACATCATGGGAAAATTAAAAGTGAAGAAATGACAATATAAAAAAATGCCTTTATGTAATATTTATAATTTGATAAAAATACAAATTGTATATTTTTGTTGATATATTTTTTAATATAAAATATTAAGAAGTATCCTAATGTAAATGGAGTAAAATATGGAATACACAATATCCTGTTTGTAAATAATTTTAGAGTGAAGTATGAGTTATTTTAGTTTATTATAATTACATAATTAATATTAGTTTATATAGTTTTATATAATAAGTTAAATATTGTTTACTAAATATAAGATATATATAAATTATTTTAAATTTTGAATAATGCTATTACAATAAACGTTAATGTTTGTTTTTAAATTAATAAAATGTTGAGGGTCTCTTTTCTTGTGCCCAAGTCATTGTTCACCATCATTGCCACACTTATAATAATTGAAGATATTTAGTATTTTTGCACAAAATCTAAAATAAGATAATAAATAAGAGAAAATATGATGATTGTTAAAAACTTTTAATATTATATTTAAAATATTAATTAACTTAATTTTTTACCAGTGATCATAATAAAGACTGAATCATTCGTATGCCATATCAAAATAAAATGATTGGATTATAATACATTGTGATTATAAATTATCTTAAATTTGATTATGGTAAATAATAGTAATAAGTGTTGGTTAATAATTTTAATTTATTTTTTAGTCAATTTATAAAAAAATTAGTTAATTATTTTGAAAATGAGAAATTATGTGTTTTCCTGAAGGTTTGTGATGATGGTGTTCTAGCTGTATTTTTATATTGGACTATTTTCATCATCTAATATGTGTGTTGAATGTCTTTAAAAAGGTTTAATTTTATTTAAATATTCCAAATGCATTCAACTATTAGTAATATCACAGCAAACAGGTTAGTATATGCAAGGACCCAGGTTCGTATTCCATGCTAGTACTGTCACTGGTCAGGCCAGCAATATCTAAAGAAGGGAGAAAATACCTCTCAAAACATTGTGCATATACTAACCTGTTTGCTGTGATATTACTAACAGTTAAATGTATTTGGAATATTTAAATAAAATTAAACTTTTCTAAAGACATTCAACACACATATTAGATGATGGAAATAGTCCAATATAAAAATACAGTGAGAAATTATAATATCTGATTTTTTAATTATTTTCAAATGTAGCTGGATATAGGTAAAATCACTTTCTACATTTGATGAAGTAAACTAAACTTATTTATTTAAGAAACAATAGATAGCTGAGATGTTGACTGAGTTAAGGAATATTATTACAGGAGTAGTATACAATAATTTTAATAGGTAGATGAATATTATAATGTGTTATAATTAAATTTAACATAGGAAATTTTAATATTAAATATAATTTACTTATTTTATTGTGAGTCATTGGGGTATCATTGATATTTTAGTAGAATAATGTTTTGTGATATTCCTATGCCATTGAGGCTATGCTTTTGGTATATATTCAATGTTAAAAAGGGGTATCTTACTGGATGATTAGATAACAAGTCTCATGGTTATTGTTATTCTTTTATTGTTAAACAATTTATTATTATTGATATAATATATTAAACATGAAATAAGTAAGAGTTGTATTATTAGAATTTTATATAACAGAAAGAAATATGATTAGACTGAGCTAGAAGTTTGTTGTTTATAACTACCACATATAATTTGTTGGTTGTCTGGTCAGGTTACAATATATATTTAATTATAAATCTATTTAATGCACATTGATTACGTAAGTAATATTTACTAAGGCAATAAACCTAAAGCATGTGTGGTTGAAAATGTGAAGGTAGGGACCTCTATAGGTCTTAACCACAAGCTTACTCATAGCTTGTGATTAAGACCTGTAGAGGTCCCTACCTTCACATTTTCAACTGGCACATGCTTTAGGTTTATTGCCTTAGTAAATATTAATATATATTTAAAAACTTTATTAAAAAAATCAAAATATTTTCTAAAAAAACATAATTCATTACAATTTTAAATATATCAAAAGGTTCTTCAAGAAGTACCAAAAACGACATTTTGATTCTGAAGTTTTTGCTCTCAAATCAGTTTCTTTAGCAGTATGCCTACCAAAAAATATATTTTATTATTTATTAAAAAAATAAAAAATAAACAAAAACTTGTAGTTGATGCAGTATTTTTTCTAATACGATTTACTTTTTTTTTTTTGATGGTTTTTTAAAAATATCTACTAAACAGCAATAACTCAAAAAATGCAGCTAGAAAGTGAAAAATAATTCAATAACAATTTCTGAATGTTAATATTTCTTATAATCTAGATTAATTGTAAAAACTATATACTATTTATTAATATGTTATGAATATTAAGTTCTTTTGGGTCAAAGGTAATAAAGCAATAAATTTCTAATAATCAAGTGATTTTATTGATGATCACTGAAGTAATTGCCTTTATTTACCATTCTTTTGACATCATTTGATTTAGCTTCTCAATTTTAGTGCTTAGAAAAATATTTTTTAAAATGAGAAATAAAAAATATTAAAACTTTTAGTTAATTTTGTTAACATATGTGTAAAAGAATTTGATACTATTTGTGAATATTGGTAATACAAATAGAATATTCAATATATTCTGAATAATAAGTTATAATATGCAGTTGACATTTATAACACTTGTCAACAATGTAAAGTAATAAAGATTTGTTGTAGTATTTAATTGCATGTAATACTTGCATGGCTTAGCATAGTGTTAGAGTATCACATTCTGGAATGTGTGATCCAAGAATCCATTATCTAGTGGTAACACTTGCTCGAATTTATTACAAACTCTTGAGTAGTAAAGCCATTCTAATATATATATTACATACTTTTGTAAATCCATATTTTAATTGAAAAAATAATATTTTTTCCCCCAAGTGAATATTCTTTCCAAGTGAATATTCTAGTATATTTTTACACTATATCCAATCTTGAATCTTTTGAATATATTTTTTTATCAAATATATAAAAACATTAACTCCCGTTTTTCCTTTCCAAAAAAAAAAGAAAAGCAAAATTAACTTACAAGCAATAATAAGGATGATTAATAATTGAAAAGTTTAATTATGCTAGAGTTAAACGTTTTTGCATGACAAATATATAAAAAAATGGGTGGATTTTTATGTAATTCGGAAAAAAATGAATCAATTATCATTGTTTTCTTAGAACTATCATCACATATGAGTAATACATTTGATTCAAACATTCTCTATTTATATTGACAGTAATTTGTCAGGCCAAGCAATGTTCTACATCAGAATGATAGATTGCGCAGTTCCATCTATTTTTTTTTTTAGTTTCATTTTTCTAAATGCAAATAAAATCAGAAATTTTTGTCACGACTAGAAATTTTTTTCACAATAGAGTCAACTGCACAGGGTACTTAGTTACTAAATACTATTCTCGCTGTCATAATACGAATCTATTTCAATGAAACAATTAAATCATTTGATGTATGCATTCAGATATCGTCTACAGATTAATTTGCTTTAAAAAAAAAATAATAACATTTTTCAAAAAGGAGGGGGTAGGGGAGATTCTGTATTAAACGTATTTTAAATGGAAATTGTTTTAAAGTCAATTATTTAAATCAACTTTGTTATTTAAATTACCATGTTTTTGCTTTTATGTTTACCTTTCATTATTAATTTTAATATATTTTTTAAAAGCAAACGGTAAAACAAATCTTTGCGTAATTATTATTACTTTTTAAAATTGCATGGAGCAGTCTGTTTTGTTTTATATATACAATACAGTATTATCTTCACTTGTGTGATTATCAAAATATAGAGGGCGTTAAAATTGTGCATTCTGTTTCACATTCAAACACACAGACCATGCTTTTCTGTAGACAATGTGAGTGCTATTTATATCGTAATATACAAGTTTAATCCACTTTTAAAGGAGTTATTATTTGAAGTTATGTTGTTGTGTCGACTTTATGCTAAGCTATAATCTTCGGGCTTTGTACCCTAATGTCGTAGTAGCAACAGTGTTACTACTGTTGAGTTCTGTATCGTCTCCACATGGGATGACCGTTCGATCTTCCTCCAGTAGTGCTGGTAAGTTAAGACATTAAAATCAGTTATCTTCAAATATCATTTGTTAACACGTGATATTGATGTTTGCCGTAGTATTTGATTTTGCTTTGTAAAAAAATAATATATGCATTTTGATTGTTTATTAGTAATTAAATGTAGTTAATTGTTAAATAGGTGGTTATTAAAATTTCAGAAACGTTAATTTAATACAGTATAATTTATAATGTCGTCTTTTAAAATTTTTGAAAACTTTTGAATTAGTATTTTTAAATTGTAAATTAAATTCTGATATTTTTAAAATCATGAATTTAAAGTAGGAGAAATATTAATAGTAAATTCGTTTGAAAGAGAGAAAAAAGAAAGACTGATTTTTTTTTTTTTTAAATGTAAAAACTAATTTTGTTAAAAAGTATTAATAAATTTTTAACATAATTTATCTTTGTTTTTATAACCCTCTATTCTCCATATTAAAATATTATAAAAGCAAGTTTTTTATTTAAAATTTATTGTATATATTATTCCCTATATTAAACGCGCGCACATTCATATGAGGCAGAAAAAAATCTTAGATGATTTTGAAATACAATACTGTATTGTAAAAAGGAAAAGATAAACAAAATAAATTAAAAAGATGGAACTCGTAAGATTTAAGTTTTGAAAAAATAGATTAGAAAAGGATAATAATAACGTCAATTTTTTTTTGAAAATATATATATATAAAAACAAATGGATTAAAGTGGTAAGTGTAAAAGGTTGTGGACAGACTCATTGGAGGAAAGTTTTGTTATTTAAATATTAAAAAGAAAGCAGAGAATGATTATATGGGATTCAAAATATAGTAATTAAATTGTTACTGCTATTTTAAAATAAAATCATGAAGTTATAAAAAATCATAAAACATATCAGGCTAAAAATTTATGTTTTATCTACTCTGATTATATATCTAATGATTGCTTTTTTAATTTAATGCTCTGATATAAAAATGAATAATATTCATCAAATAACATCATAAAAGGTAAAAGTATTGTATAAATAATAAATACAAATATATTTTATATCTTTAAAATGAATTTTATTTATTTTGTAACTTAAAGCTCTTTACAGAAATGTTTGTTTTTCATTTGAGAGCTAGTAAATATTTTTATTTTAATTTACAGTTAGAATGTTTTGTGATTATATATGTAATCAACTGAAAATCTTAAATGACATTCCTAGAGATTAATTGTTAAAGATCTAGAAAATGATGATATATCAGATGGTTTCATCATTGGAAGTATTATGAAGACAAAAAGCTGTAGATTAAAAAAGAAAGATTTAATTTAAGAGATTTTTATTGATGAAAGTTGATAATGATGTACATAAAAACAAAATTTGATAATGCTGCATATATATGTAATTAAATATTGGCTAATGCTATACTAGTAATAAATTAAAAAAAAAAAAATCATACATCATTAAGTATTAGCAAAATAACAAAATTTATACTAAAATTCTCTCACAGTCATGGACTTATTTATTTCACAAATTTTCTAGTGAAAATCAACTAAACAAAACACATTCGCACACACACACACTTATATATAAGATAGGATTCAGCGTTATAACTCATATTAAAAAGCAACTACCTTTAGTATCAAAGGAAGTTTTTATAAGATGATTGACCTCAGATTACTGAAGATTTATCATCAGAATTTGTTTAACTTTTTTATTAAATTCATTTTTTTCTTAAAAGATAATCTCTGCATTCTCCAACAATATTTTATGATCCTTATTCAATTCATCAATATACAAAGCTGAGTATAATACCTATTTTTAATTCTATTTCTATGAATTTTAACTCTTTCATTAAGATTTAATTTACTTTGAACTATATAAATTTTATGATAACTGTAGAAATCTTGTAAACTAAACAAGGGATATATTTCTCATTAATGGACTATTTTAAACTATTTAATAATGTATTTATAGCAAAGTCTATCTTCCAAACAATTTTCATATCTCCCAGTAAATGACTATTCTTATAACCCAAAACATAAATAGAAGACTTAAATGGCAAAAAAATAAACTCTTTTTCTAATCATTAATAGTAAATTTTTTATTAAAATCAAGCTTGTAGATATTTTTATTAAATATAATATTCTTAATAAATTCATAATTATAAATCATTTTAATGTAATCAAAAGTAAATTGACATTTTTAAATAATAACCTTATTTTCAAAATTATTAAGCTTTTCCATTCCTATAACAAACATTTAATAAAGTATTTTTTTTATATGTAAGGGGATGATAACTGCCAGGCCTTATCATATTTTTTTAAATTTTTTATCTTTAATAAAATGACTGTAAGGTGAAATATTTTCTACTTTATAAACATTTAAATCTAAACATTTTTACTTATCAAAATGTAAACATGACAATAGAATGGTTATGCTATTTCTTATTTAATTTGCTTTGTCTACACTGATTTTTTAGACAGCAGTGTCATTAATCAAATTTTTATTTAGTTAAAATTATTTATTAGATATATTGATGATTGTTTGTTTGTTACTGAGAAAGATAAATTGAAGGACTTTTATGACAGATTGAACAATTTTGATTCTAATATTATACTATTGATTAGGGGAATACTTTTAACTATGTTAAGTTAAAATTTTAAATTACAAAGTTGATAATATTTTACTTTGTAGTCATTTTATTAAAAGTAAAAATTTTAAAAATATGATAAGACCTGATAGTTATCAATTCTTAACACAAAAAAATTTGCTTTATTAAATTTTTGTTATAGAAGTAAGAGGTTTAATAATTTTGAAATAAGGTTCATATTCAAAGAAGTCAATTTGCATCTGATATATTGGAATGGATTATAATCATAAATTTATTATATTTAATAATAATATCTATAAGCCTGATTTTAATAAAAAATTTAATGTTAATAATTTATTTCTTTACCATTTAATTTTCAATTTATAATTTGGTTTATAAGAATAGTAATTTATTGAAGAATATGAAAGTTGCTTGGAAGAAAGGCCTTTAATTAAATTCATTATTAAATAATTAAAAACTGTCTCTTGTTGATAAATATATTACTTGTAAGGTTTATAAGATTCTTTGCAGTTATTAAGTCTTAATGAAAGAGTTAAAGTTCGTTAAAATAGAGTTAAAAGTAGATTATCATAACTTCATTTTGTTTATTCATGAATTAAGTACAGATCATAAATATTGTTTGACAATGGAGAGATTATCTTTTATGAAAAAAAATAATCAAAAAAGGAGTCAAAGAAACTGTGATGCTAAATCTTCTAAATATGAAGCCATCAATCTTATGAAACTTCCTTTGATATTAAACATAGTTCCTTTTGGGATTGAGTCCTGTCTTATATAAATATATGGGGATGAATTATGTTAGTTGATTTCCATTTGAGGTCTATTTGTAAGATAGATGAATCATGTTCATAAGAGAATTTTAGTATACATTTTATTACTTTGTTAATAAAGTCATAATTAACTATTTGATAATCTGCTTTCAGAATAGATTATATTAGTGTGTTTAATGAGGTTTATTTAAACTTTCTGAATTAATAAATCTTACTTTAAAAAAAATCAAATTGCAATCTTTAATGTCAATATAAACATATTAGATTATAGATAAAGTGGTTATCCATCTTTATTGTATAAAGGAGGTTGTCTTGACAACAGATTATCATTGCTGATTGTTATAGATATTGTTTAGGAGTTGGTTGCTTCCATATATATATATATGCACATGTATGTATAAGAAGCTTTGATATAGTGATAGTGCATCTATCTGAAATATCTAATGCTTGAATCTTAAACAGGCTTAACATTTTTTTAAGGCTTGCTGATATTAGTTGCTAAAATGGTATCTAGATATTTTTTACTAGGGATTAAAACAAGTATTACAAAACAGCCATGCATTTTTACTCATTGTCTTTTTATAAGGAACTATTGGAGAGGTTTTTATCCTACAATGATATATTTAAAAGTTGCTTTATTTTTTATTATATGTATCTAAACTTGAACAACTTTGATAATGGATGGAGAGATTTGGCTGCATACTATAAACGTTTTTGGGAGAATGATTTTGTTATATATATATATAATAGCCAGTTTTGCATTAATAATTTGACTTATTTTATATATATATATGTGTGTGTGTGTTTATAGGCAGATATGTGATTGTTAAAAATATTTATTTAACCAAGACAAAAATGAAAAGCAGAGTTGTAAATCATAGTACTTTCCCAAGTTCACTTTAAAAATTTATATGATGAATAATTTTACAATTGAGACTTACATATGCATTTTATAATATAGGCTAAATATATGTGTTAGTATTCAATGTATCTAATGCTAATTAAATTAGTTTTGTAAAAAAAGCTTATATCAGTTGTAATAGATTTATTTAAAATGTAGGAAAAATTAATTGTATTGTTTAGTTAATATTTGTGTGCCAGTGTTTTTATGAAGCCAACTACCAAATATAAATTGACCAATGATTCATTTGCTATGCTACCTTGTATCTTGACACTATTGGTTTAAAGTGATGTATTGAATAGTTATTATATATATATTTAAAATTGAATATGCAAGTTAATTGTATGAAATAAAAAAATTAAAGTTCAATTCATTAATATACTTTATATTTTGCAATAGTTATGGGCTGGAGAAAGGAGTTTGTTAAAAGTAGAGCATTTGATTCCTCTTTGAAGCTTTTAAACAATTGAGCAGATCAAATTCCCCATGTTCACTCAATATGTTATTGATATTGCAGCTGTTATTATGGTGTGATTATTCATATAATAAAATAAATATGAATAAGCTGCTAACCAACACACATAGAAGAATGTTGTATAGCTTTATTGCTCAGAAGTTCATAAGAAGTTTGAGTGCCAGACCTGTGAATTCTAGAATCAATCCTAGGAGCTCCTAATCTCAAGTCAATACTCTATCAACTATATCAAACATATTAGACAACATAATGACTTTATTGGCTTTTTATTGATGAGATTTGTAGTCTTTTTCTCAGTTTCCTGATAGCTTATAGCTGATATAATAGTTGAGTTTTTTTGAAAGTAGCATGAATATATATGTGAACTATCTTTTTTAAATAGACATTTACAATCATAACAGACAAAACTAAGAGATGTCTTTTATTCTAAGGAGGCTGTAAAGTGACCACACAAATCAAGATGAGGTGCTAAGAATCCTCTGATTGTGTACTAGACTGTTATTTGATGGCAATACTTACTATTGCAGATCACTTCCAAGTAAAGGAATATTGCATGTTGTTGAACTTTGTGGAATTAGAAGAAAAAGAGAAGAGATAATTATTTTAAAAAGTGGGCATGTACTTTATGACAAAGACACAAATATTGAAATCACAATTGAAAAAGGATTCATTATAATAAAAAGTGAAAGGAAAATATTGTGGAGGTTAATGATATATCTGAGAGAATGGCATGATTAGTTATTCAATTTACTAGAAGACACCAAATGCAAATTATTAATAGATTTTTATAGGGATATATAAAATGCTTTTGATCATTAAAATTGTAATAGAAAACGTTCATACTAGAACTAATAAATGATAGAAATATGAAATTGCTGTGGGTATATTTGGTATTTATTTATTTAGAACATATATTTAGGTAACTTTACTATTAACAAGATATTGTAAAAAAGTGTGTCAGAGATTCTAAGCAAGACTTGGATTCACTAATGACTTTATTAAGTTTTTAAATTCTCTTATTATGGTCAATACATCTGAACACCTACGATGTGCTTCATGTTTGTATATGTCCAAATTTACAAAAATTGGTGGCTGACAAATTTCATTTATGATACAGATAATAGCAATAACTATAGATTGTCCAGACTTTGCTGACAAGATTCCAGTTACAACTAAGAAGATCAAATCCAGATTATTTCATTGTTGGATTTAAAAAAAAAAAAATGGAATGACATAAGTTTTTATGTCATTATTTTTGATTTTAGGTTTTTGGTTGAACATCCCAAATGGGGTTATTGATTGTCAAATCTAATCTGCTTCACAGTTTTTTATACATTTTCTGTGAGGAAATTTTTATATCTATTGGAAGAATATATAAAAGAATAGGAAGTCATATACAATAGTAATATTTCTCATGATAATATTTACTTGAATAGCCAGAAGTTTACTATGAGAATATTTTATCCAAACAGAGGCACAATATTCACTAGCAGAAAATACTAATGCTAAGAAAGCTGTTCATAAAAAAAACTTACTTCACAAGCTTCAGTAGTGCTAGTCACCTGTTCAAGAAAGTTATTCCTAGAAATTAATTTTTTACATAATCTTAGATGAATGATGACAAATATTAGCCTACATTCCAAGATTACTCATAAATAACATGGCATAGAATCATATTTCAAACTACTATTAAAAAAGATTATATTATGAGATGATTCCCTGTTCTTTAGATGAAAAATTGAATATATTGTTTTTATTGGACTAGAAATAAAACTTCAGTTTTTGAAAAACATTTCCAAATATTTTATATTATTATTAAGAGACTTTTCTAAAGTCAGCAGTAATCCAAAAAAATATCATTTACTATCATTATTATGAGTTCCCTATAAGTATTTGAAAATAATTCTGTTAATAAAACTTTTACTAATAGTCGAGAGTCAGCTTCATATAGAGTAGGCTGGTTTAATCCAGGAATAAAGCTATTATGAAAAATTTTTTTCTTTTACAACTTACATTGAAAAAGACTTTCAAAATAAATAAAAAATGATGCTATTTTATTTGAGCTAATCTCAGCATAGGATTCTGGTTGAAAAACTGGTCTTCCAAAACTTTCTAAAATTCATAAGTGTAGGAAAATTTGGCTATGGTGATAGGAGTTCATGCATGGAAGCATCCAACTGAAGGTTGAGCAGAATTGGACAATATTTTGATTAATAGAAAATATGTATTTCAAAATTGTAATGTTCTTAATAGATTTCACACAGAAAATAATCATTATTTAGTGAGATGTAAAATACATTTTAATGCAGAACTGAAGTCAGTATTAACAGTTGATATTTTAATCTTCAAAAACATTTCAATGAATTTAAATTAGAATTATTTTTAAATATTAACAGACTTTGAAAAAGGTTCAGATTTTAATGAATCAATGAGAAGATAACATGCATTATTAGAACTGTAACAAAGATAGCTCATGCAAAAAGCCACAATATACCATTAAATCTTCTTGTAAACAGGCCAATGTATATAAAAAAGAGAATATGAAAATATGGAAAGGTGATCCTTTAAAAATAATTTTGTCAAATAGCATGTAAAAGAGTTTTAATTGTAAATTGACAAAAAAAGTTATAAAAGAAAGTAAAATTATCACAAGTATAAAACAACATCTTAGTGTTGGAAGAAAGGTTATATTTGCAATAAGAAGAAAATATGGAACTTAGTTTAAAAAGAGAGATGGCATCATGAAATGGGTAGAAAAGTTTTTGAAAATATTATATAGAAATAAAAAACCAGAAAACTAAGTATCTCATACATTCATCATATATTATGAATTACCTAGAATTTAAATTGGAGAAGTATAATGTGCAATTAAATCTATAAAAAAGGGGAAAACTTTAGTAAATGATGAATTTATTATCGATATTTAGAAAAAAACCAGGTGAACAAATAAAAGAATTGATATATGTTTTTATAAATCTCCACATATATACTCTAATGCAAATTTTTTTTTATATAATTCCTTTAATTTTCTAAGTTTTGACTGTCCTGCAGTTTTCATCAGAGCTACAACATTTAAACATATAATTATATAAGCATTATTGTATATACATATAAAAATACATATGTTATATTATTATTCATAATCATATTTTATTTTTAACTCTATATCTTTACTTCCCCTTTTTTCTAATTATTATTTTTTCATTATTTCTTTACTATTTCTACTTTCTTTTTACTTTTTACCTTTTCTTCCTATCTATCATTTTACAATACTAACTGCTTCAGCTTCACCTATTTAAATAGAAAGTAGGTTGAAATAAAGAAGGGTTCCCCTCTTTTCTTCCATAGCATAAGCTTGTGGTTAAAACACCTGTAGAGGTCCCTACTATCGCATTTTATACACATATTATTGAGGTTATAGCCTCAGTAAATATTACTATGTAATCAATGTGCGTTTAATAAATTTATAATTAATACTATCTAATATATTTTTATCATCTTTTTATTTTACTTTTAATACCTATACATCTAATTTTTTCCCTTCCATTTTATTATTTATCTATACTTATTATTTTATTAATAATTTTTATTCCTATTTCTGTCTTTATTCCTTTTTATAATTCCCTTATTCATTTTACTCACTATTTGCATAACCTTCCTCTTTCTTTTTAAATTTATAACTGATTCTTTTTTAAAAATCCTTAGCCTCTTTTTCATATATATTTTTAATACAACTCTCTCTATTATCAATTTCTTTAACTTTTTATTCTATTTTTAAACTTTTTATTTTACAAAACTTTATATATACATAGATTTTCTTTATTATTATTAATATTCCTATAAAAATAATGTCTCCCCCCCCCATCTCTATTTAAATTTGATGTCCCCTTAAGACCCATAATAAATGGTAGGAGTTCATATTTTGATAAGACATCTAAATGGTTAGCAAATAATATTTTTAAAAAATACATTAATAAAAAAAGCAGTGCATATATAAAGAATAATAAAGAATTAATTAAAGAGGTTAAAGAAAAAGTAAGTAATTATGATAAGTATAGGTTGATAATAGTTAAGATAGATATAGTGTCAATGTATATGAATATTGATGTAGAGAAAGTAATAGAAATGGCAATTAGAAAATATAGAGGATAAAGAAAAACAAATAGAAGTTCCGATAATAAAGTTGAAACAAATTATGGAAATATATTGTAAAGAGATAACATTTGAATTTAATGGAGAATATTTTAAGCAGAAAAAGAGTTATTGATAGGAGGGGCATTGAGCGGCATATTAAGCAATATATATATATATATGGAAGAAGTGGAAATGTTAAAAAGATATGTGGATGATTATTTGTTAATTTTTAATAAAAGTGAAAGGAAAATAGATAGGTGTTTAGAAAAAAATAAATTGGATGAGAATATAAAATTTACAGGAGAGAAGAAAAAAGATAATAAGTTATCATATTTAGATATATTATTAACAAAATCATATGATAAGGGTAAATGTAGAATAAAAACATCAGTATATAAGAAAGTGAATGGGGATAGTAGTATAATGAATTAGAATTCTAATGTGGATAATAAATATAAAATAAGTAGTATTAGTTCAAGAGTATATAGAGCGATTAATTATTGTTCAAATGAAGAAGAGTATAAGAAAGAGGTAGAATTAATAGTTAAAGAGTTTAAAGAGAATGAATATCCAGAGAACATAATACAGTAAAGTGTAAAAATATCAAAAAAAGATATAAATGAGAAAATAAAGAAGAGAAGGGAAAATGTAAGAAAGATAGCATAAAAATAATGAATATATAGGTGTTAAAACATATAGTAATAATATAGTTATGAGCATTAATAAAATTATTAGAAAAAAAATAATAAAAAGTATAATAATGTAATTAAATACAATACAGTAAATAAAAAAGGAGAAATGTAATAGATATATTTAAATAATAAATATATTAAAGGAATAGAAAAACATATAAATGGAGTATATGAGATAGAATCTAGATCATATAGAAATAATAAGATAAGAACTAAATAT
Source organism: Epiperipatus broadwayi (assembly GCA_028023455.1). Lineage (NCBI taxonomy): Eukaryota > Metazoa > Onychophora > Udeonychophora > Euonychophora > Peripatidae > Epiperipatus > Epiperipatus broadwayi. The sequence continues at coordinate 5,929,473 of JAQFVV010012420.1, forward strand.
GTAGGAGAAACAAAAAATTCAATCTATACAAGATTAATTCAGCATAGGTATGATAAAAAGTCACCAATTTATATGCATGCTATGGAAACAGGACACATATTTGAGAGAGATAGCATAAGAATGATTGGATACACTAATAAAAGAAGAAATCAAAAAATAAAAGAAGCTATATTAATTAAGAAGATAAAACCAAATTTAAATAGAGATGGGGTGGTGGTAAAAACATTATTTTTATAGGAATATTAATAATAATAGAGAAAATGTACATATAAAGTTTTGTAAAATAAAAAGTTTAAAAATAGGATAAAAAGTTAAAGAAATTGATAATAGATGGAGATGTATTAAAGGTGTTTATGAAAAAGAGACTAAGGATTTTGAAAAAAGAGTCAGTTATAAACTTAAAAAGAAAGAGAAAGGTTATGCAAATAGTGAGTAAAATGAATAAGTGAATTATAAAAGGAAATAAATATAAGAATAGGAATAAAAATTATTAATAAAAGAATAATTATAGATAAATAATAAAAAGGAAAGAAAGAAATTAGATTTATAAGTATTAAAAGTAAAATAAAAAGGTGTTAAAAATGTATTAGAGAGTAATGTAGAAGGCTAGATAAGAAGAAAAAGTAAAAAATAAAAAGTAAAAAAAAGTAGAAATAGTAAAGAAATAATGAAAAAATAATAATTAGAAAAAAAGGGAAGTAAAGGTATAGGGTTAAAAATAAAATATGATTATGAATAATAATGTAAAATATGTATTTTTATATGTATATAGAATAATGATTAATGATGACTGGACAATCGAAACTGTTAGAAAATTAAAGGAATTATATATATAAAAATTGCATTAGAGTGTATATATGGAGATTTATAAGAAGAAATATATATGAATGTATGAAGGAATGCATAAAAAGTAAAAGAGAAGATATAAGAATAATATTTCTAATAAAAGATTTGTTGGCAAAGTTATATAACAAATGTTGAAATGATAAATATATACTAGATAATTGGAAAAAAATCTGTTTTTACTACAATAAAAGATCTTATCTTTTTAAATTTTCTTCAATACCTTTTTGATGTTTGCAATTTTTCCATTTTTTTCAATTACATTAAAAATTAATTTTAGTAATAATTTGTTAAATAATAGTTGTATCTGCCCAAAAATATTATTTAAAATGAAGACTATATAATTGAAGTTTGCAAAGTTGTCCTGGCTTTAATTAGGAAAGTTGATCATATAAGTATTTCATAGCAAAGACTTCTCTAAAAATTCTTCAAGAAATAAATCATAAAGCAAAATTAATCCATAGGCTTGTTAATGACTGCATGAAGAGTTTTTTTATTCTTATTTTATTCTATAGGTAAGAATAGTTAAATAGACATTTACTTACCAAAATAGTCATTAAAAAAATTGGAAAAAGTCACGACAAAATTTCTTTATATAGTAAAGGTAAAAATAATTGTTTGCCAATTGTAAACCAAGATCTTCACTTATTTGGTTTAGATGATTTTTAATGAGTTGAGGTTTTGATAATTGTGAAATTAAGTGCTTTTTTAAAAAAATAGTTTATGTTAGATATATTAGATACTTACAAGATATTGGTGATTTAGTTTACTTGGTAATTCTAATCATTGAGACTTAAATTTTTTTTATCCAGATCTCCAGCATGATAGACACATACACACATATATGTAATGCTCTTAAACCTAATTTTACTTTACAAACAGTCAGTGAAAGACATCAGAAAATGCGATTTGACCATTATATGGGTTTTAATTATATGAGTCTCTTCAAATACTCTTGGCTTTTTACCTTCATATAAAGTTCATATATATTTAAATAAATTAAAATTATGGGTTACACTTTTCAAAACCCTCTGACATTTAGAAATTTCCATAATTATTTTATCATTTTTTAATGAACTGGCAGTTTTTCTTTATATTTAATATATTAAAAATGTACTTTCTCAATAATATATACAGATATCAAATTAAAAGATGAAATGTGTTATAACTTTATAAAGTATTAGAACATAGTAATTGTTAACGTTAATCTAATATACTTTCTTTCATTCACTCATTATAAGCAACTGTATTTTAATAATGCTGATAACAAAAACACTGAATAATTGCAAATGCATTGCAATCAGTCCTATAGTGGCTCATTTATAGCATTTTAAAATATTCATTTGCTGACAAAACTTGAAATAAAATGTGTATTAATTGATTTAAATTCCAATGAAAATACATAGATGATAATTTCATTTACTGAAAAATGAAACAAAATCAAAGATATAGGTTTCATTGTATTCAAAAGCACTCATTATTCTTGTGCAACTTTGTTAAAATTTTGACATGAAACACTTAAGTTTACATGTAGTTTGATTACATATTTATTTTTGTAAAATTAAATTAAATAGTTATGCATGTAAAATTCAGATTTTATGTGAATATGATTGTTTTTTTAGCTGAAAACTAGTCAACTGAAACGAACATCACCAGAAAATGCATAGAAAAAAAAAATACTATAGGAATACAATTTTTTTTTTTTATAATTACAAATTCAGTTTCAATATTTAAAAGATTATTTTCATTACTTGAACATATTCTTTATTTACAGTTATTTTACTCATAAAAATTTTATCAAGAATTTTTTTTTTTCACTGAAAAGTATATATTTTTTAGCTTGAATGCTGAAATGAAATCTGTTGTTCTGATTATTTATTTTAGTTTACTATTCTTTTTGTTGATTTGTAAAATTGATACATTATTTTAAAGATTACATTCATTTCTGAAGTTCTGATTATAATGAATATTGTAAAATATATAAATATTTAATGTACATTTTTATTAACCTGCATAAAATTTTCATATACCTTGATTTCCTATAATTTTTTGAATTGAACAGGTGTTCACATCAATAGCTTTGTATGTGTATTTGAATTTTGCAAAAAAAATAATTAGTATACATTTTGCTTACACAATGGAAGTATTTATGCTTCATGTTTTGTGTGAGCTGTATCTCATGTCAGTTATATTCTAAATGTAAGTAATTTTATTTTTCATTTTTTGCAAGTAATGGTTACATTTTTCTATTTTTTAAATATAAATATAATTTTTATTGTAAAAATGTTTATAATAAAAAAAAATCAAATTTATTTCATTATAATAATAAATCATAAGTTTTTTAAAAGAATGCAGCTAATTGATAACTAGTTGAAAATAACTTTTTATGTATGCAGAATATATAGCAAGCTCGTTTGTATGAAGCATATAAAACTAAGTGTAGTAAATGATCCAGACTGAAGTAAATCATTTTAAAATTATTTTTATTGTTTATTTTAAATGCCCTTTTGAACTTTAATTATATCATAAAATAATAGTTTTCTCATGGACAATATCAGATATTGGCTGTAACAATTACGTTTTTTTTTAAAAAAAAAATGTTAGAGCTACTGTGAATTAAAAATAAAGACACAAAAATGATTATGAAATTAGACACATAAGCCTAGTCAAAACTGTACACCAAAAATGATAAATATTCATTATTTTATGTCATTAATCAATGCTAAGTAATAAAAAAACCCCATGTCAATTGCCTTGTAACATGCCTCAATTAAAAGAGTTTTTTTACAGGGTCTTAGCTTTACATTTAAAGTAATTTGGTGATCATGTCTAAGTATGTAAACATTTTTATGATAAAATTACAGTATAGGTTTGTTTAAAGATTATTTTGAAAAACCAAATCTATACTTATTTTAAATTGTTTAGCTAAAAGTAGCTGAAATAAATAGATAAGAGATTATTACAACCAGGTGTTAAAACTCATCATAAATGGCTGTAGTTTATTCCATCAACACAATTTATTTTAGCAAATTAATATTAGAGCTATATCAGAAAGTTTATTGATCTATCTGTATATATATCATTAAGATTTATTCTCAACAAGTTTCTGTCTATTAAATGTTGCTTTCTAATCGAAAATATGGACTATATATATATGCAAGAAAAGAAATATCAGAAAGCTTTAGAAAATCTGAATGTAGAAAAAAATATTTTACATAAGAAAATTAAAAATATTAAAATGCTAATGAAGTAGTGATAATGAGTATTTAGTAAAGAATTTAGAAAATAATAAAAACGTGAGTTCGATGTAATAATAACTTTTATTAATAAACGAAAGAAAGGGAAACAAGTAAATTTAAGTAGTAATGTAAAAAAAGTTAGTTTTACAAAAAACAACCCTTCTTGATAAAAGAGGCAAATATTTATATCTGGTAATTATAAATAAATTACTTTTATTAAGTTTCTGTGTGGTGTAATATAACAAGCAAATAAAGAAAATACTGGTAATCACATTATCCAACTTTAAACCTTTTACAACAACTGCATGTATTATCTGCTAATTTTAATAATTCCATTATACAGATACATTGAATCTTAAAAATGTATTGCTAAAATTTTTGTCACCTTTGATGAAAAGACAGACATTTGTTTATAACTGTTTTATTTCTTATCACAATACATTTAGAAGTCCCTAAAATTGCTTTCTAAAGTTAATATATGAAATTGAAGAAAGAAATTGCTTATACATAAAGAGAGTTTAGTATACACAGTCCTTGTTGCTGTGTTCATATGTTAAGTGAATTGCAAGAAGAAAACCACAGCTTTTCACTTAATCATTAACAAAATCTATTCTTAAATGTTTTATCTGTTTATTTTTGCAGAAGAATAATGTAATATGAACAAAAACGTATATCATGTTATACAAAAAATATTAAAAGTGTAGTAATTTGCACTAAAAGTAAGATTGACCCTACTGACATGCTGCCACCCATACGAAGTATGTGGGCCATGGAGCTGCTAACATATGCCAACAAACTTTTCAAAGTTACGGCATCAGTTGTTAACAATAATAACACTTAATGGAAAGTTTACAAATACATGCATGCAAACATTACTGAATTAACTACTGAACTTGATTTATCTACCATATTACTAATCAGGAATTAAAATTTTGCTACTTAAAAGCCAAGCATATTGATTTTATCATAAAACTTAATTTGAAAGCCTTGCCAACAAATCATTTTTTGGTAAATTATAAAAAATTTCTCTAAAATAGAACCACTATATAGCTTATGTAAAATAGTGGATGAAACTATTGGACATATTTTTACTGCTTGCATTTTTGAGTTCTGCTAGACAAAATATTATAATCAGAGTACTGCCGGCTAACATGAAAATTCTACAGATCAAGGGCACTATGATGTGTGGTGTTTTTGCTGCGATTAGAATGGTAGTGATCCTGTTTTTTGCCATGTGGTTAACTAGAAATTATTTTGTTTTTAAGCAGGGAAATAAGGAACCATGGGAGATATGTAAAAAATTTATTCAAAGGACTATGTTCAGGGCTCGCTTGTTAATGCCGGAAAAGCTCTTTGGGGACACTTGAGGGCAACTTAGGCCACTGGATAAAGAGCCTATCATCACGCATGCTAATTAAATATTAATTCAAGGTTAAAAAACAAATGGTCCAGTCAGATTGAGAATGAGAAAGGATTGCTGCCAATTAAAATATGCCAATTAAAATACGGACTGTATAATGATCACCAGCTAAGTCACTAAATGAAGAGCCAGTTGTTGTGATATAAAACTAGTTACATAATAATTACAGACTAAGTTTGAACAATAAGCTTCTTGCTCTGATCATGAAATTAATTTGTCATAATAATTATAACTAATGTATCAAACGGGTATATTTTCTAACTTGGAAAATTATTTACTGATGATTGTTATAAGTGTAACAAATCTAAACAAATGTATACCAAAAAGATTTATACTGTAATTGTATGTATTTTCCTTAATAAAAAAAAAAAAGACAAAATAATGAAGACATGATTTTATAATATTATTGTATGAATAAATATGTATATAACTCTTGATTACATTTTTTTTTGAAAAAAAGAAAAATACTTTGTAATATTTTTATTCTGAAAGCATTCTTATGATAAAAAAATTCTTGATGTCTCTGTTAAAGAGTTATGCCAATTAGGAAGAATTTTCTCAATAGATCTTTTATTAGTATGCATAAATGCATAATCCAGTATTGATTTTATTCTTAAACTTTAATCCTATCTGCCCTTATGTATGAAATATTGCAGAAGCTTATTTTTGAACTCTGAAAATTTTCACCTAATTTCTACTGTGAGACTTCATGAATTGGATGTAAGCTTATGATAAAGAAACAATATGATTTCATTTTACAAAAGGAAGAGTTCATTGATATTATATTAAATGATTGATAGTGCTTTCCTCTGTCAATATATTTGGTTAAAACTTCACAAGGACACCGTGTGTCTGTGTATATATATATATGCATGTGTTAATTTGTTCACCTACAAATTTATTTGGCAAATCTTATGTATTCTGAAAAAACAAAATTTTATAGTTTTCATATTCACATTCTCTTTTTCGTTTTTCTCTACTTGTATCTGCTATTTATGTGTTGTATGTAATTTTTTGAAACCAATGTTTGTTAATCCTGTTAATTAAATAAGTATCAATTGTATTGAAAAATAATGAAGTTCAAAGTGAGTGCAAACCTGAAACTAGCTATTAATAAACTAATTGCAGTTAACAATCTTTACCTCTCTCCTCTCTCTCTCTATATATATATATAATTAAATGAGTAATATGAAATAATGCCTTTAAAATAATTCCAGTAAAATAAATAATCGGATGACTTTAAGGTTTGAGAGTATATAAAAAGTTCCAGTTCCAGAAGTGCCAAAACAGACATCTATCTGTTCATGTTTTATGCTTAATGCTCTGTATTGCGTTGCACATATATATTTAACGGAATCTTATCGCACAGGGATTCGCACCTGTAGCTAACTTGCTCATAATTTGAGTTTGAATTCAGACCAGATAAAATTTTAATATTTTTTTCAAATTCAAATAAACAGAGAATATTTTTTCTGGTAATTGACAGATAGCTTATTCCATTAATTATTTTAGTAAAGGGATATTTAGCCATTATTAATTGGGGTGTAAAACAAAGATAGGAAACTACTAAACTTTTGACCACCTGGCAGTTATCAAGCTTAATGTATGTTTTATTTTTCCTAATTTCTTTTTGAATAGGGAGCTGATAAAATGTCCTTTAATTTATTATTTAAAGATTGTTTTATTTTCATCTATATAATAAATGCTTTTCTAAAATACAAGTTTTGTTTCTCCTGGCCAAACAAGTATAAATAATAAATTACACTATGATTTAAGTGCATGGACAATTTAAATCTGGTGGGTGATATATTTAAGAACTAGAAGTCTCTCCATCAAAACTCAGTCTATCACTTTGATGCTTGAACTTTTGATGATCTCCATAGCAACTAAGCATACTATTATTTTATATGATTTAAACTGGGTAATCACAGAGATGAAAACAACTACTTATTATTTTTAAAAAGTAATTCATACTTTTCAAAGACGATATTATTTATAACATTTAAATTGTAAAACATGGATTAGTACTGTGGTAGAGTAGTCAATTCAAGAGCTAAAGGTCTCTGGATTAAAGTTAAATTTTGCCATTTCCTATACTCCAACATCATATGATCTCTAAACAATAAACCATTTGATTATTATTTTCACATTTCATTATTCATTTACTATCGAAAAATATAGTTCTAAGGATAAGATTTATGTCAATATTTATTTATTATACTTTTAATTGGAGATCGTTTATCTTCTTCACATGTATGTGGCCATGGTTGCATAAGATGGAATGGATAACTGAAGGGAGCCTGAAAGTCTGGGTTCAAATCCCCTCTAATTATATCTATGTTAAGTATATATATATTATACTTGTATTTAAATATTATTATAGTTTTAATAACTGCCAATGCCTTTTTCTATTAACTATTACTTTTTAAGTTTTATTTGTTTTGAGTGGCTCAGTGTAGTCTTGATATTTATCTTGGTCATTATAACATAGTAATTACATTCCAAATATTTCATTAAATTAATATTTGATCCTTTGGGAATTGAATTAAAAACTTTGTCAAGAAGCAAACTAATCTCTTCTTGATCAACTGCTGGCTCATTTTTCTAAAAAAACTAAAAATGAAGAAGTGGCGTGATTTAAAAAACATAATTTTTATATACAGAGTTATAAAATAAAACATTTGTTTCATTAAATTATTATTATATATGCAAATAAAATTGTTGAATCGTTTGAAGTTTTGGCGTTTAAACGTAATTAACAAAAGAAAAAGAAAACACTTAATAAAACACAATTTACATTAGTTGCCGAATGGTTAATTCCTTTTTAACTTTGATGGTTTTGTTTCTATTAATATCATTTTAAAGCATTTTTCTAGAGGCATTTTATTCTAAAATCCATTAAGATTTAAATAGTTTGTTTTCATATTAAGACACACAAAACATTTATCTCCGTGTGAGCTACAAAGCTTGCAGGGAATTTTTCAAATTTTCTGTAGCTGATAAAAATAACCTAATCATACTTCTAACTCAAATTGAGGTTTTACTCAGAAAAACAATATGTATAGTAGAATGTTATTTATACATGTGTGTAATATTTAAATAATCAAAAAATTTGCATAAAGATGAAGAGCCATTAAAGAAATAAAATAGCTAATTGTAAAAACTGCATATAAATATTATTTAAAGTTATGTCTTTCAAAAAAATAAAAAGTTTTCATCTAATATTCATATTCCCATTAATGAATCTTTTGTCATTTACAGCAAATATCAACTGTCTATGAATAATAATATTGTCTTTACATCTTGGATTGCAGTAGAATGAGCTTTAATATACTACACTACAGATATTGAGCTTTAATTAGTAACATTCATTAACAAATTCTCACTACTATTTTTATGATAAGGGTCTTAAATACTCTTCATCATCATTTTCAACTATCATTGATACACTATAAAATGAAAATATATTCAAGTTTAATTCTGTTTCTCTGACCCCTAGTTTCTCTTCTCCAAATCACACCAGCTAATTTTTGTATTTCAGCTATCTGTCTCACATGTAGTCAATTTTTAGATGTTTTACAATCTCTTGGGATCCATTTTAACACTTAATATGAATATGTATTAACATCTTTTAACTCATTCATTGATGCCAGTGATATCTGTTTGTTCTCTTATCCATATATTTCATTTTCAATCTCTTATTACTCCTAACATGCATCTCCATAATTTTGTTTAATAGTCTAAAGTTTGTTTATATTGCTCTTGTGTTAAGTGTCCAAGTTTCAAAAATAAAAACAAATAAAATGCATAAATTAAAAATCTTTCATTTCAAATACATTAGAAACACTTTCTTTTAATGCCAAAGTTATTTTTACTAAAAATACTTATTTTATTTCCATTTGTATTAATAATCTGACAAAGATATTTGTAATTGTTAATTCTTCTAATTCATGATTAACAATCTTTATTTTCTTTTGAAAAAAATCCATTGAATATTATCTTTAGTTCTTTAATTTGATAACTCTTGCAATAATTTCTGAAAAAATGCTGAAGAATTATTTGCAAAACAATCATCTAAAAAATCTAGGTGACACTTTAATAATTTCCAATTAAATTATAAAATTAGCTTCCCCCATTTTAATAATCCACAAAATATTTTTTATCAAACTGTTATAAAAAGGTTTGAAGATATGAAATCACTTTGTCATAATACTCCACTTCATTTTCAAATATTTGTGCCATTGAAGCAAAGAACATATCCACTTGTCTCTTCACTTTTAATTTTACAAAGTCCAACAATATCTTATTTAATATTATGCAGTTCTTTCAATTTGTACAACCATTTTTTACTTGAAAATATCTGCAGTTGCAGATACTAAATAAAAGGCCATCATCAAATAGAAGCCCAAGTCTCTTCAACTAGAGTATTCTCAATGCACTCTATTTATGAACCATTACCTTGACTGAAGACTTTACAAGTTCCTGGGATTAAGAACCATACTTTATTTTTGACTATTATGATTATAAATATCCTTAAGAAAACAAAAGATCCTTCACACACAAATTCATCTTGCCTTTGAGAAAACCCAATTGATATTTCAATTATGAACTACCAGGCAGCTGGGAAGAAAAGCCATGGTGTTTCTTGATTTTATATGTGCATATTAGTGAGAAGCTCTTCCTTGTTTAGTTATCATGCCAATAATCATATAGAAATAATAAATGCAAATCATAACAATATGTGAAATGAACATTAGGAATTTGCTCTGTTAAATTTATTTAAGGCCTCAAAGAGAAATCAAAAGGTCTTTATTCATTTTTCAGCACATTTCTTTCTCTTATTCATAATAATAATTTATAATTGAATCTGGAATTTTCTTATAGAAATTACTTTTCTACTGAATTAACTTTTTTATTTGTCGTATGTATATATATTTAAAGAAGAAAATGTTAATATATACTTTATTATTATAGGGGATTTGAACCCAGATGTTCATGCTCCATTCAGTTATCCAATCTATCTCATACAAACAATACACATGACTACATGCATGTGAAAAAGATAAATGAGTTCCAATATGTGTATTTCATACTGAACCAGCACTCACTAGTTGGTCCAGATCATTATCTTCCATGTATATTTATAATCAGTGCTTGGTTTATATTAAGATAGCAAATCTTAAAATTTTAATGGATAGGCTTCATTCTAATCCACCCTTCAATTCTTCAAGCATCCATACCATTGAAAATCTGATGATGGAATGCCTAAATCCTTTGATGACAATACTATTATCATGCTCATGTTGACTTCAAGTCACTCTGATCCATCATGTATAGAATCTTATCCATTTAAATTCACAGAAGAGGGATGGGCAGGATACAGGCTGAATCTATAATATTTTAAATACAGGTGTACTTTATATCCCTGGAGTTTAGATGTAATTATAGAATTGAACCCAGCCTTTCATGCATCCTTTGGTTATTCAATTTATCTCATACAACCAATACCCATGACCATGTACATGTGAATTTCAATATATATATATATTATGCTGAACTAGCACTCATCAGTTTGTCCAGATCATTATCTTCCATAAACCGAGCACTGATTATTTATATGTGTGGGAAATGATGATCTGGATCAACTAATGAATGCTGGTTCCGCATAAAATACATATATTGGAGATCATTTATTTTTTTCACATGTGCATGGTCATGTGTATCGGTTGCATGAGTTAGATTGGATAGCTGAAGGGAGCATGAAAATCTGGGTTCAAATCCCCTTAATTACATTTAAACTCCAGGAATATAAAGTGTACCTGTATTTAAATATTATACATTTTGTTATAAGAGCTATTTAACATAGTTCCATTCCCTTTTTAGATATATAAAAAATGGTTAATTTTATATAAATTTGTTTTCAAATACTGGCATATTTGCAAATAAAGTTTTACTTTCTTTTTTAACGTGAAATAGACTGAACACAATTCAATTTTAAGAATACTTTACTGAAACCCAAAATGCGCTGTTTAATATTTGTGCAGTGGTAGAATAGTGAAGTCACCAACTGAAGGTCCATCGATGTAGCTTCGGTTCTTTAACTTCCAGTGCTCGAACTTCTAACCTCCGAGCAATAAACCATTTTTATTTAGTTCAGAAATTATTAAATTATTAGTAGTCATACAGAAAATTTTAACCTTCCGACATGCGCTGGAAATTATTAGTAGCATATATATACAGTATAAAAAAATGTTCTGGGAGTCAAACAAGTCACTATTTTTGGAATAGTAATCAGATTTTTATTTGTTCCAAAAATAATCACTTTCTCTTATCTCACTATTTTATTCTATTGCACAATAACATATTGTCAATGAAAGTTATTATAGCTTTACTTGTCATTAATTTTTAACTGTTATTGATTATTTATTAAAGCTTATGTAATTGGAGATAATTATCTTTTTTTGAATTATTTCATATATAAATTAACTTTGACCTACTTCTGTTCTAAATGCGTAAATTGTTTTAAAAACGATTTTTTTTTTTTTTTTAAACAATTGTCGTTTTATTTCAGTTTTGTCTCTGAGACTCATTTGGTAATTACATCCTGTCAACAAAAGAAATTACTGTGAAATTGTAAATTTATACAATTAGTTAAATTATAGAGGCTGGCCAACACTTAAAAAACTTGAGTATATTATAATAGTGATATATATATATATTGCAATGTGTTTTTTGCAGAGACAGCAAATTAAACAAGATTGATTTTTGGAAATGAAAATGAATTTTTTATCCATAATTCCCATTGTTTTGTCATCTTAATTATCATTTATTCTACCATTTTGTATGCATATATACATTTTCTATATTTACCAAATTACTTTTAAGCATTTTTAAAGCGCATCTGTCAAAGGTTTCAGCCTTTCACGTTATTGTTATATATTCTGCTTGTGCTTAATAAATTAATATATTTACATTTGTTACTATCAATTCATTGGATTTGAAAATTACTTCATAGTAAATCGAAAGATTACACGTTGTTTATTTATATATAATATTTGATGAATTAAATGTGAAGATGTTTAAAGCTTCACGCTCTTAGGTCAAAATGCTTGAGGCTGGTATATATAAATTTAAGTAGAGAAGAAGGTGGAACCATATTTTTCTTGTAAAATCTCTGCTTTGTGTTTTGACTTGAGAGTTCCTTATGCAATTATTATTACATCTGATTGACCGTCATATAAACATTTTTAAGGAGCATCTGTCAAAGGTTTCAGCCTTTCACGTTATTGTTATATATTCTGCTTGTGCTTAATAAATTAATATATTTACATTTGTTACTATCAATTCATTGGATTTGAAAATTACTTCATAGTAAATCGAAAGATTGCACATTGTTTATTTATATATAATATTTAATGAATTAAATGTGAAGGTGTTTAAAGCTTCACACTGAAAGATTGCACATTGTTTATTTATATATAATATTTAGTGAATTAAATGTGAAGGTGTTTAAAGCTTCATGCTCTTAGGTCACAATGCTTGAGGCTGGCTTATTTATATATAAATTTAAATAGAGAGGAAGGTGGAACCATCTTTTTCTAGTAAAATCTCTGCTTTGTGTTTTGACTTGGAGTTTGCTATACAGTTATTATTACATCTGATTGGTTGTCATATAAGCATTTTTAAGGTGCATCTGTCAAAGGTTTCAGCCTTTCATGTTATTATCAAATTACTTTTATTAAACATCATTATAAAAAGGAAAAGCAAATAAGAAAATAAGCTTTGATAGGAAAAATAAGACAAATTATTTCCCATTAAAGTTTATGGAAAAGAGATAACAAACAATAGATAATTATTATTAACCATACTTAAATATGTTTAGTAATTTATGGATTGTGACAGTTCTAGAATGAAATCTATAAAATATGGAATATTTTAAGAAAGAAGCCATTTTGAGATTGAATTATGAAAACAAAAACTTACATGGGCTAATATAAAAAAAGCTTTTTTAATTAAAATTGAGTATTAAAATTAATATTAATTCTGATATTAATATTTTTATGGGTAACAGGTATCAAGTGTTTCTTTTTTTTTTTTACATTTAAGATAGGTAGATGATTAATTCATGTAGAGAAAAATCAGATGCATGATACTAAATAGGATCATGATTAATGTAAGAAACAAATGAAAACTGTTAAAGAAATTCAGAAGAGAAATCATAGAGTGAGATTAGACAAATGACTGAAGATTTGAGCTGTATGAAAACTATATGATGTTGGTCTGTGTTTCACATTAGCAGTTGGATCATAATAACAATGATAACAACAACAACATTAATAAATAAATTCATAATATACTATTTATTGATTGTTTTTTTAACATTACTTTGAGTCTTTGCAAATTGTTGATAAATCTCTGGTTTTCTATTTAACTGTTAAACTTTTGTAAATTTCCTTAACTGAGCTGACTTGTTATAGAATAATTTATATTGTCAAATTAGTGTCTATAATTTTTATTTTGAGATTCTCACCTATACTGGTCTACTGTCAATCACACATAAAGCATCTTTGTAAAGAAAATTAAATTTTTGTTTGCACTGTATATGTAATACTAAATTAATTTCAACTCAGGCTTACAAATGATCAACTACTACAAACACTGCTTCTTTGTAGCATAAGATATTAAGTAATTTATTAAAGACTTTATACAAATGATCTTTTTTTATCTTCTATACTTTTTCTCTCACTCTCTTTCCATTTTTTTTTACTTAGGTTGGTATACAGTATAATTTATGAAAAGCTCATATCGTCCATCAATAGTCTGTACTAACAATGCCAATGAGATCATGTGATTACAAATCATAGTTTGGATTCTTCATTTACATACCACTTTGACACTATTCTTTTTTCTCTTTTACATCATTCAAAATGCATTGATGAGAATATCTCAACTAAACAATGCAATCAATAATGAGTCATTTTGGAATTGGTTTTGGAACAGAAGTTTCACTCGATATATAATTGTATGTTTAAAAAACTTTATTTAGAGATGATCTTATCTCACAGAAAAATTTAAATAGGATAATTTAAATATGGCATGTTTACCCAATCTGGATAACTCACTATGTTTAGTGGATTATTTATCAAAGTAATAGAAATAAATGTAAATTCAGTAATAGCAAAGATAACAAATCATAAAATAGTGATAAAAATAAAGCCAAATCTTTCAATTATTTTAAACATGAATATACAGAATATGCAAATATTATTTGGTGTAAATTCTTCAAGCCAGAAACTCTTTTTGATAGAAACTACTGTAATTTAACCCTTCTCCATTTCAACATTTTAAAATCCTTCCTCAGTTGCAATTTGAGTTAATAGTTCCACATTTTATTTTGTTATTTAAATCTTTATTCAGTATTATAAATCAATAAATTTCAATTGAATTATTAGAAATACAAATTTGCAAATATTAATCATCTTAGAAAATCATATTTGAATTTTCCAAATATGAAAAGAAAAAGCATAAAATGAAATCTTACTTTCTTCTTATTGCTAGATTGTTATCATGCTATTGAAAAGAATACATTAACAAAAATTTTATTGAATAAATTTCATTTTTTTAAAAGTGAATGAATAATTATAAATTCATCACAAAGCTATGGAATTTTGTTTCAAAATTGAATTTAATATTACAAAAACATCACAAAATTTTCTGCACTACAATTCCTTTGACAGAGCATAATGATCAGAGTTTCCTCTTTACCATTATATTTCTTAAATTGTATTTAAAAAAAAAAAATTTAAGTGGAATCATGAAGATATTTCTTTTGTAATAATTATTATATAAATATTTTGTAAAAATTATGATAAATATTCAAATCAACTTTGCAATAATATATATATGTTTCTCATTGTAGTAAAAGTTAAAGAGAAGTTTACAACTTTGCTAATATGCCCAAGATCAAAGAATCTACCAATTAGCAACCTTTTAGGCTTTTGTTGACTTGTTTATTATTTCCTTTGTGGACTATTGCAGTCATCAAATTTTTGTTTTGAACTAATAAACCAATATTTACTTTATTTCCAATTTTTATTGTCAAATGCATGTAAAATTGGCAAAATAGTGCTAAAGATGGCCACAAGAGAGTGATTTGAAGCCAAAAACCAGTAGCACTGTCATGAAGATTTAATAACAACAGATCTCAGAATCATTGAGTTAAAATTAATACATCTTCTTTTAGAGAAACTCATTTTTCAGAGAGAGATAATTTAATTTATCAAGTGATAAACTATTAAGGTTTTGGGGAAAACATAAATATTATTAATAAAATATATGTAATGATACAAAGTGATTACAAATAAGGCTGCTTCATCATCAAATTATTAAAGATGGCTTAGTAAAATATCATAAATTAAAATAAACAATAAATTGATTTAATTAAAGAGAAATGATTTCCTCCTTTAATGTATGTATTGTACTGATGTTGAGTGCTGAGGATGGCCATCTTATCATTAAACCTACATTCTAATTATATAGGCCGATCTGAAGTATCTTAGTTTGAGAGTATGAAGATGTTACTCTAGTCACTTTTACATCTATTATTTTCTTTCACATATTAACATTCATGAAAATTTTCAATTTACTATGTGTTAATATTATGAATTCTTAGAAACTATGTAATATTCAAATTTATTTGATAAGCACAGAGATCATATGTAATTAAAGAGAAAGGATTTCTACCTTTAATATATGCATTGTACTTCATATAATAGCTCAATGATGTCATGTTAAGTATTGAGGATATTCACAAACTCAAACACAAGATAGACTTTTGAAAATATAAGAGCAGCCATCTTATCTTTAAACCATTCTAATTATATAGGCCAATCTGAAGCAACTTTGTTTGAGAGTGTGAAGATATTTCTCTATTCACTTTTGCATTCATTATTTTCTTTCACAAATTAACATTCACAAAATTTTTAATTTACTCCATGTTAATACTATGAATTCTTAGAAAATATGTAATATTCAAATTTATTTACTAAGCACAGTTATCATATGTAATTAAAGAGAAAGAATTTCTACCTTTAATATATGCACTGTACTGATCTTATAATACCTCAATGATGTTATGTTGAATATTGAGGATATTCTCAAACTCAAACACAAATTAGAGACTTTTGAAAAGATAAGAGTGACCATTCTATCTTTAAACCTACATTCTAATTATATGGCCAATCTGAAGTGTTTTTATTTGAGTGTGAATATGTTTCTCTATTCACTTTTACAGCCATTATTTTCTCTTACATATTAATGTTCACAAATTTTTTTCATTTATTTACATGTTAATATTATGAATTCTGATAAACTATGTTATTGTCTTTTCAAAAATCTCTATCTTGTGGTTGAGTTTGAGAGTATCTTTAGCACTCAACATGACATTGTTGAGCTATATATAAGATTAGTACCATACATATATTAAAGGTGGAAATTCTCTTTAATTACATATGATTTGTACTTAGCAAATAAATTTGAATATTCAATGAATTTATTTGTAAAGTTTTTAAGTTGCAATATGTGTGGACACATATCATATATACATATATATGTGTATGTGTGTAAAATTTATTTACATTGGGTTAGAGAAGAAATAGGTTGATAGATTTGAAGAATCTATGAAATATTTTGATATTCTAATACATATTGTATTATATGAGATGGTACAATGTATAGTGGAGCAGAATAGTAGTTATTGGAATATTTTATTTTGATATACAAAGTACATGATCATGTATGAATGTGTTTCTTTTATATACGTATTATATAAAATTAAAATAGTAAAATTGTAATCCTTGTAATGAAGGAGAAAAAAGAGAAAATAGTTAAGTTTATTTGGCATGCAAATAAATGTGCAGTTTAACAGAAGGTGTACTATATTATATGGACCTTTCAGATCCATCTTCAGGAAAAGGCTTAATAAAATGTTGCCTTTTTTTGTGTGATAAACTTGATAGTAAATCCAGATATTTTATTGAAAATTATATAAAATTTAAATTAGATAGGAGAACAAACTGCAAAGAATAAAGTCTCAATTTTTTTTCTCTGTCCAGTCTTTATAAATTAAAGTTATTTTTAGTTATTTGGAAAACATATATTGCTAAATTATGAAAGTGATATAAACATGTTTTGTATAAATAAGATATTGGATTCAAATTTTAGAAAAAAATGTTTGGGAAAACATTCCAATTCAGAGATAATTAATTTTTATAATTTCATAAATGTATTTTATTGTTATCACTAATTCAATGCAATAGGATGATGAGTGATTTTACTGTAGAGCAAGTATATAAATAGATCTGCTGAACAATAGTAGTTGAGAGATAACAAGGCAGATTGATTCCGGGAAGAGAGGACAAAATTCTGGAAAGAAATAGAGTGGTCATTGCAGCAAGAAAAAAAGAAAGGATGAACAATTATAAGAAGCCCAAAAAGTAAGTCTGATGTGGCAGTTGTTGTATCTTTACCGCTAGTAGAATAGAAAAACCGCTAATTAAAATAATTTTCCTACAGATTTTTGTGATAGAATAGGTTTATGATGCTGATTAATATCCAGCTGTTTTAAAATTGTTTTTTAATATTAAATATAATGCAGGTATTATGACAATATTTACTTCTAGGAAGAATTGGAGGTACACCAGTTAAATAATCTGACACTGTGTAAAAATTCTATCCAGATATGAGTGTTGATTACTTTAAATGATCAAATTTCAATGTTAAAATTTGTCCATAATGTTGCCTTCTATATATAAAATTAAAAATAATAAATTTAAAACAAAATTGTGTTGTTTATTTCAACTTTGTTTTAAATTGATTATTTTTAATTAATGAGTGTTGATTTTACATAAGATATAACTTTACCTACTTACAAAAAGAAAATTATGTCATAAGAAAAGAAGAGGAACCTAACATATTTTTATCAATAGTGAGAATCATTTTCTTTGTGTATAGTCATTGATACCCAAGAAGGTCAATTAGAATAGAGGAAAACTGAATTTCTATGGACTATTGTTTAAGATGCGCATAGCAGATAGAATAACAAACTTATGGATATCAGCAATATCCTGGAAGAGACATTTATTGTTCAATTAAGATTTTTAAAAATACTTATACATAAGGCCTTAAAGTTATTCATGATTATTTATTAATTTTACATATATATTTTTTTTATATTTCAATTTGATTCTATTACCATAATCATACATGTATGAACATTTAAGGTATTTGCAAACATATATACATAAAAAATTCTTTATTTTATGTATTTTATGATTATTGCAAGTAAATCGTTTTTCTTTTGTTTTCAAATATAGAAATTTTGCTGTATGAACTCATTCCAAACATATACAATTAATCTACCACTGAGAAATAATGTAATCCCCTGGGTGACATACTGGGTAACAAATATACATTGAAATGATGATGGTCATAGATAATGATTCATCTAAGAGTATTCTTTCTATAAAGAAAGTGGCACCTAAGATTAATTGAGATTGAATCTTAAAAAAATGCTTTTGGGATTATTAATCTGAATTTAACTTTCTAAGTGCTGATATCATTTTGATCATAATTATTACAGGATTTGTTACACTTAATATGTAACAATATATATAATATTTTATAAAAAGTACTTTTATTTAATTTGATAGGCAGTGCACTAAAAATGAAAAAATAATTTTATGGACACCCCCACTTTTATTTCAAGCTAAATATAACAACTAAAATCGTAACTCATCAAATTAAAGAAAAACATTTTTATAAAATTTATTTTATAGTATTCAGACATTTTGCAATAGACATTTTGTAACTATTCTTATTTAAACTTAAAAACTGAGAATGTAAACATTGTCCACTATATTTCCAATATTTGAAATGATATTCACAAATCATTTACAAGATTTTGGTGTTTATGAAGATAGAATTTTTAAAAGAACAAGCCTTGGTTAATCAATCAAAAGAAATTATTTATTTATATTTCTTTTTATTTTAATTATCATGTAAATATTTTTATTGAAGTAGTCATGAAATTCATTCAAAATATATTTTTAAAAAAATATGCTGCCATCTACTGCATATCGACAAGCGTTGGTGGCTTATTGGCTAACACAGCTGCCCTCCAAGCGCTTCCCAGTCAATGCATTTGACATATCTATTGCATATCACTAAAAACTTACTAACTGATATCAATATGGTTTTGAAATTTGGCCCCAATGATGTTAGATTAAACAACTATGAAATATTACTTAATAAAATCTGTTCATAGGAGTATGCTAAAAATTTGTTATAAGATTTGATCCAAATAAGCAAATGATCAAAAACAACCAGAATTTTTAGGTTAAATAAAAACTTTAAAAATAGTAATAAGAACCAAACTTCTACAAAGCATTGAAAAGAAAAGAACCTTTAATTTTTAATTGCTATTATAAAACTGACACTAACATTATCACAAGAAAATAAAGTACAAAAATCAAAAATAACTTTTATTATTAATTCTTAATGATAAAACTATATATACAGATATCAAAATAAATTTTAAACACAATATAGAAAATTAAGCTATTGTTATTATTTAATAATTAATATTTTTTAGTATTCATCAGCTTATAGTGTTTTAAAAAATTAACACCAGTGTAATAAGAGAACCAGTCTTCTATTGAATTATTACTATAATATTTTTTTTTTTTAATTTGGAAAAAACTCAGAAATTAAATGTGATGAATTATATGGGTTTATTCCATGTATATATAAAGCCTCTTCATAATATATTTATCTTTAATATTTTAATATTTGCTATATGATTTTAAATAATCAAGCAATATTCAAGTAATTTATTTACTGTATTTTTTTTCTCCTATTAAAATAAAACATATCTTTTCTTTAGTTCTAATACTTTATTAAAAGTTCTCATCTCCAGTCTAAAAAAACATATATATTAATATCTTATTCTATCAGATAGTCTAGATTTGAGCATTTTAAATTTTTGACATGAAATGTATCAAAGTTAATTGAATGCTTTGAAGAGTTGGAATTTTAGTGGGCTATTGAATTTTAATTGTTTTTCTGTATTTATAGTTTTTTTTTCTTTTATTTTTGTTAATGTTAGCAATTAATAAATGCAGATTTTTTTTTTATCTTACAGATAAGATCAAAGTCATAAAGTTTTATTTTCAAATATCAAAAAGTAAATTCTGCTTTAACAATAGCAAAGTGCTGAATATAACAAATCTCTTCACTTTAATCTAAAATCATTAGTTGTAACCTTGAATAATCAATAGACAAGAGATGATGTAGAGACAAATCTATTTTGAAATTTCAAGATATTAGCTTAAATAATATAAATTAGTAAGAAATGGCTGTTATATGCATAATTACATTAATTCAAACTGTAAAGTTTAATCCTCACTGACAATATTTAAAGCCAAAAATTGGTTTTCAGGTTTGAATATTATATTACTATCCTATCTAGTGTCCATTGATTATTTAAGCTTACACTAGATGGCTCTAGATAGGGTTGAAAAATCTACTTTTGTAAGCATATGAGTAAATATATGAGAAAGTCATTTAATTTTGTCTTGCGTTGTTAGCCGAGAGGTATCGTAGCCGCAAGTAGTTGGTTGCAGACGGGTGTGGGTTCGCGTCCCGGCAGATGCTATGACATATGAAAAAAAAAAAAAGTTTAATATTTTATTCTTTTTTTTTTTTTTAATTGAAGGGTATTTATGACATATTCATGTGATTCATCATAAGCTAAAGTTTGTTCTATATAAATATTGAAAACTTTTTTAGGTCATAAGTAAAATTATAATTTTTTTAAATAACTAGCTCATTAATTTAGCCTACCATCCAATCAATATTGATCAGTAAATGGATATTTTTTATCCTTAGATACAGGTTAAAGGCCCCAGTTTAATCTAATAAGGTCAATTGAGTATTGTAAAAACAAAAAAAAATGGTATTCATAGTTTTATATACAGTGAGTTTATGATTTAATTTTTAACTTCTTTTGAAAATTAAATCTAATTGGATATTTCTGCTTTTTAATATCAATTTTAGTGTTTACTGAATTATTTTGGCAATAAAACAAGTGTTATTAAAAATAGTGAATATTTCATTTATTTCTCTTATGATCTATATTTCTTCTACATTAATGCCCAGACATACAAGTACTAATGTACACTAATTATTACTATTTATATATGTAACCTTTGGTGTTTCGTATTTTAATCGCAGCAATCAATAAATTACTATTGTTTAGATTGTTTATTGTAGTGGTCAATCGCTTTGATCTGTGAGAACTCAAATAGATTAGTATAATTTTTCTGTTTTCTTTTTCACATACATAATGTCTTTACGTATTTCTGATTAAAAATATGAAATCTGTCTTCTTCTTTGATATTGTTTTTACTGATGTTATTATCTTACTAAAATTAAATATTTTCCTTCAAAATAATTAGTTGACTTGTGGATAACTTATCATTATATAATAGCGATTTATGTTTTCAGTGTAATCTGTATCAGATATATATTATTATTAAATGGACTTTAAGAATTATTAATGCCATAATTTTTTTTTGAAAAACAAAAAAGTTATTGTTTTATTTTAGATGCGGCATGCACATGTATATATATTTGTTTATACTGAGGATACCTTTTTTTTTTTCTTTTATAAATTTATTTTTATAGTAAATAAATGTAAGACGTTTTTATTAATGTATTTCTCTATGAAGACTTTTTTTATTTTAAAGAAGAGCTGATTTGCTTCGGCAGGAAATGGCGCAATTAGAACTGATTACACAATTTGATTACTGCGAATGTATCATTAAATGGCCATCCGGCGACATCAGACATTAAAAGCTTCTGCATTTATGTTTTGATGAAGCGCTTAAATTTGAAACAGATTTTAAAAAAGTGATTATTATTGCCTGATTCTTTCCAGACATGGCTAAAATTATTACTAATCCAGCCAATTTTATTTAATATAGATGTCAACATTTTTTTTTCTTTTGATGATGCAAAAATGTGGTTTTGGAACAAATAGCATAAATTTGACAAATTTCTTCTATATAATTAAAGCATCTGCTGAAAATAATGGATTCATTTTAAATAAAAAGAAAAAAAAAGAAGAGAAAATCAACTATTTAAAATAATGGCAGCACATATATATATATGAATACACTTTCTCATATATATATATATCATTTTTTGGTGTTATTATGCCCATACTCGTTAAATGCCCTGCGAGATTTGGTGCAGTGATACGAGTGGCAAATTCTGGAGCTTAAGATCATTGGATTGAAGTTTGCTTCTATCATTTCGTGCTCGAATGTTTTTTGAACTTTCGAATAACAAACCATTCAATTACTTTTTTTTTTTACTCGTTTAATGTTGATTACAAATTATATGTATCATCATTTTCAACCATTATCGATCCACTGCAGGATGACGACTCCAAGTTCAATTCATTTTTCTCTGATCTCTGGTCTCTCTTCTCCATATCATACCAACACATTTTCTTATTTCATCCATCAGGTCTTTTACAATATCCATCTGTTATCATCTCATCTAGCAATATGTCCAGCCCAACTCCACTCCAGTCTCTTAATTTTTTCAACGATGTCAGTAACACTTGTTTGCTCTTTCACACTTGTTTGCTCTTTCACTCATATATTTTGTTTTTGATCTCTTCATTATTCTCTAATTATATATGTATTCTTATTAGTAGTTTAATTTTTGAGAAAATAATTTTATATAATGGTTAATTATATTCATTATCTTTTGGTGTTAAGTTTTTATATCAGTAATTTTTTTATCATTAATTGTCTATTAATAATGATGGTACTCTTTGTTTCGTGGGATATCATGCAACATTTGGAAATTAAAGTTTGCAAATCGAACAAGGAATTAGTTCAAAACATTTAGATCATGAGTTCAGTATTATACCACTGGTCTAAACTACATAGACCAATTATTTACTAAAAAGCATGTATTGTACTTTATTTCAGAGCATGTCTTCTCTTTAAATTCTTCTAGTCATAAAAGACAACTGTATATTGTTTATCAACTTAATTTTTTTTTCTTTTCCTATTCTTTACAGTTTCTAGATCCTACTGGTTTATCAATTTCTCAATAATTTTTTTTACACAATTTTTTTTTTATGATTTTGTAATTTACAATAATATTGCCTCAATTGTTTTTCAAATTTTTATTATATGTCAAAATTTAATCAGTGAACAAGATTTTTTTGTTGTTTTTAATATCCTACAGTATAATCTATCATCCTTCATTAAAAACTTCATTATAATTAACTTCCAAAGTATTTAAAATAATAAATTCTATTTATAACTTTATCTTCTAAGTATTTTAATCCTTTAATAAAATTCATGGATTGTCTCTAAACTTTTTATCCATCTCATAAGACCATAACAACTGCAGTTTCATCAATAATTGTGGTGTAGCAAATGATATCTAAATAGGTATTATGCAAGAAAATTATATATAAAACTCTATTTTTTTTTTAAATGTAAGCACATATACAGACATGCCTACAGCAACAAATTGAATTGTTGCAAACTTAAAAACAGTATTGGAAACATTAATAAAAATTGATCAATTATTTTAATGATCTATGTATTTTAGTAAAAACAGCTTTTATTAACTACCTAAAATGTTGCCAATCTTCTGACTAAATACGGGTATCTTATAACAATAATTTTTAACTTAAAATTATTAATATAAGAAGATTACCATATTATCAATGGAGATTGGCAGTACTCTGGCAGCTGATAAACATTTTTTTTTTTCAAAATACATTTATATTGTACAGTTGTTGATCAGTTTTTTTTTTTTGCAACTCAATTTATTTATATATATCTTTAAAAAAAAATTACATCAAGGAAATATAGAAATATTACTTTACACAATTTATAGCTCATTGACAATATTTTAAGCATGAACAAAGTATATAAATTTCTAACTTTGTAACAGCTGTGTTTTATAATTACCAAACCATACATACAATAAAATAAAAAAATAAACTCAAAATATTTAGATAGACAGAATAAAGCCAAAATGTAACCCTGCTTGATAGCCAAGGGGGTTTGGATTCAAAAATTAGTGTATTTTTATATTTCAGACTTAGTTTGATAGTATAAAAAAATTAAAGGTGATTTCTAGATATACAAGAGGTTTTTGTTCAGATTTCTCACTGATAAATAATGTTATAAGACAGAAACTTATCTAAGAATTGGATATAATAGTATTATCATCTAGTATTTACTGATGACCCAATTGAATAATAAATTGACTCTGGAATAAGGGAAAAGAACTGCTCATAAAAGACACAGACTATGCAAGTACTAAGACTTAATTTAAGATATATTTTACACTAGAATGTTATGAAAAAGCAGAAATGCATATCAAAGTCTTGATGTAGTTGAAAACTATGTTTTGTATATAAAGATGAATGAATGTCAGTTTTACAATGCTTTAATTACTGAAAATTATTAACTAATTAATTATAATAGTAATGACATTGCTTGGTGATATGAATAAATATATACTTATCTGGGAATTACAATATAGAATATTTCTTTTCATTAGTATTTTTAAAATATTTGTCTATGTCATTTAGTGTATTTATGCTATTTATAATTATTACCAATTGTATTATGAATTATATAACTAAGGTAACTCTGTGTAGCTAAATTGATTTATATATATATATTAAAAATCATCATGGCTAGTCTTGTTAATCATAGGAATGACATTCTAGTATTTTTGCAATTTTTATTAAAGAATACATAGAGAAGGAAGAAAGATTAAAAAGGAAGAAAGATTGCTTCCTCCAACATGTTTTGAAATAATATTTTGATATTGGTTAGCAATTTTCAATATTATTTTATAGCAATGTTACAGTATATAAATGTTATTAATAAATTATTAAAAAAATAAATCTATAAAATAAATAGAAAAAAAATCAAGATAAAATATAAGGCAACAAATACATATAAAAAAGATACAGGTCCTACTTAAAAAATTATTAGATAAGAAAGGATAACCATAATATACATTTTAATATAAAACAAAAATATTAATTACAAAAGAAAATCTTTATCAATAGTTCCACCGATTTTTGTAACCTATGCTCATGAATAGTGAATAGTGAGCTCATAAATAGTAAAAGAAAAATGATTTAAAAATATTATGAAAAAATATTATTAGTAAGTGTTAATGGAGAGGAAAAAACTCCATATTGTGATCATATATGTTTATGTTAAATTCTCTTTTTATTATCTAACATGACAATGCAATAATATGACCAATAAATAACACGATATTTTTTTTTGATTTATTATTGTTACTTTTTATTATAACATTTCAATTTTAGGACTATATTATAAGTTTTATTAAGTTTTATATGAGAAGTGTACACTACATTATAAAGCATAATCACAAGGAAAAAAGGAAGGTGGTTTATTTTTTCTTTAATGTAATAATAATAATGATCATAATGGTTTTCAAAAGTAGTTTAAAGTATGACTTGTATAAAACATTAAAAAAACTTGAATTAATATTACTATTATTATTTAATTCATATTGCTAGATGTTATAGGTTCATTTAACTTTTCAAAAATATATGAACAATATTTATTCAGTAAAGTCTATCATTTTTTCAGTTTCTCACTAGTGCACCATTTATTGTGAGATATAGAATTCTTCATATTACTACTAATTTCTACTTTTTGGCTAATTACTAACTTTTGAAAGCATTACATACTTTTACAATAAATTCATTCATCATTGTCAACCATTATTAATCCATTGTAGGATATAGGTCTCTCCATGTTCAATTCATCTTCTCTAATCTCTAGACTCTCTTCTCTGCATGACCCCTGCACACTTTCTTATTTCATCCATCCATCTTTTATCATTTCTTCTAGCAATATGTCCAGCCCATCTCCACTTCAGTTTTTAATTATTTCAATGATGTCAATAACACATGTTCTCTTATCCATATATTTTATTTTCAATCTCTTCTTGTTATTCCTAACATGCACCTCTCCATATTTCTTTGAATGATCTGAAGTTTCTGTATTGTTATTCTATTAAGTAGCCAAGTCTCAGATTCATAAGTAAGAACTGGTAAAACACATCCTTTTCAAACATATAGACATACTTCCTTTTAGTATTAAGTTATTTCTACCAAAAGCATACCAACCAAGTTTAATTCTATGATTAATTTTATCCACTATGTTTCCATATGTAGTAATAATATGACTAAGGTATTTTTAGTTGTTAACTTTTTCTAATTCATCATAATCAATCTTTATTTTTATCTTTTGAAAAAATCCATTGAACATTACTTAACTCTTTTTAACATTGATCTTTAGTTCTACTTTCTTACTTTCATCTGATAATTGTTGCTACATTTTGTGAAGCTCTGAAGCAAAAACAACTACATCAACTGCAAAATCTAAATGATTTAAATAATTTCTATTTAGATTTACTCTTTTAGCCTCACAATTTTAATTGACAAAATACTTCTTGCAGCACTGCTGTAAAAAGTTTTGAAGATATGGAATCACTTTGTCTTACATCCTTCTTAATGTTAGTTAACCTTTCTAGAATCATTATATAATCTAATTATTGCTGTTGCATTTTTATAAATATTCTTCAAAATATGACAATATCCTGGGTCCATACCTTGATGATCCAATGTTTTAATCACTAAAGAAATGCTTATAGAATCAAATGTCTTTTCATAATCTACCAATCCAAAGCATAATGGTAACTCATATTCATTGGTCCTTTTTATAACTTCTATCACTACTTGGATATGATCTACTGTCCTAAAACCACTTTTAAATCCAGCTTGTTTTCTTGGTTGGCTAAAATCCAATGTTTTCTGTAGATGAGTTGTTATTATCTTGGTAAAATTTTTATATAAAACTGATAAAATATTGATTGATCTGTAATTTCTAATATCTTTTTTTCATCTTTTTTAAATATAATATCAATACTGTATTCTTCCAGTCATCTGATACATCTTTATCATTTAGACATTTGATATATAACTTTGCCAAAAAAATATTATATTTTTTCACCTGATTCTTTTAATATATTGATTATAATTCAATCATTACCTGGAGCTTTTTCTTTCTTCATAAATTTAATTGCATGTCTCATTTCTTCATTTAAAATCCTGGTTAATTTAGAAGATAAAATAAATGTAGGTTGTACTTGTCCTTTATTGCTATATAATTCTTAATAGAACTCTTCTATCCATTTCATGATGTCATCTCTCTTTTTAGTAATAGTTCCACCTTTTTTTCTTATTGCAGATATAAATTTCCTACCAATACCAAAATGTTGTTTTACATTCTTGAGACTTTTATTCTCTTCTACAGCTTTCCTTGTTAGTTCAATATCAACTTCTTTTCACATCATTTTACAAAATTCTAGATATTCAATCCTTTTTAATGCATCATATTTATCTATTGCTTTCTTCATAAATTCTCTATTCTCAGTAGAAATTTTATTGGTCAATTGCTGCTTTTTTCTACCAGTTCTCTTTGTTCGGTTTTTAAAAGTGTATCAATTATTTTCTTGAATAAATATTCAAATCTCAATCATGTTCAAAATCTACTAATACATGAAACTGATTTGCAAGTTCAAATTTAAATTCATTGGAATGTTTCTGTAGATTAGAATATTAATTGTAAATATTGTTTTTCTTAATAATTTTTGTCTCTCCAGTTTTGTATTAACACGTATCTTACATCTTACTAATCGATGATCACTTCCTGTGTTGAATTTATTAGGAACATCACAATCTTGAAATATGTATTTTCTGTTAGCCAAAATATAATCCAATTCTGATTTACCTTCATTTGGATGTTTCCATGTCCATTTCTTTTAAAGTTTTTCTCAAAAAAAGAAACCATAATATAAAGTTTTTCTTTTTCTGCAAACTCCACCAGTCTATGTCTTCTCTCATTTCTATTACCACAACCAAATTTATTTACAGCACTTCCATCTTTCATTTGTTTATCAATTCTAGCAGTAAAGTTTCCCATAACCATTTTAAAATGTTGTTTAGTCTGATCAAAAGCCTTTTATACATCCACATAAAAATCTTTTACTACTTCATCACTATGAGAACTTGGGGTATAAACTTGAATTATCTGCATTTGGTATCTACCATTATGTTGAATAACTAATCTTCCCACTCTGTCTGATACACCATCAATATCCACAATGTTGTTCTTCCACTTTTTATTTATATTGAATCCTACTCCACTTGTACTTTCAATATTTGTGTCTTTGTAGTAGAATACATTTCCACTTTTTAAATCAATTGTCTATTCACCTTTTTTTTTAACTTTACAAAGTCCAATAATGTCTCATTTAATATAAGACAATTCTTTTTCCAGTTTTTGCAATCTTTCTTCACTTGAAATTGATCTGTAGTTGTAAGTATCTAAATAAAAAGGTCATCATCAAATGACAGCCTGGGTCCACAATCAGGGGATTCTTAGCACCCTTCACCTTCAGCCACCAACCACTGCCTTGGCTGATGACTTTACAGCCTCCTGGGAATAAGGTTCATGATTTATTTGTCTCATGATTGTATATCTATTAGAGAAGATTTTTTTCATTCACACACACATTCATTCTGCCTTATCAGGCAATTGAGAAAAAAGACCATGGTGTTTCTTGATCTTAAACTTAGAGGTAAACAACCAATGCTGGCTAATTTATGTTGATAAGCAGCCCATTCATGTTAATATACTATATAAATAATCATACAGTAATAACAGCTGCAATGACAAGAATACATGGAATGGTCATTAAGAATTTGCCCTGCTCAGTTTTTTTAAGGCTTCTAAGAAGAATCAAAGGATCTCCTTTCAATTAACAGTAATAATTAGCAAATAATTAATGCTTTATATGAAACTTCTTGGCTAATTTGATTTTATATCAATTTATTTTTACTTTCTCTGTAAGTTATTTTAATCTTTTCAAATACAGACATTTTCTATTGTTAAACCTGGTGGTGGTCTCTGTCAATGCTTAATATTTCATTTACGTATAAAATATTTATTTTATACTAAACTCAATAATTTGATTTTTTTTTTAATTTAATTTTACAACAAAAATATTCTAAAAAGTCATATTTAAACTTTTCAAATATTAAAAAAAAGATTTATAATAAGAATAAAGAATATAAAACAGTATTGAATGATCTGAAGAAAAGTAATCTTTAGAAAATCAACAAAATCTTTTTTATTTGACATTTATTTTTAAAGCATTGATAAATAAATGTTAACACCTGATAAATCTATCAAGTTCTGCTTTAAAATCTTAAAATTGCTTTACAATATTTAGAATATCCAAAAAGATACTAACACAGTGTTGATTTTGATAGATAATGGCATTATGCAATAGTTTCATGTAGATATGACCATTTTATGCCATATTTTTTTTGTTAACATGGATAATCAAATTTATTAACTTCTGTTTTTAAAAATAATATACATATGAATAAAATAAAAGTGTTTGTATGTAATTTTTTTTTGTTCTAAATAATTATTAAATAATCACCATGTTAAAAAACAGAAATATTTAATAAACTAGTAAAAAAAAAACATTTTTTTTATTTCAAAAGTTTTCTCAAAATAATCTCACAAGTGCAGTGGGAAATAGATTGCAAAAAACCAAAACCGTCATAGCATTGGAGCTGTATTTTTTGTGTGAAGGTCTTTGATCTTTACTGAAATTTCTGGAAACTACTGAGTTCATCAGATATTTTTTTGATTTAATAAGTCAATAATCATGAGATCTCAGGTTTTACATTTAAAAAAAAAACTATGTTAATATCAGTTAAGATAGTAGTAGAAGAGTGATCTAAAGTGACTGAACTACAACATTATTTCTCAAGTAAACAAGCTGTGAAAATTAATAATACTGTAATAAAAAAGTTTTAAAGTCTTTGTCAATAAAAGTTCTAAGCTTTAACCCTTTAACTGTCCAATTGTTCATTCGCTGCAGGTGGTATCACTCAAAGCTTTTAATTAGCCGATGCACAAAATAATGTATCAATTTTTCAAAAGTTATTGACCGTTTTTTTAAATATATTCACTTTAGTTTCGTTTTTAAAAAGTATATTAGTAATTTCTCACATTATAAAAATAAACGAAAGTTTGTTCAAAAATAAATTTTGATTTTTAATTTTAAAAATATTTGTTACGGTTGACATGAAAAGAAACGGCAATCATAATTTCACGTTATGATTTTTTTTTTCCCGACTTTGCAATAAATAAATAATTCTTGCTAAAATCGTAACTATTTTTGTAAAATAATATTTATTTTTGACATATTATATGAAAATAATTTGTATTTTATTTGTATTTCATCAAAAAATATTTTTAAAATGCTCTAAAACATTCGTTTATCATTTTCAAAATAAAACAAAAGCGTTCGTAAATTTTTAATTTTTGGCAGCCATATAAAAATTTTAACAGCCAATAAGATTCAAGAAAAGATGATGAGAAGGCGGAGCTTTTCCATTTTCTTTTGTTTACAAAATTTCAACAGCCAATAAGATTCAAGAAAAGATGTGAAAAGGCAGTGCTTAGTTTTTGTTTGACATAAATCATCAATTAATTGATTTTTTACTTGTAAAATAATTCAATAGATGGCAGTATATTATAAAACTTTTTGCGTTCTAAAAAATGATGTTAAAACCGTAAACGTAGTCCAAAAACTAAGCAATTTACAGCGATGTCAAATTTACTCGATTAAAACGAATATGTATCAAAAATTGCCTCGATTAAGAACGAGTCAAACAGTTAAAAGGTTAATTGTTTTTTTATTGTAGGTTTTTAATTGCTAACTGTATTTATTAAAAGTCATTCAAATTATAGCCTTAGCAATGATTAAAAATATTAGGGCTGTTAAAAAATTATGAATCAAACTGTGTAGGCAAAATATTACTATTCATAAGCATTAAAAATTACTTAGTTAATTTATTAAAAAAAAAGATCATTAGATAAGTTGACTGGATTGAAAAAGTTAGATTAATTTCACTCAATACATTGCAAAATGAAAGAGAATAAATAAATAACCAATGGTTAAAAATAAAACAATGATAGCATGTCAGAAGGTAAGTTAATTTATTGAAAATATTTGAATGACAAAAATAATAATTCTTCAATTGTATGAAGATAAAAAGACAACATAAAATAAATATTAAATAAGTTATAATGAAGAAAAGATTTGTTTCAAAGACTTAGACTAAAACTGAAATTAACAAAACAAAGAAATAAAGTGTTGAATTTCGTGTTCTGAAGTAGAAGATATTTGCAAAGATTTTAAATTGTTTGTTATATGATATTTAAAAACAACAATTCCCCTCACTATTTTCTAGATTCATTTATTACTAGCCTGAGTAAATAATGGACATCTGATAGCATAGTGCTTTAAAAGTCATAATTCCATTAACGAATTAAGCTGGCTTGAAGTCAGTTTCTAGATGCTTTACCAAACTGTAAACTCATTTTACTCTTTATCTAGGAAAGTTAATGCTAACAGCCATGTTATGTGACTTTTCATATGCTTAGTCATATATTTTCAAGAATTGGTCTGTTCATCTTACTCTAGAGATATTTAATCTAAGACTAAAAAAATCACTTAGCATTGGTATTGTGGTACAATACCAACATCTCCAGTCCAGTTTCTGTTTTTTGCATTTATCAAGAACTTAAGATTTTATGCTGAAACCAATGGGCTCATGCATCTAATAATTTATTATCTGGTGCTCATTGATTATTTAAATGTACAAGAAATGATTCTAGAGTAAGGTAAAAGAATTATTTCTTAAGCAATATAAATATGCATATAAAAAAGTCATGCACAGTTATTATTAGTATTGATTTTCCTAACCAAAAGATAAAAGAGGCCTAGAATTACAATGGACTAAGATATCTAAAATATATAAAACTAACCTAGTGTCAGATCTATATAACTATGCAAATAAAGTTATTTCAGGATATTAATTTGTATAATATAAAGGAATAAAGCAGTAAAAGGTAGTTTCTAGACACAAAAGTACATTGGTTATATCTTTGAATCATAACTTCTCACTGACAGAAATCATCTAGAAATGTGAATATTATAACATCTGTTGGGTATTCATTGATTATTCAAGCTTATAATAGTTGGTTCTATAGCACAGGATGAAGTAAATTCCTTCTTTAAGTATAGTACATATGGTATTAAAATAATTTAAATTTAGCATGCTCAGTCATGTTTTGAAAAAAATATTGTATAAGACCATTTTGTATATTTTTTCTCTGGTTTTCTGGATTTGTGAAGCAAATGTAATATTACAAGATCCCATATACATAGGAAGCCAATGTTTAGAATAGATGATTTGTGATAAATTTCAATATGCCCTTAATATGATGAATTATATTTCATTTATGATTGTATATTATCTTAAAATCTTTTAAAAAAGATACAATATTGATTGCTTTTATTGAGATATTATGGTTGGATATAGATTACAATAGAGGCTACACCTGGGAAAGTTAAATTTTAGAAAATAACATTTTATAGAAGAGGTTAAAATACAAATTGCAAGTCTTTAAATAAAAAGACTGAAGTCTGTATTGTATGATATGTATGCAAATAATTGTAGTTAGACTGATTTATATAGTCATCTTAAAACTTGTATTTTTTTTTTGTGTGTAATTATAATGAATATGTTCATTATTTTATTTTAATGAATTTTTTATTCTAAAATTATATATCTCACGGATAAGAGATGTCTGAATATTTTCAAGTATTTCCATGTGTAAAGACTGAGATTATTTATGCTGAAAAATATTAGTAAGGTGCATTGTTCTGAAAAATATTTTGATCAATGTTAGACCATTCATGATGGATAAGCTTTTTTTTGTTGTTTCAGGGCGATAGGGTTTGGTTTCTGAAAAAGAAATCTGAATTTTTATTTCTAGGATCACTTAAAAATTTTTAGATTGATTTTCAATAAATGAAATGGTCAAGAAATTATTCAGATATTTCTTCAGTAATATTTTATACAGAGCGAGAGAGAAAAAAATCTTTATTAATTGTTGTACAATTTTAAGAATATATGAGCACAGACTTTCACACCATCCACCTCTCTCCACTCTATCTAATAACACTGATACACCTAAACACATATATGCTGAAAAGATAAATAATCACCAATATACGTATTTCATGCTAAACCAGCAATCATCAGTTGGTCCAGACTATCATCTTTACACACATATATAGTATAAGTGCTCAGATATATATTAAGATAGACTATCCTCATAGTTTAATGGACAGGCTTCAATCCACTCCACACTCCAACTCTTCAACCGTCCATCCAATTGAAAATCTGATGATGGAATGCTCAAAGGCCACCCTGAGGCCGAGATTATTGTCACACCCATGTTGACCTAAGGTCAATCTGAACCCCACATGTACAGGACATAATCCATTTAATACATATACCCTATATTACATATATATAGCCACAGGTATATAACAAGCCTGTGTTTCAGTTATTACATTATAGAGATGTCTGCCCATCCTTGCATATGTATTAAATGGATTATGTCCTGTACATGTGGGGTTCAGATTGACCTTAGGTCAACATGGGTGTGACAATAATCTCGGCCTCAGGGTGGCCTTTGAGCATTCCATCATCAGATTTTCAATTGGATGGACGGTTGAAGAGTTGGAGTGTGGAGTGGATTGAAGCCTGTCCATTAAACTATGAGGAAAGTCTATCTTAATATATATCTGAGCACTTATACTATATATGTGTGTAAAGATGATAGTCTGGACCAACTGATGATTGCTGGTTTAGCATGAAATACGTATATTGGTGATTATTTATCTTTTCAGCATATATGTGTTTAGGTGTATCAGTGTTATTAGATAGAGTGGAGAGAGGTGGGTGGTGTGAAAGTCTGTGCTCATATACCCTATATTACATATATATAGCCACAGGTATATAACAAGCCTGTGTTTCAGTTAATTTTAAGAATGTAAGCAAAAACTGTTTTTTTTTTTTTAAATAAAAATGTTGCTTCTGTTTAAAATTGAAATGTTATAAATAAATAAAAATCATTTTAATTAATATGTTTGTAATACTGAATTCTAATTTTATAAAGTAGACTTACTAAAATATTTTATTTAGAAATAATTAAAATGCTGATTACAATTTTTTTTTTATTGATGCTATTTAAAAGTTAAAAATAATCTTTATTTTCTTTTTAAAAATAATTTTATATAAATTAATGTGTTATTTTCATTAAATTATTTATAAACTTATAAATCTGCAGAGTAAACAATTAAAACAAGCTTCCGTTTAAATTATTTTTTCTGTTCATTTTTTTATTTGCTCAGTAAATCAATTTCATAATTTTTTTTTAAATATCTTACAATAAAAAAAGAAAAGAAAAGTAGATTTTTAGTATCTAAAATAATCGTATGATCACGTGACATGCAAGCCCCATATTCACAGCATTCATTCATTTGGCCAAAGAAATATTTTAAATCGTCTTTAATTGGAAATTCGTGTGAACTTCGTTAAAATGTTTTAGTGAAATTAACAAACCAAATTAATTATAAATGTAACTCGTATAAAAATTACAATAATATAAAAATATTGCTAAAATGATCTCTAGCACAGTGAATTATAAATCTATAAATATTTTAATGTCACAGTAATTTATGTAGCTGCTTATTTATTTTCTTTCAGTATTTTTGAACAATAAAAATTATCATTAAATTATTTATAGATGTTTTAAAATTTAAATTTAAAAAAAAAGTCACTTTTACTTCCAGAAACCATCATCCATGTTTTCATAATGCATTTCAGGTCAACTAATCTCTTTCAGGTAGTCTTGGTTCTCAATATCACCCAATGTTTTAATACTATTGTTCTTATATATCTCAAAACTAGATACCTTATTAAATTACTGGCTTAACATTTAAATCACCATAAATTTAGAAATTAACACAATTGTATTACTATTCATAAATATTAAACATTTACAATAGCATTTATATCTAAATATGTGAATGATTTGAAGGTGAAGATGGTAATTTAAATTAATATCAATTTGTTTATTTATATGTATGAACAACAATAGAAAAGTATTGTATGATACAGAGAATCAATGCCATCTGAATGAATCTGAGATTGATGAAACCGATGTGATGATGACTATTTGCATTTTTTTTTTTTTGGCTATTTGTTTTGGGTATAAAGAGTTTGCTTCCATTGGACTTTTATTTATGGTCATATGATATATTTAATCTTTAAAATTAAGTTAAATTGAATAATAAATCAACAAATTTAATAATCTCATAAATTCAAAAGCATTGATATTTTTTAAATAGTAATACTTTTATATTATTATCTAAATATATGATTGTTTTTTACAAAGCCAATTGTTTAAATTAATATAAATTATGTATAAATATTAGCCATATTAAATATATCTTTATGCATTTGAACACTCAATCTTACCGAGATTTGTATATCAGATTGGTTATCTTTATAAGAATTGAGAACTGGGAATGTAAGTAAATTTATTTTACAAAAACTAATTTTGACAACTAGTACTTACATAGTTTATCAATTCTGAGATTATATATATGTGTACTATTTTTAATATTTTATATTTAATAATTTCTAGATGACATTATTTGGTTTTAGTAAAATTTAGTTGCAAGTTTAAGGCATTTCTAATGAATGTTTTAATTTCTACCACTTCAATATCATGGATTATAGTTCAGAAATAATTCAATCATAATTTATTCAGAAATTTAGTTTTGTGACTTTTGCCAGTCATGATTCAATCAAGGGAACAATTTAAAGAATTATTTTTCTCCTGTTCTTCTCTTTTTCCTGCTGTATTTTTTATTAGTGATATATAAAACCACTATAGTTGTTTAAAATTTGAAAGTTGTTTTTTAAAAAAAAAATTAGCAAACAAAGTCTATATCAATACAAAAACAAAACTAAAAAAAATTGAATTCAAGAAATGGAAAAAAAAATTCAACTCAATAAATGTATAAAAAGTTTAGTAAAATATTAGAAATTATTGAAAATCATATGATAAAAGAAGTTCTAATTCAATATTCTTTCATTTTTTCTCCAATTTTCGTATACAAATTAAAGGTAAATATATAAATTAGAGCAGTGAATCACTTTTAAAAAGTTCATTGTGTTATATTAATTGTTAATCCAAATATTTGAAAACCAGGCACTCTTCACAAACCTGGGAGCTTAATTGTAAGTATAGGGGATTTGAACTCAGATGTCAAGCACTCTTCAACTATCCACAATATCTCATACAACTGATACACAAAGATAAATAATCACCAATATATGTATTTCGTGCTATGGATGGCTGAAAAGTTGGAGGTTGGAGTGGATTGAAGCCTGTCCATTAAAGTATAAAGATTTGCTATCTTAAATATAAACTGAGCACTGATTATATATATGTGTGGGAGATCATAATCTGGACCAACTGATGAGTGATGGTTTAGCACAAAATACATATATTGGTGATTATTTATCTTTTCTACATGTGTGTGATCATATGTATCAGTTGTATGAGATATTGTGGATAGTTGAAGGGTGCTTGACAATCTGAGTTCAAATCTCCTATACTTACAATTAAATTCCCAGTTTTGTGAAGAATGCCTGGTTTTCAAATATTTACACATCAAGCTTGTATCCTGTCCATCCCTCTTCTATGTATTTAAATGGATAAGGTCCTATACATGAGGGATCAGAGTGACTTGAGGTCAATATGGGCATGGCAATAATATTGGCATCAGCATGGGATTTGGGTTTCCATCATCAGATTTTCAATGATATGGATGGCTGAAAAGTTGGAGGTTGGAGTGGATTGAAGTCTGTCCATTAAAGAATAAACATTTTCTATCTTAAATATAAACTGAGCACTGATTATATATATGGGTGTGGGAGATGATAATCTGGACAAACTGATGAGTGCTGGTTTAGCACAAAATATGCATATTGGTGTTGATTTATCTTTTCTACATGTATGTGGTCATGTATATCAGGTGTATGAGATATTATGGATAGTTGAAGGGTGTTTAAAAATCTGAGTTCAAATCCGCTATACTTATAATTGTTAATATATGAATTGTAAGCAGCATTAATATAAGGCTTACAGTACAAATTTCCTAAAAATGTTTTTTATTAATTGAATCAAAACCTTAAAAGTTATAACCACAATCTAGAATTCATTAGAATCTTATTTTTTTAAACCTAATTGTGTTTTCTCCAAAAGTGTGAAATTTACATTTAATATTATTACAGATAGACAATGAAGTAAAAATAAAATTATATATAGCAGATTATAGCTAAAATATTTTTTTCTTTTTATTTGTGGATTAAGGAAGAAAATCAAATACAAATAAAATTTTTGATTTTAATAGAAAAAGTGAATATAATTATCTTTTAACAATCACTTTAGTGATGTAAAATACATAATAGATTACTGAAAAAAAAAAAGGAAACTTTTGCATAAAACCAATCAATCTATAAAGAAAAAAATATATATTGAAGATAAAAAAGAAAATCCAAACATTGTTCAAGTGTCTATCTGAGTTTCATTTATAGCCCCACTCTGCAAACCTGGTTGTATCTCAATTTCTTATTGCTCTCAGCAATTGTGTTGAATGCTTTTATGTGATTTTGGTCAAGAGAAAAAAAATATTGTTTATTTGGTGGTGACAGAAATCACATTTCAAACTAGATGTAAAAAATACTATTTTCATATTTACCTTACTTTTGTTAATTATTGTGAAATTATTTATTTAATAAAAAAAAAAACAACAGAAATATTATAAGCCAAAGTATAAATATTATCTTTATTTTTTACTAAAATTTAACAAAATTCTAACATTGTGTTAAATTGTTTCTTAATAGAAATGTTTAGAAAGATTTTTGGAAAATGTTTTTTAAACTCGAAATAATATTACTTTTATTTATTTTTGTCTGAAATTTTAAAATCTTTTCATTATATATAACCTATAGATGACTCAGCTCTACTTGGTTAATAAATATATATTTGCAAACAAAACAAAAGGCAAAGTTGATTTATAATTGGTGAATACTAGATGATTTATATCATATATATACCCAGTGGTGTCACTTGACTGGTTGTCACCTGTCTGTAAAGTCATTAACTGTCTGCAAAGTCGAACATAGTATCCATTGTAAAACAAATGAACCTAGCTTAATGTTTTTTGTCATAATCACGTGGAAAGAATTTACAAGAAAAACCCGAGTGCATGGTTTATAAGTGTTTCATTGTTTATTACAATATGTAGAGAAGCTATCAAACATTGAACTCACTTAAATGTGGCTCATCTGAATCTTTACCACTACCCAAAAATGTCAGACAATTTCTCACTTGTCCAAATCAGTTCACTTGATGCTGAGTTATAAGCATTTTGGTGTGAACTCACATCTGGTCAAATGGTCAAGGTATTTTATGGAAAAAACAATCAAATTACATATCATTTCTTGATCATGATCAACAAATAAGAGAATATAAAGATTATAAAAATCAAATTAAATTAGATATGTATTTATCATATAGGTATATATTAGAATTTTTGGAATTTTACATTTACAAATATTTTTAATATTTCATTATCTTTTTCAACCATTATCGATCCACTTCAGGATGAAGGTCTCATCCAAGTTCAACCTATCTTCTATGATCTCTAACCTCTCTCCTTCACATCATACCAGAATACTTTCTTATTTCATCCATCCATCTCGCATGTCTCTTTCTAAATCTTTTATGATCTCTTGGAATCCAGTTTAAGATTTCAAATCTGTCAACATTTCTTCTAGCAATATGTCCAGCCCAACTCCACTTCAGTCTCTTAATTTTTTCATTGATGTCAAT
The DNA here is from genome assembly GCA_028023455.1 of Epiperipatus broadwayi. Lineage (NCBI taxonomy): Eukaryota > Metazoa > Onychophora > Udeonychophora > Euonychophora > Peripatidae > Epiperipatus > Epiperipatus broadwayi. Next base: position 5,969,039 of record JAQFVV010012420.1, read on the forward strand.
AACATCTGTTTCTTCTCTCACCCATCTATTTTATTTTTTCAATATTTCCTTATGAACAAATATCATTTTTGATCATTAGATCTAAACTGTCTAATCTTGATTGTAACATTTGTTTGCAAAAACATTTTAATTAATTTAAGTTTTAAGAATGATCATTCACTGGTTGCTATGCTCACTGGCATGCTTAATAATATTGTTAAAGTAATTTCTAGATTTGGAAATGGCAAATTACTCATTTTAATAAAATTTAAAATATCTAAAGGATTTTGTATATATTTTTTTCTAATTAAATATATCTTGTTATGCTCCTATTTCATCAAATATTTTTACTGCATTGATATAGTTTTTTGGCTATCCTTTAAAAGTAGTAATTTATCTTCACATTTTTTTTTAGATCCTCATTGTTTATATCAAATAATTTATACAAAAAAACAAAATATTAATATGTTGTTTAAATTGATCAAAATATTTATTTACTGGTATCCATGTAGTATCCAGACATATATAAAGCACATTTACTCCGAATTTATCTTCTGATGTTTGTGGGATATGCTCATGATGTTCATATTGAAATTGACATATTTTCTTGTGTTGTCTAACTTGCACAAAAGATTTAACATCACTCAAGTTGTTTTGCTGTTTGAGGAACTTTTTTTTAATAATTCAAATCTGATCAATATTCTAGAATGAATATTTTTAAAATTGCATTTGCTTATTAAAACTAGTGTAATATTCATATTTTTATCCTGAAAGGCTTTACTCACTGGATTTATTCATTAAGTAAGTCATGCCAAATTATTAGAGAACGAATAAATTTATAATCTTTACTTTTTGTACTTAACATGTGATCTTCATGTTGAATTTACTTATTGAATTTGTCACTATTCAAAATTTCAAAAAGCTCATATATTTCTTCTAGTTGAAATTATAATGGACGAATTGTTTTAATTTTGCATTTCTATTGGATTTCTGATATTTGCTTTAGTGTTAAATTTGAAAGAAATTGTAATAGAATTCCCCAATGTTACATTGAATATGAAAAGAAATTATATAATGCTTGAATAGTTGTGAAGAAACTAACTGTAATTATATTAACTTTTGTTGCATTTTATCGTTTAATTAAGTGTATTTGTTGTGCAGCAAATGATTAAAAAAAAGCAGGGAATTTTTTGTTAGAATTAAATTTTGAAGTCCATTTTTCTTACCACTCAGGTTTGCCCCATTCATATTCTTGGTTCCTGCACATCATCAATAAAAATGTTCTACTCTTCCTGTTTTCCAGTTGTAATTTCAAACAATCGCCAGTTGAATCATTAATTTTTATAAAACTTAAGATGTGTTCCCTAGTATCAACTTTTCTATTTATTTATGTAAAGAAAAAAAAAAAACAAATTTTGTAACAAAAATCATTTGTTCCATTTTGAATGCACTCTAATATTATAGAGTAATATTTAGATTCTTAAACTGATTTTCAATTTTATTGCATTGGTCAATATTTATTTTAATTCATTTAACTGTCTTTATTTAAATAAAGCACACATTTTGTTTTCTATAAATCTCTTTTAGCATAACTTTCCATAACGGTCAAATTTGGTAAAAACTCTACTAGTTTTAAGAAGTTTCCATTATTCCTGTGATAGAATTGATTTGATTCTCAAAATGCCAAATTTTAACCACCAAGAAATTTTATCATTTCAGTTAATCTTTCCAGAGTATTTGATCAATGTTTTTTTTCCCATATTATACATAATTTGTGTTTTACAATTGATTTATTTTTGTTCTGTACATTTTTTCCTAATTCTGTCCATTTTTTGTTTTTAAAAAATTCTTATGAGCTAAACTAGTTTCATATCTGTTTAAAGTTTTAGATAAATTTCCCCAATCTTTATAACTTTATACAAGGCTACTAGATTCAGCATGTGCAAAAAACTTATAGTAAAAGCAGAAAACAGAATTAAAAGATTTTGAATAAATTAACCATGTTCTTGTTACAGTCTCCTGCTTTTCCATTTTTCTTTAATTGTATACATTGCTAAATTTATATCCTTCTACAAACCTTAGTTAAAATATTTTTGTTTTGTTTTGAAGAGGACCCACTTAAACTAATGTTACCCATAATCTGTATCAGTTTTTAGCTATTTTCCAATTTCTTCTATGTCATATAAGTTCAGCGAAACTGACACTTGGTTACTTTGGTCCTTTGATACTCTTTTTCACATAAATCTTATGTTTGATATGTTTGTTCATTAGTTGTAGCATTTGTAGATAAGCAGACAACCTTCATATTAACCTCTAATGAATGGCTTTGGGCAGCATCAAAAGAAGTTTTTAGCCTAGAGTTCATCACAGCTGCTTTGCAAGCAAGTAGTTGGTTGTAGACAGTTGTGAGTTCGTGTCCCGGCCGATGCTATGACATGAAAAAAAAAAAGGTTTACTTTTTTTTGGTAAAAGTATGAAGTCTCACCATGTTTTTTTAACGGGTACTTCTTTTGCAGTTTTACATTTGCGATTTTATGAACCGATATTTTTTTGGTTTTTCCATATTTTATAATTGGAACTAAAAATTATTTAATTTTTATTAAAATTTATTTATTTATTTTAATAATCATTTTACCGTGAAAACTTTCTAATTAATGTATTTAATTTATTAAAATTCTATCAGTTAAGAAAATGAATGGCGCTAGCGATTTGTTTGCAACTGCAACATAATTTCCAATTTTTGTTGAATGCATAATTTACAAATTAGTTTTCTTCTGTTTTAATTAATTGTTCTAAAATGCCATCTTTTTGTATTTTTTTTTTTTTAATAAGCGCACGGACCTTTATACTAGAATATAATAAATTATTTATCCAGGATGCACAAGTGTGCTCACTATATGGCAAGCACAAATCTGTTGCCACTATAGCCAAACCGACACAGTTTTTTTATTCACTTACCTTAATAATGTTATATATAGTGATATCTCAGTCTAAAGCTCAACTGTTGCTGAATATAACTATTCTTTTGGGTCCAACTTTGTTTACTGGTTAAGTAAAGTTTTCTGTAGAATCACAGTCAATAGTTTCTACACTTATGGACATCCATATAGATGAAGCCAAGTCATCAATAAACGTTGTTAATATTTATGTACTTCGTGACCAAATAGTGACTGGCACCCTCTTTTTAGTGGCGCTCGCCTGCAGTACAGATCTTGCACACCTGCTTATTCTGACCCTCAATATATCTTTCTAATAATCTATCTGGATTGTCTGAGTATAAATTTGTGTATGTGTATAAAATTTTATAATTTTAGGTCCATATTATTATTAGATAATTTTTATACATGTCTTTTGCTTATATGTATAAACATTTAAAACTCAATATCTTTATTGTTATTATTTTTTCATTCAGAATAATTTATAAAATTGAAAATTGAAAATATATGTTGCTCTCAAAAACTTTTATTAATAAATGACTTTGATAATAAGTTTTATGAATGCTTTTATTTTTTTGTAAATAAAAAAAAGTACAAAGATTGCAAAACGTCTAAATTAAGTGAACCAAACCAAGTGAAAGCTATTTTATTTATCTTATGATGAAATCAAGATTTATGGAAAATCAAAAAAAAAACTTTCTTTACAATGAAACATTAATGAGAAACAGATGAGTATTTAACTTTGGAAATAGAGTTCGGAAATTTTTAAATAAAACGATAAAAAAACAGTTTTATGGCTAGGAATGGATGCATCTATCCGTAAATGTGCACACACGCACATGTAAATTATGAATTTTTTTTTTTCAAACATTACTTTGATTAATAATAAAATTATGAAAAGTTAGAAATTATATAATATTACATTTTAAACCTATGCACTTAATTATTTATACAGAATAAGATTATATGTAACTGAAACTAATCTTTTAAAAATAAGAGTGGATTAGTTACTGTAGGTTGTCTTACCAAAAAAAAGTATCAGATAATAATCATGTTCTTTTGTGGTCAGCACAATAACACCCAACTGACCAATCCAGATTAGAGATTTTTTTTCTTTAGTTTAAGAATATCTTGATACCCTTTTGCTGATTAATATTAGCTGACTTGCTGTATTTGATTATGATTTGCTTCTTGAAACAAATGTTCAAGTTCTTTTCCAGATTCAAATTCCAAATCATGTGATAACAGAACCATTAGTACAGTACAAGATCTGTTTAAAATTTTGCTACTAAACTGATTAAATTAACAATAAATCCCATAATGTATAATCTTAAAAGCAAGTTGCATGAAATACAGATGCCACAATTCAAAGTTATATAATAAATAGTGTAAAAATATTAATCTATTGTATAATGTATACCATAATTTGACCACAGGTTGATTACTTACAGTTTGCTAATAATATATAAAATATAGTAATGTGAACTAATTTAAATATTTATATATAATTAAATATAAGGGTTTTCTAACATACATATTTGAAAGTTTGTCAATTTTCCTTGGCATATTTAAGTATTTGTTCAGATTATTATAGTGTAATAATTACAATCTATTTAAAAATCTTAAGTAAATGAAGACTGGTGTATTTTTTCATTTATATATATACTTTTTTTCTGTGATACTAAAAGGGTGTAGCAGATATGTATTAAATGTGTATTGAGTTGAACACTCTCTCCATATATATATAATTTAGGTTGATCACTTTGAGTTTAAATTTTCATTGTCTTTGTTTTTTTATTTAAAGATGAAAGCTTTTAGAAGTACTAATACTTCAAATAGAATGTGATGATGGTAGATATATTTAGTGTATAAAAATTGACATGAAGTAATCATATTTGTTAGATAATTACTGCAAGAAGCATATATGTAAATATATAAAATAGAAATTCATGTAACACTACAATACTAGCAAAACAATAAAATTTTTGCTCAAATTCTTCCATGACCCTGATGTGTTCATCTGTTAACAAGTAGATCTTTTCATGTGAAATTTAACTAAACATATAACATATATATTTAAAACAAAATAGTCTTCCCATCATTTACTTTAAAAACCAATTTTCTTTAACATCAAAGACTGTCTACATGAGATTAATGGTCTTGGATTCAAAAAAATTTATCATCAAAGTTTCTTTTACTTTTAAATTCATTTTTTTCATAAAAGACAAATTCTCCATTGTCAAATAATATTTTATGATCTATATTCAATTCATGAATATTCAAAGCTGCATTTTGATATCTATTTTTAACATAAGGAGTTAAAATAGATATAAAAACTTATCTTTGTATATCCATGAACTAAATACAGGTCTTAAAATATTATTTGACAATGCAGAGGTATTGTGAAAAAAATGAATTGAAAAGAAAAGTAAAAGAAACATTGATGATAAAAATTTTTTAATCTGAGGCCATCAATCTCATGAAGACATTCTTTGAGGTAAAAGAAAGTTGTTTTTTGAAATGAATGATGGGAAGACTATTTTGTTTTGTATATCTATGTTATAAGTTTAGTTGAATTTCACATGAGAAGATTTATTTGTTTATAGAGGAAACATGATCGTGGAAGAGTTTTAGTAAAAAATTTGTTGTTTTGTAGTATTGTAATGTTATATGAATTTCTATTTTATTTTTTAATTGCTAGTATAGTGTAAGGCAGTATTTAACATGTAAATATATAATTCTAGAAAAAGAATTTTAACTGTTTTTCTGCAATAATTGTAATGATTTAGAAAATGTTGAAATATTTCACAACAGAACAAGTTTAAATTTGTAATAAAAAAAATTATTTAAAGACGAGTGCTTTCAATATTGAATAGTAACATAATCATAGCATTATTTGAGTTAAGGAAGTTGAGATTTAGATTTTTAGTCACTTTTGAATATTAAAGAAAAGCTTAACATAAAATTGAATTTTTAGGAATATATTTACATACTAATGATGAAAATGGTAGCTACAATTGCTATTTTTTTTTTGAGAAAGAGAAATACTAGAGTCCTTTTTATTGATGACATGATCATCTTTAGCTATTATGATACCTCCTTCATCTTTCGCTTTTTGTCATCTCTTTCAAAATAAATGTCAGCCATATAGAGATCAAAGTTGTGACCTGACTATAACTCATGAGCAAAAATAAAATATGGAAGAATATTCATTGCTTTTCTTTGCTCAGTTGTTTAGATAATTATGCTGGCAAGTCTTGTAGATAATTTAGCTTGGGTTTCATCATTGCAAGCCTTTAAGCAATAGGTTTTTGCAATTAATTTTGTACACAATTTGACATGAAGCCTTACTAATTATTTTGTCTGCTAAATTATTTAATAATTTATTTAAAGACAGAGACAATCAAATCTGATATTGCATTTATTCTTACAAATATTTTTAAATTTATGTGTGACTTTCGAAATGTAAGGGAGACTAAGACCATTTTTTATTATCAGGTTGAATATTTATAGGATGCAAGATTTTGTTATAAAAATTAGTGATAAATTGCATTTATTTTTTAGAATTGTACCCATAGTTGATTAGATCTTTAGTATATAAATCAATATTTATTCTCTGATCTGTTTCAAATTTTGCGCAGCTTTAAGTTTTTGTAAAGAAAACCTTTCAGACCAGCATATTTCTGGAAGAAGGGAGTATTATACTTAGGGTATTTGGTACCTCTTACATTTAATGATTTTTAAATCATCCTATAATCTAAAACATTGTCCTGACTGATAATTTCTAAAAATTTCAGGTTGTGTAAAAGCTCATTTTTCTTCTCGATGGTCCATGTTAGAGTGATTATAGATACTAACCCAGTATAAATTTTACTAATAGTTTCTTCATTTGCACATACTAAAGTATTGGCACACATATCTGAAATATAAGAAAGTATTAGACAGACACTCAAATTTTGGAAGAATCAAATTCTCAAACTTAGACAAATACAGACTACAGACAACTCCACTGAAAGGGAGCCCCATAAGGTAGCCAATGCTTCATATTATATATTTTGTAATTAATTGATGTGATTATTTCATCACTAATCCAATTTAATGTATCTATAATAAAGTTTTTTTCTCAATGTTATAATTGACTTGCTGCAAAAATTCTTCTATGATTTTAATAGATTCATAATGAAAGGAGACCTGTACAATTCCTTAATGTCCAGAAAGACAATTTGGAAGCTGTTATCAATTTTGAAAATTGTAATCTTTTCAATAAATTCATACAAAGATTTCAAGCTGTATGAGCTGAAACCAATCTTGTCTATGAGTCAAGATGCAATCAGTTTAGCTGCATAGTAAATGTATGAGCCACCAAATCAAGAAGATGAAGTGGGAAGTTTTTTTGTGCAGCTTTGTATTCACAAATATTGTAGTAACAATGGCAGCAAATAAGATATTTTATAATATTCAGAGTTTAACAGCACTTTACTTTGATGCTGCCTAAGAATTAAAGCAATAAATTTATCTCTTCTAGTTTTTAAATTATAATCTTTTAATTCAATAAAAAGTCTAACACTTGCCATTTTAAAAGCATAAGCCTATTGTCCTTATCGTCTTTCAGACAAACAAGGTTTTTTTCTGTAATAAAATGTTAAATGCAATTAATATTACAAGACCAGAAGTCGTTTTTAGTTTTAGGTATGTATTTCAGACAATTAAAAGCTTTTTCTATGACCCTTTCTTTCTCAGGGTTGTTTTCATATTTAGACTCAATCAGCAACTATTTCCATTTTATGATAGCACAATTCACTGCCTACAAATCTGGATTGATAATTAAAAATTTTATCAGCCACCTTGGGAAAATCAACATTCAAAATGTTGGCCCAGTTTTTAAAGCTAGAAAGATTAGGGTCCATGCAGTTTTGTTTTTCAGCCAAAAAGTTCAATTTCTTAGAATATTTTGTTTTTAGCATGATAGTGATGTGGTTACATTTTGGTGGCTTGTACTTTTACTAAGCAGCTGAACTGATTGCATCTTGCTTCATAGATGAGCTTCATTTTGGCTCACACAGCTTGAAATCTTCATATGAATTTATTAAAAATATAAAAAATTTTAAAATCAATAATCACTACAAAATTGCCTCTCTGGACATTAAGGAATTGTAAGAGACTGCCCCTCATTAAATCATAAAAGAATTTTTGCACAATCAATTATAACATTGAGAAAAAAAAACTTTATTATAAATACATTAAATTGAATTTGTGAAGAAATAATTATATCAGTTAATTACAAAACATATAAAATGAATCATGGCTGGTCTATGGGCTCCCTTTAAGTGGAGTTGTCTGCAGTCTGTGTTTGTCCAAATTTGAGAATTTGATTTTTCCAAAATTTGAGTGTCTATCTAATACTTTCTTATATTCCAGATACGTGGACAATATTTTAGTATGTGCAAACAAAAAACTATTAATAAAATTTATATTGAATTAACATCTACAAACACTCTAATGTGGTTCATCAAAGGAAAATGAGCTTCTTCACAACATAAATATTTTAGAAATTATCAGCCATGACAATATTTTAGATTATAGGTTGATTTAAAAACCATTAAATATAAGAAGTATCATACACCCTAAGTCTAATACTTTTTCCACAAATATGCTGGTCTGAAAGGTTTTCTCCATAGAAACTTAAAATTGTGCAAATTTGAGGCAGATTGGTGAAGAAATTATCTCATCGACCATGGGTACAATTCTAAAAAAATAAATGCAATTTATTACTAAATTTTTATAATAAAATCTTGCACCCTATAAACATTTAATCTGATAATAAAAATGGTCTTAGTCTACCTTATGTTTTGAAAGTCAAACATAAATTAAAAAATATTTGTATCAATAATACAATATCAGTTTTCACTTGTCTCAGTCTGTAAATAAATTATTAAATAATTCAAAAGACAAAGTAACTAAAAAGGCTTTATATCAAATTGTGCACAAAATTAATTGCAAATAACCTAATTGCTTAAAAGCTATCCATAATGAAACCCAAGCTAAATTATGTACAAGACTTTCCCAGCATAGTTATCTATACAACTGGGCCAAGAAAAACAAAGAATACTCTTTCATTTTTTTGGCTCATGAGTTGCAGTCAGACCACAACTTTGATATTTGTTTTGAAACAGATGACAAAAAGAGAAAGATAAAGGAGACATGATAATAGCTGAAGATGATCATGCCATCAGTAAAAAGAACTCTTGCACTTATCTTTCTAAAAAAATAGCAATTATAGCTACCATTTTCATCATTAGTATGTAAGTCTAATCCTAAAAATTCAATTTTATGTTAATCTTTTCTCTAATATTTAAAAGTGACTAAAAATCTAAATCTCAACTTCCTTTACTCAAATAATGCTATGAATACGTTATTTTTCAATATTGAAAGCACTCAGTTTTAGATAAAAAAAAATTTATTACAAATTCAAACCCGTTCTGTTGTTAAATGTTTTAACATTATGAAAATAAATAATAGGCAGATTTTCAGGAAACTGTTGCAAATATATGTTAGAACTTGGGCCTCATTTTGTTTAAATAATAATAATAATACTCCTATGATAACTTGATTGAAAGTTTATGTTAAATTAACGCTAAGTGACAGCTTGAATTAAAGAGTTGCATTCCATTAAACAAACTGAAATTTGTTTTTATTAGCTGAAAATATATTAGGAACTTTTAGATATTATGTATATCATTTTAACATTAGGCTTAAACATCCTTATTAGATGATCTTATTAACTAAATTAAAGAAAATATCCTGTGAGGTTTGATGCAGCATTCATCTTTTTATGAACCTCCAAGCAATAAAGGTATTCAAACATTAACTAATGTTTTGTTTGTGTTTAACATATATTTTTATTTATTAAAAAAATCTAAAATATTTACAATTTATACCAATTCATAAACATTTTGCATATATTGTTAATATGTGTTTAACATCTATTTTTTTTTATTCTCTGCTAAAAACAATAACAAAAGACAATTTAACAACTCCTCATTTTACTATAATAAGTCTTGATGCCACTAGTGTAGTTTTTATTACATGAATTTTATCAATACCATTATCATTCCACTGGAGGATTAATTTCTTTCCAAGTTTAATCCAGTTTCTCCAAACTCTAGCCTCTCTTCTTCAGATTGCGCCAGCAAAATTCCCTATTTCCTCCACCCATCTTATAAATGGTCTCATTCTGTGCCTTTCAAAATTTCTTGGGATCCAGTTTAAGATTTCATCTGCCCATCTATTATTATCTCTTTTAGCAATATGTCAAGATCATCTGTATTTCAGTTTAATATTTTTAATGATAATAGCAATACCGGCTTGCTCTCTCATTCATACTTTATTTTTAATCCCTTCTTGTTACTCCTAATATTACATCCTGAATACTTTGTTGACTGGTCTGGATTTAAAAGTGGGTTTATCACAGTGAATCACAGCCAGATATCAAGAGCAGTAATAAAAAGGGCTAATAAATATGAGTTGTCAATATGCTTTGGATTTGTAAATTACAAAAAGGCATTTGATTCTGCTCATCTATTATTATTTCTTTTAGCAATATGTCCAGCCCAGAAGCTCTTCATTTTCTTACTATTTTTAATGATATTAGTAATACCCGCTTGTTCTCTCACTCATGTATTTTAATTTTGATCACTTCTGTTATTTCTAACATATATCCTCAATACTTTGTTACGTGATCTGAGTTTAAAAGTGGTTTTAGCATAGTGGATCACATCCAAATATTAAGGGAAGTTATGAAAAGAGCCAATAGATATGAGTTGTCAATATGCTTCAAATTTGTAGATTGTATAAAGGCATTTGGTAATTAAAGCATTGGATCATCAAGGTATAGACCTAGGATATTAGCATATTCTGAAGAATATTTCTCAAAATGCATCAATAAAGATTAAATTACTTTAATGATATTAAGAATATTAATATCAGGAAAGATCTACAATAGGATGATTCCATATCTTCATAACAGTTTTACAAGAAATATTTTAAGAGTTGAAATGGAAAGCTAAGAGAGTAAAAGTAAAAGGAGATTGTGAAAGATGTCTAAATTTTGCAGATGACATGGTTGTTGTTGAAAATAATGCTTAAGAGTTTCAAGAAATGCTGCAAAAGTTATTAGATGAAAGTAAGACTAAAAGTAAATGTTATAAAGACTAAAGTAATGTTCAGTGAATTTTCTCAAAAGAAGAAAATAAGAATTTATAATGATGAGTTAGAAGAAGTTAATAACTACAAATAAGTTGGTCAGATTATTACTACATTGGAAACATAATGGATAAAATTAATCACAGAATTAAACTTGTTTGGAATGCTTTTGATAGAAATAATCTAATATTAAAAGAAAATATGGGTATGTGTTTGAAAAGGAAAGTTTTTGGATAAATGTCGGTTTACGGAATTTATTATTATTTAATTCTATTTATATTTAATTACTGTGAACCTATATAATGCTGACGATTAAAACTGTAAGCTTTTTTTTTTTACAATAACTTTATGTTTTACAATCTTTTCGACTGTAAAATATCTGGTAATTAAATATTTTTTATAATATCTAATTTTAATCCTGAGGTAATGTTTTCTGCAGCGAAAGTTAATGCTTCGTAGTGAAATCAAATCTTTAATTCTTTAAAAGAGTAAATGACATTTTTTTTCCTGATGTAAAAGTCTACAATTAAAAACAATATGTATATAATCATTTATATATACTTTAGCTAAAAAAAGTATAATTTAAATATTTATATATTGAATATGATAATAATTTACTGATCAGAGGCAAAACTCTCCATACAGTAGTACCACCAAGTGCAAAACAGAGCAATCAATGGATATGCAAGAGGGTTTGTATATAAAATCCCTATTAGGGTCTACTCATCCAATATCCCCAGACTAGGGATTTTATGCATAAACATTTTTGCATCCATTGACTCTGTTTTAACAGTTTGTGTAAGCATAGAAAATGGTGATCATATGAATAATTTATTGTTTAAATGAAGTTTTTATTGCTTTCAGTAGCAATTAGTTTTGTTTAAGAATGATAATGTAGTGTCAAATTTATAATCATGGATTGTAGTACAAGATCTGTGTTTTTTTTTATATAAATTTTTTGAGTAAAGGGTAAGATCTGAGAGATTCAGTTTATGGAACTGACAAAAAAAAAAACTATTATACTCTGCTTAAAACCTTGGCATCCAAGCTTTTTATTGCTAAAGATTATAGTCCAAAATTTAGTATGAAGATGTGAATAGGAAGCAATGAAAATGGGATTTAATCAGAAAATCTAGCATCTAATCAAATACTTAAGCTTACAATAAATACTAGCATTGAAACAGAATAGACAATTTCCTCCTGAATACTTTCCAAGAAAATGACATTAGGAATTTAATTTTGACTTTGAACATATGACTGGCATAACAATAGCTGGTTAAATACCTAATTTTTTTTAGAACAATTCATGATCAAAGAAAGTGAGAATAAAATTTGTCTGAGTAATGCAGGAGTGGAATTGTAATAATGTATCCACAATTTTAGTCACCATTTGACCTTCTCTCTAACCATGAAATAAAGAAAATAATAATCAGGAAATTTTATTATATTACATTGAAGTTAAAATTCATGAAACTTGATAATATATTTTTAACTATCAGTGCCAGATTGGAGTTTGTTAAAAGGTTGACAAGGAGAAATAAATGATCACTATGATGATTAAAATTATTAAAGTCATAATATCCTAATAAGTAATCTTGGTTATTGTTTAGTCAGAAAGCCATACTAAAACAAAAGGCCAAGTTTTTCAGATGATTTTATTGTTCTCTTAGTTAAGTTCATAAAAAAGTGTTTCATTCATAAGTTAATTGAGTCAAAATATTATGGGGAAGATATCAGGAAATATTCGTAGCAGAATCATTAGATTTTATTTGATTTTCTTAACATCTACTCTTAAAAACATCAGAGAATTATAATTCCTTTCCTGGTCAATTTGAAATGATGTTTAATATTTGTCACCATTGTAATCAGTTGTCACTGATGTAAATATAATTATTACAATATTAAGAAAAATAATGTAAACAAATTACTGTAATAATTTAAGGCAAAATAAAAATTTTAATAAGTCAGACATATATATATATATAACAAAAATAAAAATATAATGGTAATTAACTATTATATAGTCTTTCAATTTGATGAAGTATTTGCAGTTAATTCCTTAACTCTTCTTAACTGTCATTAAATTCAAAAAATTAAATGGAAGCAAACATCATCAACTCAATTTCCATGGCTCCTGAAATTTAATGTTAGTTAGCTTGCCTATTATATTAGTTTTATCTCTATTTATTAAAATTGCCCTCCTTAGTTTTTCTTTTATTATGGTGACTCTCTTCATGAAGAATCTTAATTAACACTTTCAATATCAAATTTAAATTTATATTTACATGTCTTTTCATGACCTAAGAAAACTGAAGCAGTCATTAAATCATTATTATTTTTACTTTTCACATGCTTTTATAACAATTCATGCTTTTTTAATCTTTTTTCAATACTGCACCTCAATTCACCTACATATGATAACATACACCCACAAAATATTTGATACACAACATTACTTTTCTGGTTGACAGGTATGACATTTTTAGAATTATTCACTAACTTATTAATGTTACTTGTAACACAAAATTAAACATTAAACACATTCTTATATATATATATTTAAAAAATTTCACTTGAGCATTTGAAATATGTGGAACAGATATACATTTTTTTTATTATCAATCTTCAACTCCTTTAAATCATTATAACTTTTTTTTAAATTGACATAAAGTATTGTTAATCTGTTCCTAATCTGTTCAATTTTATAACCAATTTCAAGCAATTCCTTAGTGAATATCTCAATATTTTTTTAATTTATCACACTGGTAATGACATAATTTTTTATTATGAAACAAAAAAGATCTCAAACTTGCCATCTTTTGCATAATTGGTATTTTTGATTTACAATTTACATATTCCTTTTTTTGTAGTGGTTTGATTATTAATTTATAACTTAACATATTATTATCTCTTGTAATAATAAAATCCAAATATTTAATACTTTTATCCTGTTCCTTTTCAATAGTCCATTTCAAGACATTCAAATTATTTAACTCCTTTATGAGCAAATTTATAGTAATGTTATTTCCATAAACAAAAATATCATCCACATATCTTTTGTAAATTTTAATATTTTTAAAAGTACACATAGTATTATTTTCATATGTAGACAAAACAAAATTGCAAACTTGTGTAACAACAGGCAGACCCATAGACCAAACTTTAGACATTTTATAATATCCATCTTCAAAAGAAGCAACAATTTTATCATCAAAAAATTGTAAAGAATCAATAACAAATTTCATCACATATTTACAAACATCTTTATTGTTTAATGCATGTTCAATTATTTTTATGGAATCCATTCTATTAATAGAACCATACATTTTTGTCACATCTAATGAAGCAATAACATCATTCTCATTAATCACTATATTTTTAATTCTATCTATGAAGTCAAAGATGACACAATAATATTTCCCCAAATCCTAAAAACTTATGTAACAGCTTACCAATACATTTAGAAGTTTGATATATAAATAAATCACCAAAATCAATCATAATTTGCAAAGGATTACTTTCTTTATATAACATTATATTTATAAAAATACAAGATCATAAAGTGCAAAAAGGATATATTTTATAGTATACATTATTACTTAAGACTTTATTCTTAGCTTTTTTTTAAAAATGTTGTTAATAAATTTTATTCTCTGACTGTCCATATTATATTCTTTAATCAAAAAGAAACCATGTTTATCCATTTTCACTTTAACTTTGTCAATATACTGACATTTCATCATTAAAGGTATCCATAAGCCTTTATCTTTTTTCAAACAAATCATATTATCATTTTTCAGCTTCTGTTTAAATTCTGAAATGACCAGTTCCTATGAAAGGACATGTAAATATAAATTTAAGTTTGATATTGAAAGTGTTAAGATTTTTCATGAAGGGAGAAAATGTAATAAATGAAAAAATAAGGAGGCAATTTTAATAAATAGAAATAAAATGAATGTAATTAATAGACAAGCTGCTAACATTAAACTTCAGGATTCATGGGATTTGAGTTGATGACATTTGCTTCCATTTTGTTTTTTTGAATTTAACAACAGTTGAGATGGGTTAAGGGATTAACCAAAACTTTTTCTGAAGATTGAAAGACTGTGTATAATAGTTAATTATCATCATGTTTATTATTTTTATTGTTATTACAATAGTTTTAATTAACAGACATTTTATTTATACATAATGTAAAAGGGGGTTGCCATGACAACAATTGAGATTGTTGATTGTTATTGATAGTGGAATTGTCTTAGAGTTGACTAATGATTATATGTATATAAAGTTTAAAAGGTGCTCATTTATAAAAGTATAGTTAATGATGGCAACTTAGATTTGTCAAACATATTCACAAACTTTAGCTAAATTCCAGAATTTTTTTTGAAAGTTTGTGTTTTATTGAATAAGATCTAAAGTATTTTACATGATTTTAAGATTCATTTTCTGGATTATAAATATGTAATAAAAATTTCTCAGATTTTTATTTATTACTGAAAGTTTTAAAATAATTATTTATATACTTCATAGTACTATTTTTTATATTTATATATAAATGATAAATAGATTATAGAAATAAAACATGTTTTTAAATAATTTTAACTATCTCAAAGCTTTTGTATAACTAATGTTTACATGTGAATGGAAGAATATTTATAATTTTACAAAATGTATAATTAATTTTTATATAGTTCTAATTTTTTTTATTAAACATTTTTATTATTTTTAATTATATTATTAATCTTGAGAACTATCTTAATCTTAGAGTCAATACTTTTATATATAGTGCATTTACACTCATGGTACCTCTCTTGCAGCTATTTGTAATGTTCATTTGTCTGTCTTGTGTTTATTTAATGGTAAAACTGAAACTAGAATGACATTGATTTATTAATTTAAAAAAATCTGAAGATTTCAGTATCATACAGAGAATCTAATACAAATAAACTGAAAATCCCACTGATTGTAGTTTCTTTATTCGTGGGTGCCAAAAGTGCTTGGGAGAGTTTTTAAAATTGCTAATCTTTTTTGAGTTTAAAAGAAAAATTATACATTTATCATAGTTTATTTACATATTTATGATTAGTTTTACAAAATATTTATAAAATATTTATTTTTTGACAAGAGTATTGTGATTAGATTCTGCTTTTATGCAAAAATACTTATTTTTAATAAAGTAGGAAGTTTGTAATTGGATGAAAAGGAACATATCTTATAATCACTTGAGCTGTTATCTTTTTAAAAAAAATCATAAGTGTAATTTTACATTTTAAAATATAATATGATTGTTTTATGAGTTTTTAATAATAATTTATTCAGGTTTTAAAAATTAAGTCAAAATAAATTTAATTTTATTTGTAATATATGTTTATTGGTTATCACAAAATAACAAAATCTATTATTCTGATTATGTATTTCAGTTTTTTTTTCTATACTTATGAAACTGAAATATTATTTTTAATTATCATTTGTAAATTTATATTTCTAAAAAATAATTTGGACATTTAATCCAAATGGCCGTTAAAGGCTGGCAAAAAATATGTACATTTGAAAGATTAATAATGCATAAAAATGTATTGCTTTATGTGATAAAAAATGTGTAAAGATACTGACAGACAGTATACAAACTATTACTGATGATGATCAAGTGTTAATACCCTAACACTTAAAAATAGTCTCTGGTTCTAAGAAATTTACATTCACTGAGGATTAATAATTATAATAATAAATATTGTTGCTATATTATGATTATTGTCATTATTACCAATTAAAAACTAAAAAGGCCATTCAACTCCAAAAAAAAAATAATAATAATGTGCAGAAATATGTAGATAACAAATCTAAATTAATCCATCCAACATATGTACTATAATTTTATATATTTATGTCAAATACATTTGATATTTATATATATACTTAATAACTCTTTAAATGCTGACTATATTAATGCAATACTCTCTACTCTCAAAGTCTTCTACATCACAGACTAAAAATGAATCCACTTTTGTCTGTAAATTGGATAACATTGGGAGTAAGATAATATTTCTGGAGAATAGCCAGTACATGGAAGTTTATCATTCTAAGTGTTAGATATTTATGAGTTCTGTAAAGTTCTATCTTCTACATATACATATGTTGATATGATTTTCACAGGTTGCATATATAAAAGACATATTTTGTGGGTTCATCCATGTTAAAAAATTTAAATACTGATATACCAACATTTCGACTTGATCACACAAGTCATCTACTGAGTGACAAAAGATAGAAAGATGATTGTAGAGGTTCTACAATCACTGATTTGAAAAAAAAAACACTATAATGTTTTTTTTTTAAAAAAATCTTTCCAAATAGGAGGAAGTTTGCATGTATCATCTCACTTATTGATACAATCTGGCCAAAAGTTTTTTAAATAGAGCAATTAACCTTTCAGATAAGTCACATCTGAAAGAAGAAATAAATCATATTAATAGTATTTTATTAGCAAATAGTTATAATAATAAATTTATTTAAAAAGCCTTATTGCAAGCCCAAAATGAACAAAATAGGAAACAAAATGATGATAAATCAGCTATTGGGATTTGTGTTCCATGTGTAAAAGGAACTGCAGACAATATTGGACATATATTAAAACACTATAATATAGATACAACATTTTCTACTCCTCAAAAGATCAGCAATATAATAACCAAGCCTAAGGATTCAATCCCTCTTGAATATCATGGTGTTTATCAAATCTTATGTGAAAATTGTAAAGCTTCTTACATAGATATGAGTAATCATCACATCAGTGTTAGGAGAGATGAGCATGTAATGCAGTTAAACAACACTCATCATCATCAGCACTCTCACTCCATACTATAGATTCAGGTCATAAAATTGATTTTTCTAGTACTAGGATCATATCCAGATGTGATAATCTCTACCAGTGCAAAATTAGAGAAGCCATTGAGTTACTTAAAAGACCAGATTGTATCAATAAGTGAGATGATATATGAAAACTTCCTTCCATTTGGAAAGATTTTTTTAAAAAAACATTCTTAATTTAACATTTTTGCTATTGGTGGAAGTTTAATGTTTTTTCAAATCAGTGATTGTAGCGCTTCTACAATTGTCTTTCTACCTTTTATCACCAAGTAAATGACTTGTGTGATCAAGCATTGATATATCAATACTTAAATTTTTTAACACGGATGAACCCGCAAAATGTTTTATATATATATATAAAGAAATAGTAAAACAGAGTTTAAATATGTTTATTGAATTATTATACCAAGTATACTTTCAACACTTTCATATTCTATTCATAATTATTCTGCTGAAAAAAAAAAAACAATTTTTACTAATTTGAATACTATTTGTTCTTGGTTCATTACATATTCATTTTTTTGTAATAAACCATGTCTCTTTAGTAGTTTTGCATTTGCAATCATTTCTCTTTTTGCACATTATCTTAACACAACTTGGATCACAGTTGTGGCCATGCTCCTTTTCATGATTATAGAAGACCAATGTATTAATAGCATCAGATTTTATATGTGACTTTCTATACATTAGAGAAAGCTGCATCATTGCAGAAAGTCACAGATAAAATCCAATGCCACTAATACATCAGTATTTTACAATCACAAAAGGAAACATAACCATAGTTTTTGATCCAAGTTGTGTTAAAATAATGTACAAAGAAAGAAATGTTCATAAATGTAAAATCAAAGAGGCATGGCTGTTTGCAAAAAATGAATATGTAATGAGCCAGAGAGCAAATAGTATTCAAATCATCAACAAATAAGTCTTTTAAAAGAATAACCATGAATATGATGCAAAGATGTTGAAAGTATAGTTGGTGATAATAATTCACTCTGATTTAGAATTTTTTTTTATATTAGTATAATAATTATGGCAAAGTATCAAGATATATTTCTATTCTAAATTTTTATTGATGTTTTATTCAGTCTATATCACTGGATAATTAATACTATAAACAATAATTCATGAAAGATTATAATATTAGTATTTAATTGGCTTTCAGAACATTGCCATAATTTTCAGTACTTTTTTTGGTGCTGATTTAAAGTGTGCTTACTGCTATTTTGAAGTCTATGGACCACCAAAAACTACTGCTGCTACATCCAAGTAATAAATGACATCAAATAATCTGCATGGGGTTGTTTGGATGTGTCAGCATTGTTTTTGGTAATGAATGCCATATAAATACTAAAAGCTTATTACTTTTACATTGCAAATGTTATTACAATAATAATTGCACAAAATAACAAAGTATGTGAGGAGGGGAAGGATGTTTTCAACAATACAAAGTATCTTCCAAAAGATGCAGAAGTATGATCATATTAAAAGCTCTAAAGTATGAATTTTATTTACAATATATGCCTATAACCACATGTTAAAATAATGTAAAATTGATCAAACTAAGCTTATAATTTTGAAATACTAAAATATTATTAACTTCTAAAATTTGAACTTTATTACACAGAATGATAATGAGTGCAGTCTAAATACTAAATGTTTATAACTTCTAAAATATGAATTTTATTACAATAATGATGGTGCAAAGTGCATGTGGGGAGCAAAATACAAAGTATCATCCAAAAAATGAAGAACTCTGATCAAATAAAGCTTATAATTTCAAAAAACTAAAAGCTTATAAATATGAATTATATTACAATATATGGCCATAAGCACTTGTTGAAATAATGTAAAATTGATCATACCAAACTTATAATTTCAAAAAACTACAAGCTTATAAGTTCTAAAATACAAATTATATTACAATATATGCCCATATTCATATGAAATAAAGCATATTAATTTTGCAATTAATAGAATTTTTTCTTACCAGAAAGAAACTCCGATGTTGCATACTTCCTTTGTCCCATGTAATTAGAAACAAAAATGGAGATAAGAAAAATAACATTGTTCACATTTGCTCTGCTGACATGGATATTGGATCTACACTTGACCAAATGAGGTCCTTGTAGATTCTTGAAATTAATAATAATCTATATATCTATTTATATAATTTTCTATTTATTACCATCAAAGTGTTTTATCATCAACCAATGAACACAGAAACATGTTTAAAAAAAATACAGATTTGAATAAGAAATTGATTATTTCAAATGTAAAAGAGGTATTGGATTTTAAATAAGATAAACACTAACCTTTTCATCATCAATAGGTAGGGTTAGCACCTTTGAGAAATGTAATGAATAAATCTCATTTAGATTCCTTTTATAGCGACATGTGAGAAATTAAGCACACAACATTACTTGCTTTAGTAAGAAAAAATCTGATTTATTAATTTTTTATTAATTGTAAAATTAATATTCTTTACTTTAGATAATTATTCTTTTGTTTATTAATTTTTTATTAATTCTAAAATTAATATTCTTTACTTTAGATAATTATTCTTTTGTCTAATGTTATGATAAAATGTGATTTATTATTAATTGCAGAATTAATATGCTTTGGCAGTTGTTTCTACATTTATTCAACATTTGCATTATTTCGACATGTGGTTATAGGCCTATATTGTAATAAAATTTGTATTGGAAGCTTTTAGTATTTTGAAATTATAAGTTTGGTTTGATCAATTTTACGTTTATTGAACATGTGGTTTTTTTAATTAATATATGTGTCCATTATTTTTTTTTATTTTACTTTTTCTGTTTAAGTATTTTAAATTCATATTTTAAAATTATAAAAGCTTTTAGTATTTCAAAATTTGTTCATTCCCATCATTTTTTGTATTTTGTATATTTTAGTCACATGATTTGATCAAGCATAATAGTATGAAATTTGTGCTTTAATTTTTTAATTATTTGATGTAAATTGTGATTTTGTAACAAATGGCCATATTGCAACCACGTGTGGATTATTTGATGTCATTTATCACTTGGATGTGTTAGCGGTCCTTAGAATTCAAAATGGCTATGAGTGCACTCTAAATCAGTACCTTTTTTTCTATATATATATGAAAAATGAGTTTTTAAATTTGTATTTATAAAAGATAATTATTGGAAAGACAAAATGCTTTGGAAACAAGTATAAAGTGTTTATTACTACTCTACAATAAATATTACAAATACACAAAGGTAAGATTAAACAAGCTTGTATATCAGAACAATTAGATATAATTAAATACTTGTTTTGATAATTATGATTCTCAATTGTAAATTATAATATTTTTTTATTTTTCTATTTTTTTTTATAGAGTATAAATCTTGAAACACTCAGTAATTTTGTTTAGTTTTAATTTATATGTATATATATGGGAAGAACTAGATATTAAAAAGGATTTGCTTGCTTATTTATTTTGTATTTTGTTTTATTTTATCAAAGATTCAACTATGAGTATAGCTAGATAAATGTTATCTTTTAACCAAAAATTCAATAGTTTTTCAAGGACTCAATTGTCAATGGACATTTTATATTTTGATCAGATGTTCATCTTTTTATAAAGCAGTGATTTATTATAAACATTTGTTTTGGAATAATTACTGTATTTGTTTAGTCTAGACTTTGGTTCTGGAGCAGGGGTGGACAATTGTTTTGGCTCGGGGGCCACATAAGGTTGGCAGAGGGCCGCATCGAGGGCCACTTTATGGAAGCGAAGGTTAGCGGAGGGCCACACCTTTTTTCATGACACAATAAACACACTGCTTTATTCCCTGTATTACCAAAGAAATATTTGTTTCTCCATTCTTCATTAAACACATAACATTCATTACTGATTTTTACATTTTTTCAGAGGGTTCATGGTTTCACTAAAGTTGAAAATGTCTATATTTGCTAATGCAAAGACAAAATTGAAATTAACGAGATCAACTGGAAAAGCACTGCACATCGTATCTACACTGTGCATGTGTATTGATGTGGCCAGCCTAGTGGAAAATAAGAAATGAATATTCAGTCATGCAATGGGAAGGAAATCTCAGTCCAAGGTGGATTTTTCTGATTGTCTTGGCGGGCCACATAAAAACTCTTAGTGGGCCGCATGTTGCCCTCAGGTTGCTATTTGCCCACCCCTGTTCTGGAGTATATTTTTAGCTTATCTTAATCAAAGATTTGCTCTATGATTGATTGTATCTATATAAAAGTTTTAATAACCATAAGTAGTTGTCATATCTGATTCTATCAATTTGTAGGAAGGAAATTTGAAACATGGAGAACAGTTAGTTCTGATCACTTCCTCTGAATATTATTTATAAATCATAATAATCTAAACTATTTGATATAATTTTAATTATACAATTTAAAACAAATTTTACCACTCTATTGCACTGAAATAAAGTACTCTCATTCACTTATTGCTACAACAAGTATTCCATTTAGTATTATATTATAATGCTATATAATTTCTGCTGTTTTGCATTTGTTTTAGCCTTAAATAAATGTTCCAGGAATTAGAAGGAATGCTTTTAAAAATATTAAGGATGTGATTTTTTTTCTTTGGTCATTTCTAAAATTTGTGAAAACTTCATATTTCTGCTCTTTCATAATATATTTTTGAGAAATACTTTATCAAAATAAAGCAGAATATTGGGATTAAGATGGAAATAAATTATATCAAGAATATGCAATAAATTTTTGCATTTTAAAATATAAATTTAAATTCAAGAGTTCTCTTGACAAATTTAATTAATGAGAATTTAGGTATACAAATATTAAATTATCTTCTTTAAAGACTGCTGAATTTTTTTAACAACTTTGGTAGTAATTTTTAATCGTTTCTTTAATTTGAGATGGATTACATCTAGATTGTAAATGATTTTTGTAGTAGATGCAATACTAGTTGCATGTAATAAAGATGTTTCTATGAGTGTTTAACTTTTTGCATATTATTTTCATCAAATAATTGTCTTTTATTAATTTCTGAGTGTATGACTGTTGTAAAATTCTATTTATATTTTCAGATAAAATATTTTTATGTTTCATTTTTTAATTTAACATTATTTTTCAATATTTTTATAATACTTTAAATGAAAAAGTAACATTTCATAGTTATAGAAAGATATTAACGTTTTTTAGTTATTTCAGAGAAATGTTTAGATTGAGGGGGGGGGGGTAATTTTTGAGGTTTTTAATTTCAAATGGTTTGATTTATTGTATTTTAAAAACTTTTTCTTAATTATCTGGTTTACTTTTAAGAGGAATTGATGTATAAAAAATGAGTTCTATTTGTTATTATAGTTTGTTGTTTTATAATAATTTTTTATAACGTTAAATTATCAACTAAGACTTCTATTTCTATATTGTTATTTGGCTTAGAACTTTTCTGTGTGTCTGCTTTGAACTGTTTATCGAGAGAAATTCTTTTTATATAATCTTTTCTAACAACCTTTATAATTTCACGCAAGATTGTATTTCGTAAATGCTTATTTAATTATCTTGTTTTTGTCCTGCCTGCTTAGTTCAATGTAAGAGCGTTAGATTTGACAACTAAAAATTCCTAAATCAAGGCGCAAGTTTTTTTTTTTTTTAGTGCTCGAAAACATCGCATATTCATTTTTACTTTTTAAAATTTTGAAGATGAAAGAATGCATTCATCTGTTACAAAGCATAAAAGAAACTTTCTTTTAATTATATTGTCAGTTGTCAACTTTATATATATATATCACCCAGATCCTAATTAACTGATATAAAATGTCATTTGAATATACCGCACTATTATCTACTTGCACATATTGTTAGGAAAAGATTTCCTTATTATTTCAAAAATTAAAAATTGCAAAACAAATTGTTTACGCTTTTTTGTTATTAATACTTTAATAAAATCAATATTTATTTAATTTAAATACATAATTTAAAATTATATCCGAAAGCCTTAAAGTGCAACAAAGAAAATATTTTTATAAAGGATTTATATAAATATAAACTCCATTAGCAATTAGTATTTCAACATTTTTTATGAAACATTTTTGTAAATATTTGTAAAACACACACAAAATATTTTTTAATTTTAGTTTTTTATTTCCATTTTGTCAATATAATATATGATAAAAATTCTAAGAAGTATTGAATTTTACCATTAATATTTTTACTCTTCTATATTTAATGTGATAATGCTGGATAAAAAGAACAAATTAAAACTACAAAATGAAAATACTAATTATGCAGAATACAGCTATAGGTATCTATTTACACACACACACACACACATATCGGGATATTATATGAAATTAGAGCATCGAAAGTGATAGAACTAAATAAAGCCCTACATTGGATTTTGATCTTTAGAGTTGACCACTCTATCATTGCACTATGTAATGTAATCTAATAATTTGATAATTTGCATTAGAATATAATTAATAATTCAGATGTAATAAAATATTTTTAGAAAACTAAGCTAAGATTAATCATAATCAGTCATGTTGGCTTGAAAATAGAAAATCATCTAATAATTTAATAATAATTAGAGGGATTTGAACTCAGGATTTTTTAGTCTGAATACCACTCCATCTTAAGCAACCAATACACATGATTACACAGATGCAATTTTAAAAGATACGTAATCCCCAATATAGTATCATGCAGAACCAGCACTTATCAGTTAGGCCAGATCATAATACCTCACTTGGTTTATATTAAGACAGCTATTCTTCAAACTTTAATGGACAGACTTCAATCTTCTCACTCTTCCATCCATTTCATTGAAAAACCAACAATGGAACATTCAAAGCCCTTACTGGATTTGATATTGTAGCCATACTCATGTAGACATTATGTCAATCTAACTCTTAATGAGATTTTTGTTTTGAAAACTGAGTGTATATTTAAATACTTTACATTAGATAAAACATACCTTAACCTTTTAAGAAACCATTAGAAAGAAATGAATGTTCATATGTCTAACAAACATATCATGAAACAAAATGATATAAATTTTGTATATATAGCTTAATAAATTTTTATAAACTGTTTATAATATTTAACTACAGGTATAATTTATATTCCTAGAGTTTAGATATAATTATAGAAGATTTGAACCCAGACTTTCAAGCCCCCTTCAGCTACAAGTGATACTTATGACCACACATATGTGATAAAGATAAATGATTTTTAATATGCGTATTACATTTAATTTGAGACAAACTAAAATAAGGCTACTATAGAATAGAAATAAACAAATATTCCTGAAAGGTAATAGATTATTAAAAAAATGTCATATTTATTTTTTTGCCTATATGATTTATTTATTATTTTTACCTCAACTCATAATATTTCAATGTATAATATTAAATGTTCTAGTCTTTAAATGTAAATTTTGAAGTAGATAACAGATTTAGTCATCACAAAAGTTTAAAAAATGTAGAATATTCTATAGATTTATTAATTGTTTATAGTTCAGTTAAAGCAATAGATTTCCATATTTAACAAAAAGCATATAAGAATAGATATTTTAAATCAATCATGGATGAAGCCATTACGCAATCTATGAGTGGTATTAAATATTTAAAAAGTTTCTATTCCAAAAAAAATATAAAATTAATTTTATAATGCTGTGATTATTGATTTATTTCTGATATAAAACATAAAATTTTGCAATAATTTTTTAAGAATTCTTATAAACAATGATAAAGTACTACTAGCAATACTTAACAACTATAGTTATTATTTAATCAACAGGTTTTTTTTTAACAAAATACTTCTTGAAAGTCATAAATAGACTATTTTTAATCTTTCTTTTAACAATATTTAACCTTGTGCTAAGTAATAAATGATAGTACATTGAAATTTTCTCAATTTTAAAATAGTTTTAATTTAAAAAAAAAAAAAAAAATAAAGTATTTTATATAAAAAAAACGATAAATTTATTCTGCAAATGATGTTTTGAAATGTTCTCAACTATTATTATAAGAAGAATCTAGAAAATATGAAACTATCTCCAACAATATATATAATTAAATATAGCATTTTCATAATATTACATGTAATTTTCAATCTTATCTAATTAAGCAAAAGCTGTTAATAATTAGTTGTTATTAACAACATTTGATTAATTAATTATGTCTGAAAATTTTTCATGCCTACATATATATATAATGTTATAATTAAATGGCATAGATCAGTTTTAGAAGGTTATGAAATCTCTAAATGCCATCTCATCCCATCTTTCAAATGCTTAGCAGACAAAAGTGGTCCCATATTTGTCCACAGCCTGAGTTATTTATTAGGAAACAAATTATTGATAACATTTGCAGAATTCAGTTTCAACTTTATGGAGATGTGTTTATAACTTGATTATGTTTTTATTACATGTTTACAATAAGTTAGAAATTTCCAAAAGTATTAAAATGAAAATTATTTGAAATCAATTTGGATCTGGTGGTAAAAATATCTTCTAGAATTTTCAACAGATGTCATTGTTCATATTTTTTTTATAATAAATATTTTGGGTCATTTTAATCTGTTTTGTGATTGAATGATAATGTAAACAAATGTTTAATTAAGACTTTGAAGATTTCATTACCTCCTAAAATATAATATATATTCCAATCTAGGATATCAACTGGTTTTTATGTTTACCTTTTTGAAAATATAATATGACTTATCATTGTGTGAAATAAACTAGGGTTAAAAAAACTATCTTGATATTTATTTAATGGCATAAAATCAGGCACATAATTTTTTAGGGAGAACAAACATGGAGTAAGTATACATTATTTCTGTCGTCATTTTCACATACACATGCGTACACACACATCTGCCCCACCCCTCATGGATATATCATATTAATTTTATTCTTATGATAGTTTAATAAATACTTTTTTAAAAATTATTTTATTCTATATATATTCAAAAGATAGATAGACTCAACTTCTAGTAACTTAGTAAAATTTTGCATATGAAATCTTTAATAAAAATAAAATTAAGTGAAAACAAGTTCTAATTACAAAAAAATAAAATTTTGGCAGCTAATGAGAGCATTATTTTTAAAAATTTATATATTTATCAACTTATTTACATATTTTACATACTCATATAAAATATTGTGTAATATATTTAGTTTTTTTGTTAGAAATGAAGGCATTCATTAATTATGTGTTGTATAGTTTTAAACATAGAAAGCACAAATCTAATACAAACTCTATATCAAAAATTAATTAATAATATATTTGCAGAAAAATTTATATATATATATTTATATTTATATGATAGTATCTTATTAAATTATATTAATTGTATTTTTTAAAACCAACATGAAGGTGGGATTGATTCAAGTGTTGTAAACTGAAAACAATTATCAATTATCTTTTTTTGTTGTCAAGGATTTATAAATAATTAATAACTATGTGGACTCACAGTATACAAAGCATGAATGTAATGAACTTGGAATGCAAAATTCTAGGAGTATTCTTTATTGATTATATTGCACTGTATATTAACAATAAGTTTTACTTTACTTTCTCCGACAATCACTTGTAAAAAGATATATCTTTATTAATTTTTTTATTATTTTGTTTTAATTATATATATATATTTATGCATAATTTTTTATTAGCAAGTGATTTCCAATAGCAATATGATAAATTATTCATACTCTTTTGAATATAGCAAACTATTATTTTAATCTACATGAGCAAATGTTTAAAAAGTTTTAAATAGGCCAAATACATTTCGCATGATAATTAGGAGTCAATATTGACTTGATGATGTTTAAAATAATGTTGTATAATACAGCATCATCTATAAAGTAAATTGTTTCTTTATTGTTAGTGTGGAATTATTAAGCTCTTGGAAAGAGCTTCAAAAAACAATTATTATTGGAACTAAATAATATTAGTAAAAAAGATTTATAATAATGTTTTACACATTAATAAATGTATGTTAATTATATTTGTTAAATCAGTGTTATCTGTTAAATTGGTAAAGAAAAAAATATTTCAGATCTTACTTGTATTTTGTTGGCCGAAAATATTATTAAACCACTAAATATCACATGATCACCATTTCTTATGCTTGCTCATAACTATTACTAAAACAGGCAAAATTCTCCATATAGTAGTGCCACTTAGTGCACAAGCCTTTTGGCATCCATTGTTTGCTTGCACTGAGTGGCACTACTATATGGAGTGTTTTGCCTGTTTTAATAACAGAAAATATCCGGTGATTTACTAATCTATTTTTAATGCCATTTAATGCCCACTTAGATGTTAGAGAATATTTTTTTTAGTTGAATCTCCTTATAAAAGGCATATCTGTTATTTAAAAAAAAAGCATCTTAATCATGTAAGATTTTTTAAAATTGATCAAGCAACACCAGTTTTATGACAAGTAAGAGTAAACTATTATTAATATTCCTTGATTGTAGTAATCTGTTGTTTAGTTACTCAACTTGTTTTTCGTTAGAGAACACAGCATACACAAACATATATTATTTAAAAATTGTTGGCTGCCAAAAAATAGCTCTATATTATTTAAAAGATAAAAATGATTGTTAATATTATAAAAAAGACCTATATTTAAAGAATTCTAATAATGAGAAGCTAAAAAAAAAAAGTAAAAAAGAGAGGGAATTTGTACCCAATGTATGTAAAACTAATGTGAAAAAGCAAGTGGAAATGACAAATTAATAAAATGTAGAAAGTCAGTGAATATATAGGAAGATAAAAAGGATATGTGTGGGTGAAGAAGGTTTGAAGATAAGCAATATAATACAAAACTTTGATTAACCTGAATAGAGTCTAAAAAATTAAATGTAAATATTTTGTCCTCTATAGATGCAACAGGTTATTCTGTTTTAGATGGTTACTGAGGAATTAGAAAGTAATATTGAAGCCAGAAAGTAAAGTATTTCAAAATTTTTAGCTGCTTCATACTGTTTTTATTAAATATTGAATTGTGTAATTTTAATGGTAGAATGACAGAATCTAGAGCTCAAGATTTATGGATCTTAACTCCAGCTCTGTTAGTTTCATTCCTTGTAAATTCTGAGCAATAGGCCATTAAATTATTTTTTCTTTGACTTTTTTAATTGGTATAGAAAGGGAGTTTGGTTTATAATTTATTCTCAGTTTGAAAATGTTAAATGGTAGCTTTGATTGAGATAATATCCAAGTCCCCCCCCCCCTTTGGTTACATATGTTTTGCCACTGTTTTCCAAAATATTATATAGATTCTGTTACAAATGTTAATGCATTAATTATGATTTATAATTTTCTAGCACATTTTAAATACTATGTAGTTATTATCAGTCTATTATTGGTTTAGTTTGAGATAGAGATTATAGAATGCATTGAATAATTGTCTTTATTATAAAATTAATTTTTATATATCATATTATTCATTGGATGGTTTTTTTATTTATAGAAAATAGATATTTATATTGTTTTTATAACATATTGAGAATTATTTCTTATGTTTTTTTTTTCAGAATGCCATTTAGTAACCTTATTAAAAAGTTACATTCATTAAATGATAATATGACAAAAGAAACAAAATTTAAATATATAAAAATAGAATATATATATATATTTAGTAATTTTATCTATTTATATGCTTATCAATTTTTAAAAAAAGAAAAAAAAGGTAGTAGTATTTTTAAAGGAATACTGTTTTTAATTGATTAAAGTGATTTTTTTCATTTCTCTTTATCTCTTTAAAGAAATGAAAAATGTTTTGCAAAATTAAAGAATTATCCTGATTTTAATAATTAAGAAAAAAAATAACTACAGAGAAATTTTTCAATAAATAGGGATACTTGGATTTTTTAATTAATTAAAAAAAGGGAGACTGATATATTTTTTTCTAAAAGGAGAATCAATTGATCATGATTTAATGTTGTTATTCCTGAGATAGTGTGTGATTGAATGAATAAGGAAGACTGTTAAATATAAAATAAGGGGTAGGGTAATGCAGTAGATTTGAATATCCAGTCAGTAGCAATTATTCTAGGTTTAGATGTTGGGGAGTAAACAGCAATAACAGTGAGTTTTGTTTCAGATGTTGAGAAGAGAAGATTAGTGGCAGTCTCAGTCCAATTGTTAAGAAGAAAACAGCCATAGCAACTCAGTTCTTGCAGATGCAAGCAGTGAGAAGTTAAGCTTGTAGTCTGTAGTAAGACTAATCTCACTATTGAAAAAAATAATTTTTAGAATGAAGTTGAAGAAAACCATGTGCTAAGCTTTAGCTAAAAGTTGAGTCTCACCAACTTAACCATGTAATATATTTTACCAATACCTAGAAGAAATTTGCAACAAGCCTTGTGTTTGCCCTCCAAGAGCACTAGTATCTCAACATGTGTTAACCTGGCTCAAAATTATTATGCTATATAATACAACCTATAAAAAGAAAAAAGTAATCAAAAAGAAAATAATTGCTAAACTAACCCTATGTTGACCTGAAGTAAAATTACTGACAATTTCAAAATTGAATCTACAAGAAGAAAAAAGTTAATAGACAACTTCTTTACAAAATATTTATTTAAACTGAACACTTGCAGATACAAAAAGAAAAAGCTAAGATGAAAGAAACAAGCAATTAAATTCAAAAGAACTACAAGAGGAACAAATCCATAGTTAAAAGGTATTGTAGGGCATACCACACTACATTTACAAATAATTTTAAATATAAATAATAATTGGTAATAATGAATAATTTTGATTTAGATTTCTTTTTATTGAAACATGTTTTTTATTTATTATCTCTCTCAAAAATGTAAAAGTGTATAAACATTTCCATTTTCATTAGAAAGAAAAGAAGGTTTTAGCTATTCTTAAATTTCTGTTTTATTGTGAAGTGTGTTTTTCAGATTTAATTATTAAAAAAAGGAAGTAGGTTTTATGTAATCTTAAATTTCTTTTTATCTTTTATTGTGAAGTGTTGTTTTTAAAATTAATCATTGTAATAAAAAATAATTGAGTTAAAGGAAGTGATAATAATCAACAATTAATAATATTAGTTGTTTTATAAAATTATATTTCTTTTATAACATATGTGTTAGGTTTGAAACTCATATTATTATACTTTTCTCTGAGTTTTATTATTTATTAGTTAACTATATTAAATAGTGGTTAAAATTAATAGTTTCTGAAATTATTTTTGTATGATTAACTCTTTATTCCTTCAGCTATCTGTTCTATGAACTGGCAGTGAGTATGATTTGATTTTCATTATAGTATTGTGCTTTAAAATATTTAATAGCTTATGCCAGTATAAAGTACTTAGTATAAAGTGGATTAAACATATACATTTATATTTCTTCTTGTTCACAGTAACAATCCTTAGAGTTCTTGTGATCTTGAGTTAGCTTTAGAGCAGCAATGATTAATTTATATATACAATATAATGATCTTGCAAATAGCTCTTAACAAGCTTTTCAGAATATTCCCAACCTCAGACCAGTTTCTGCTTCTGGCTTCCTCAGTAAGGTGCTAGGATATTTATGTCAGTAGCAGAAATTGGTCTGAGGTTGGGAATATTCTGAAAAACTTATTAAGAGCTATCTTCAAGCTCATTATATAACATTTGTAATACAAGCTTGTTAAATTAGATCATGTGATATATGATTTGATTTTTTTAAAATATATATATAAAGAGTCTGCTAATAGCTCTAAACAAACTTATTTATTTATTAATTTTGTATATATATATATGGGCCTATATGTTTGTGTTTGGACATCCAGATGGTTTATTGGATTGTTTGAAGATCAGAATCACTTTTAAAGGTCCATTCACTGCACTTTATTTATACATATTAGAAATTAGTTCATAGTTGGTTTGTACACTCATGGTTCAATATGCCCAGAGCACCGATAATGGGCAGTAGTTATCAAGATTTCAGCATTTTTTATTATGACAGATACTTTAGCATATAAGTATGTGCATACAGATAATTATTTTTAAATTATGTTCTAAGTTTCACCATAGCTAGATAATTGGCCTTTTCCTTGATATTAGCATTTCTTTGAAATTCAGTTACAAAAGATGGCTATTGATTACTCATGTTTAATGCTAGTGACTTATTTTATTCTATGCTGATTCTTTTATGCTCCTTTTGAATTTGTTGATGACTGCTCAGTGGGTATGATGATGATTGTCATCTACTGATATGTATTTACCTTTTTCATTTATTCCATTACGATATATATATACACAAAATTTTTGTTTTGTGTTTGGATTTTATTTGGGTTTTTTTAATTTTTTTAAAAAGATATATCTTAATAACATGTCTACATTGTATATTTTAATCATTTTTAAGGGCCAAGACAAAATTATATGTTTTAATGATGTGATGAAAACTTGTGCACTAATAGAAGAACTTTTTTCTAAATTTATAAATTTGATATACTTCTGTAACCTTGGAAACATTTTTGATTGTATTCTTTTCTAACATTGTTATTGTAAAATTAGCAGGGTAATTGTTGTTTTCCACTTATTATTATAACATTTGTTCATTCTTTAAAAGAATGTTACCAATAAAAAAAAAAGACTTCAATCAATTAATTCTACAAGGAGATGCAAGCAAAAACACCAGCTTTCTATTTTAGTATTTTAAAAAAGAAAATAAATTAGGCTGACAATAAAAGTAAATGCATACAATATTACATAATGATTTAATTTTTATCCTTATCATTTATAAATATAATACCAAAATTAAGTAGATAATAAAATTAGAAGTAATGTAATTATTTTAGTCAACGATCGGGTTTATTGTATTCTAATGTAAAAAAATAAAATATATGGAAAATAAACGTTATTTACGAAATTTCAAAAAAAAAAGAAAGATTTTATTTTAAATATTTTTTAAATTAATACAATATTAAAAATAATCAAATGACTAGTTGCTCTGGAGATCATGTGATATTCCAGCAGAAGCCTTTATGCTCCTTTATGCTTTGTTTCTTTATCACTGTGCTAGTAGATCATGAAGGACTGTTCCATACTTTATATGTACTGAAAAAGATTAAAGATGAAAGAAGTTAAATACCATCAATAATGAGATAAATAAAAACTAAATTTTTACAATAATGAATATGTTGGTGAGGAGTTTAAAAAAATAAACATGTTGATTGCTTTTTTTTTTTTTTTTTTTTAGCAAAATCAATTTGATGACATTAATAAATAATGTATATAATTTTTTTGAAAAATATATCGCGTAATTAATTGATAAAGAAATTCTATACAAAGCAATAGATTCATAGTTTTTCATAGATAACTTAGGGCAAACTACAAATGTCTTTTATTATTATTATTATTATTATTATTTTTGTAAATATGAGACAAAATTAGCTTTTTTTATTCATATTTTGTGAATTGTCAACATTAGCATTATTAATTACTTTACTAATCAAAAAAAAAAATAAAAACTTCTCTATTGATACTTATTTTTAGATATAATACTAAAATAAAGTCTCTAAACAGATAGTATGCAATTTTGAATTTCATGTATTTTAACATATTTTAGAAGAGTTTTTTATGACTTTAAAGTAACTCATGCTTGTTTATTTATGCGTCAGCTACCATTTTATTCAGAAATGACTTCATTTTAATTAAAATTTACAATTATAGAAAAATTTTGCAATTTTGATGTTATGAAATTGCAGTTTCTTTAATTCCAGAATTCTGCTATTAAGAAGTCTGTCATGTTTAAATATGTTTTTTAGTTGTGTGAATATCAAAGATATTTGATTTTTACTTTTTATATATCTGTGGTGATAAAATAATACTCTTTGGAACTCAAGGTCCATGGATTTTGTCCCAATTCTGTTACTTTTTGTGCTTGAATTTGTTATGAATTTTTTGAATTAATAAGGTATTTGATTATTTATTTATTGGGATTAAGCCAAATTTTATTGTTTATTTATTTATTTGAAATAAAGTGCTAATTAATGCTCAGAACTTAAAACATTTTGATGTTTTGATTTTATTATTTGTCATTTCCTCCACTAAATACAGTGAGAGAAGAGGAGTATACATGAAAATTATCTTTTTTTTTTCATGTTCTTTCTTTTTTGTATAAGATTAAGTATAATATAACTAAATGAAATTTTTGAATAGATATCAAATAATATATTAAGATGTACAAATTGTTTTTTCTAAAGTTTTTTACATTGCTTTCTTTAAATAAAACAATAAATTATACATTTTCTTTCATTTTTTAGCAATGCTATTAGATAAGTTGTTTTTAACAGTTTGAACCATATATGAATGTATTTACTTGTAAAACATAATTTTATTGTATTATTTTTATTGTCTACTTATATCATATGATTTTCACAACAGCTATGTTTTTTATGTGAGGTTTAGTAACTAATAGATGCCAGATTAGAGTATTTATTAAATCCACACCCATTACTACTTTATACAATATCCCCTGACTAGTTTCTAGCTTATAGCTTTCATCACTGAGGATCTATTGATCTTGGAACAGTGTCCTTTGATTTTTAGGATTTAAATTATCTTCCTTCTAGTAGTCATCATATTCTTTTCTGCTTTACTATAAAAAACAAAGGACCCAATAATATATAAATATTAAACTGTTTTCCAATCTATATAACTATGTAGATGAGTAAGCCTTGATTGAAAACATTTATATGTTTGGGCTGATATATTATTAGTAAAACAGTGAAGTAAAAGATGGCTGCTAGGAAAATGTATTAGATCTTAAAGATTCGAATGGCCAGTTCTATGATGCATTAGATCTTAAAGATCCAAATGATCTATTCTATGATGCATTAGATCTTAAAGATCCAAATTGCCTGTTCAATTATCCAAAGTTCACAGCTGATAAAATCCATTAGCTAAAAACTAGTCTGGAAATATTTGATGACAGCCATCTATTAGTTATTGAAGTTTATATTAAGTGGTATAGCAATGGTGAAAACCAAGAAAAAGACTATTCATAAAATTCTAAAAAAAAAAAATGCTGGATAGTTAGAACTACCAGAAACTTTTCAATAAAAAAACAAATAACATAAGATTTATTCTCCCTTAAACTAATATAACTTTACAAATCTATGCAGCCATTCATGCCTGGCTTAAATTTAACATTTATTAAAAGTTGAGCTTATTAGAAAACAAAATCATAATAAACACTTAAAAGAACAGAAAAAATAAATTAATGGAAATGATTTTAAAAAAAAAAATACATTCAATGAAAATAATTATTAATAAATAATTTAGTTTGGTCAGATAGGAATTTCTATTTCTATTTAATTACTGGGAAAGTTTAATGTTCATGAATTATCTAAAGTTCTTACAGTTTTAAAAGAGTAAGTCCATACTTTTTAGTTGCTTGTAATTTGGACCCAGCGTTAATTCCCACAATGCCCTGGAGGAGACAGGTATGCTGTTGCTATTTTGTTTGTATTTATCCGTCCTTTGCTCTACTTGGTATAGCTTTGCAGGATATTATCACAGGATCCCCAGTGTCTGCAATATAGGAAAATGATACTTCCATTTTTTTTTCTTTTGGGAAAACTAAAAGGATTGAAAGTGCATCTTTTCAATCCCTTCTCCATCAACTCTCCCCACACTAACACATATAGCACACCTCCTCAATTTATTTTTAATTTTTTCCTTTTTATATTAAAATTGTAGATTGACTCAACATGACATCATGATGATGATGATCCATTTGAAAAGGTCCATTTCTTGAGGGATTTTTTTATTGTCTATTCTGTTCCTATTATTTTTCTCTTCTATCTGACCTTTAATTATAAATTTTGAGATACCCAAAGGCTAGTTCACTTTGACTAATTAAAATAATCATTTCCATTTTACACAATAGCATTAATTAAATTATTGTACATTCTTAAAGATAATTACTTTTATCTTTATATCTTTAAGTTTTTTTTTCTTAAAATTTAGTTTTAAAACTTTTTCTTTTTTTTAATAAAGTTTTCTTTTAATAATTTTTCCATCTGTGCGATTTTATATAATATATACGAGTTTAGATGACTTAATTTTTTATTTTTAATTTTTAAAACAAATTTTTATTTGCGAACTTTTATTTTAATTTCTAATTTTATTTATAAAAAAATAATGTAATGGCGTGTGTGACCATTACAATATATATATAATGTAAATAGTTGGCTGCATAGCTGCAGTAAAAATAATTAAGTAGTTGGCAGTCTACTTCTCAAGTTTAAGTGTAGAATTATTTAAGTAATGGGTAAAATAATATTTAATTTTCCCATGCATATTTTTTTAAATGGGTTTTCATTTAATTAAATATTTTAAATGTCAGAATGACTGCATCAAAATTCTCAAATATTAAATTTTTTAAATAATAATATGATTTACATATGGACATATTTTAATAAGTTATAAATGATTGTAGAAGAGAGAGAAAACTATAAAAAATGTAAACAAGTTATTATTAATTAGTAGTTTTAATTTAAACTATGAAAATGTATTAAGAGAAAAATATTTTTATCTTTTTTTGTAAATTATGTAATAAATAATTAATTGTAAGCTTTTAAGAGAGCTAAAAGTTTTATGTTTAAGATTATGTTTAAAAAGAAAAAAAATAATGATTTTAATCCTTTGATAAATTTTATTTTTAATTAGTCAGAGTTTTTTTTCTTTTCTCTTTATGT
Source organism: Epiperipatus broadwayi (assembly GCA_028023455.1). Taxonomy (NCBI): domain Eukaryota; kingdom Metazoa; phylum Onychophora; class Udeonychophora; order Euonychophora; family Peripatidae; genus Epiperipatus; species Epiperipatus broadwayi. The sequence goes on from JAQFVV010012420.1 coordinate 6,005,718, forward strand.
CTCTTCAATGTAAAAAATCAAATCAGTGCAAATAACTGATTATCTTGTTTTCTTTTTTGCAAGAAATGTTTTTAATTAAAATGAAATGCCAAGAATTTTATGATGTTAATTTAAGCCCTTGACTTGTTTTTTAATGTCTACAATTAAGGAGGGAAAAATCTGAACAATTATATTTGTAAAGCTTGTAGTCAAAATTCTTCTATAAGTCAGAAGATCCAAGTGTCTGGTCAGAAATAGATATTCATAACTATGCTGTTGAAGAGAGAGCAGTTAAATCTTAATCCAACTGATAAATACAAAATAAGCAGAAGTCCTTATCAAGTTACTGCATAAAATAGCAAAAGTTTTAAACAAGATTTTAGCATACTATGAGTTTAGTCAAAATAGTTTGTACAATGAAAACTATGTACTAAATTCAACTAAAAACTAGATATCTTCCTCCATCTGTCACTGAAATAAAAATGTAGAGAAGTTACTCCCTTAACATAATCTGCAACCTAGTCTTTAACTAAGAGCATGAGTTTCTATATGTGTTAGACTCAACTGGATATTCCAAGAAGAAAATTCACTGGATAAAATTTGCTATACTGTATTTTTTAACTGAAATTACTGCAAACCAAGAAGAGGACAAATTAATCCATGCATATGTCTAGAAGCCTTCAATGAAAATCTCAATTGGAAAAAACTGGAAATTGTAATTGGAAAGGACTCCATAAAAATAAAGCCAGGATTAAATATATTTTTTTTGTGGGCACACTATATTTTCATCTATAGTAAAAGAAGAAAAAGAGAGATTTTTTGTTGTTTTTGTAAGAATTGACAATTTTAAATATTTTCATTAAATTAATGTTTTCAAATTGTGAATAGATTTTTTTTTAAAAATCCGGTCAATTTTTTTTTCAAAATTATAAAATAGGTTTTAGAAAATTTAATTTTTTGTAAATTTTTTTTTTTTAAACATATTTTTCTCTTTTCGTTCATTTTCCCTCCTAAAAAACTTAATGAAAGGTTAATTAAGCTTCTTTGATTTTGAAAATTATATTATCTTGATTATTTTAAAGAAATAACTTAATTAATTAAAAATTAATTTATGAATAGAAATCAACTGATTATGATTTTTATGAAAATATATTTTTTGATGAAATGAACATTTAAAATTTTATACTATCATGTCATTTTTTTGTTTATTGTTAATCAATTAGTTATTAAACAATTGTTTTAAAATATTTTTTAGTCTTAATTTCTTCATTCTATCCAATTCCTATTTCATAAATTTCAGAATGTGTGGTTTTATTTCATGAAAGTTTAATGTTCTAGGATTTTTTTCATGACCTCAATAAAACTATTTCCATATAATAGGGTAAGTCTAAGTATTATTTTAAGTGATTTATAATAAGCTGCTTTATTTATTTATTTATTTATCTCTTGCTCATAGTAATAGTTTATAGAGTTTTTGCTTCCTGAACTAGATTTATGCATACCAGTTATATGGAGTTATGGTTATGTTTACTGCTATAGACATTCAGAAGATGATGATCTGGGTTGGTGCAAAAGGGATATCCTTTAAAGTCCATGCACTACATTTATTATTTCTTTAGAAATTTAGTTTATAATTGGACAGTTCATTAATGGTACTAAATGGTTAGAGCATTGACGATAGTCAGAATGTTTTTAGTATCTCAGCATTATTTGGCTTATTGTTGTATTTTGCTGGAGTAGTACTCAAATATAAGCATTCACATAATTATTGTTTATATTTCTGCCCTAGGTTTTAAAGTGGCTAAATAGTTAACCTGGTCTATAGTGGACCACTTTCAAATACAGTTGTAAGATTGACTGCTGATTTATTTTTATTGTTGATCATTGATAATAAATGATTATTACTTCTGTGTAATGCTGGTAAACTTATAGTTGTTGATCTCTCATGCTCATTCCTTTTATATTTAATTTTATACTTTGTTTATTTGGGATGATATTGGTTTCCCATCTCCTCATAATTCAGTCTTAACATGATGTACTGTTACAAATGACACCCAATTGTGGAACAGTGTAACCTCAGATTCTCTCTTATTAAGCCCTATTTCCGTACAATTACAATTGTTATCCAATTTGTGGGACCACTAATTCTATACTGTTACAATTGGCAACCAACTTGTGGGACCACTATTTTCATACAATTACAATTGTCATCCAACTTGTGGCCTCACTATTTCCATGCTTTTACAATAAATATATATATTTGTGAGGTTTGCAGAACAAGAAAAATGTTATATTATGGATTATTTTTTTTGAGAAAAATGTTAAATGGAAATGGACATGGAAACATCCAAATGAAGCTACAGCACAATTAGATTATATTTTGACTAACAAAACATATATATTTTAAGATTGCAATGTTATTAATAAATTCAAGACAAAAATGTTCCTCAATTACTAAGATATACTAATATAAAACTAGAAAGACAAAATTATTGAGAAAAACAATATTTACAGTTGATATTTCCAATCTTCAGAAACATTTAAATTAGAACTTGCAAATTATTTTAAAATATTAATAGATTTTGAATATGATTCAAATTTAAACCAAATCAGTAGGCAGATAACTGATACTCTTTTAAAAACTACAATAAAGATAGCTGGTGCAAGAGTTGACTAGTAAAATTTCTACTGAGACAAAACAATTTATGAGGAAAAGAAGAAATATATAAAAGCCAGATGCACCTGGTCTTGTAAAGGACCATGTGTTTTTTTAATTGGTTTCTCTAACAAGTTTTTTTTTAAGATTTAATGTAAATTAAACAAAACATTTCAAATGTGTGAATTGTATATCAATCTGAAAGACCATTGCTACAATGGGATCCAAAAACTCTGTCCCATCATTTTTGTAATAATTGATTGCTTTAACAATTTTTTTAAAGATTTAGTGTGAATTAAACAAAAAATTTTAATTTTATATCAATAAATTTCTGAATTTTAATAAAGCTTAATTAAAATTTACATTTTTAAATATATATTATATTTGACAACTTTACGACATAAATATGTATTTACTGAAGCACCTTCAGAATTTCTTTTTTGATAGTGGCAATAATTTTCTTTAGCTTTATTAATAGTTACATTTTATTAATATCAGTATACAAAAAGGTTGATCATTTTAATAATAGTTTTTATTATTGGTTGCTAAAAATGTGTTTTTATTAAACATTGCTAATCTATAAAAATTAGTTACACTTTAAATTACACATTGCTAAGTACATTGTTCATCTGAACTATATTAGGGGATTGACAGAGTGTAAAAGCACAGAGCACCTTAATGCTGAATTATGAATCTTTGTTTATGATTGTTTCTGCAGCTATCTGCAAACCTTTACCATGAAATATGTACTATATCTCTATAGTTAAAAGCACACATATTGATTTTTTCCCCAGTTTTTTTTATTTAATAATAGAATTATTTTTTTGCATAAACATAATGGTTGTGGCCTTGAAACTTGACATTAAATAAACATTCATTCACTAATCAGACAACAGAGAAAATATGGATTTTATACATAAGATGATGCATTAAGAAGGATTAAATATCTCAAAATTTGTAAAATGGTGCAAAAAAGAGTTGATAGTGACATAAGAAAGTTTAATTATGAACTAGTAAGAAAAGCTATAGAATAAAAGTCTAAGCAATGTAAAACCAGTATTTTGATATTAGCAGGAATCATATTTCTGCAACAAGAAAAAAATATGGGATTATTACTAAAAAGAGAGATGACATCATGAAATATTAAGAATTATCTAACAATAAAGAACAAAGAAAACTATCTCCTACATCTTACTAATCTTCTTAATTTCCCAGGATTTTAAAGGAGGAAGTGAGACATGCAATTAAATTTATGAAGAAGGGAAAAGCTCCAGATAATGATGGAATTGTAGTCAATATCTTAAAAGAAGCAGATGAATAAATATAATTTTTTTTAGCAAAGTTATATACTAAATGTTTAAATGATAGAGATGTACCAGATGATTAGAAAAATGCAATATTAATAATAATATTTTAAAAAGATGATAAATAGGATATTAGAAATTACAAACCTATCAGTCTTTTATCAGCTTTATACAAAATATTTACAAATCATCTACAGTGAACTTTGAATTTCAACGAACCAAAAGAGCAGTCAGATTTAAAAGTGGTTTTAAGTATTGAGAGAAGTTATAAAAAAGACCAATGAATATAAGTAGTCTTTATGTTTTGGATTTGTAGATTATGAAAAGGCATTTGATTCTATACACATTTCTTCAGTGATTAAAGCATTGAATCATCAAGGTATAGACTGATAATATTGTCACATTCTGAAGAATATTTATAAAAATGCAACAACAACAATTAGATTATATAATAATAGCAAAAAGATTAGCATTGAGAAAGGTGTATGACAGGATGCCTCCTTTATCTCTAAAACGTTTTGCAGCAGTTTTAAAAGGAGTATTTTGTGGGTTAAAATGAGAAGGAAGTTAACTAAGTAAAAGTAAATGGAGATTATTTAAGTCATCAAAATTTTGCAGAAGTTGTTGTTGTTTTTGAAAATAAATAATACATTAGATCTTTAGGAAATGTTGCTGGAATTATCAGATGAAAGTAAGAAAGTAGAATTAAATGTAAGTATTAAAAAGACTAAATTAATGTTCAATGTGTTTTCTCAAAAGAAGAAAATAAAGATTCATAATGATGAATTAAAAGAAATAAACAATTCCAAATATTTTGGTCAGATTATTACTACCAATGGAAACATAATGGATGAAATTATTTATAGAATTAAACTTGGTTGGGGTGCTTTTTGGTAGAAATAACTTAATATTAAAAGGAAATATGCCTATGTGTTTGAAAAAGAAAGTTTTTAATATATGTGTTTTATCAATTCTTCCTTATGAATCTGAGACTTGGATACTTAAACAGAAGAGCAGTGCAGAGACTTCAGACCATTCAATAAAGTATGGAGAGATGCATGGTAGAAGTAACAAGAAGAGATTGAAAAACAAATACATGAGTGAGAGAACAAACAGAGGTTATTGACATCCTTAAGGAAGAGATTGAAGTGGAATTGGGCTGGGCATATTGCTAGAAAAGTTGATAATAGATGGCCAGTTGAAATTCCAAGAGATTGCAAAAATCCTAGAAAGTGACTACATATGATATGGATGGATGAAATAAGGAAGTGTGCTGTAGTGATGTAAAGAAAAGAGGCTAGAGATCAGAGAAGATGGATTCAACTTGAAGAGACCTTCATCCAACAGTTGATTGATAAACGTTGAAAACACTCATATACTCTAATAAAAACACATATTTATATATGTGTTTATTAATTATGCAAAACAAAAATAATATATAAATGAATGTGCATTTCATTTATTACTTTTAAATAAAGTGTAGAATACTTATATATCATATTACTAAGATAACAAAGCTAATAATATTCAAGGCTAGATTGGTTTGTAAATGCAAATATTTAGAATAAAGTTAATATAAAATAGAATTGATTATAAGGTCTTTTGAAAAAAATATAATTCTTTTTTTTTTTTTTTTGTAGCTACGAAAAATCTTCTATTTAATAATCCAAAACATAATTGTTTTTCTACTTTATCAATGTTTCCACATCTGTAAAGCTTTTAGTTAATTCTCTCTGTTATTGTCAAATTAAACATTTAGCAAGACACATATGCTTTATAAATAATATTTATATACCTATTTCAATAATAGGCCGCAGAATAATCTTTTATTCATATTAAATCCTATTTAATCATTTAATTTTTAATGACTAAAAATTTCAAATGTTAAAAACATCAATTACTTTAAAACTTCTCATGCAATGTTACTTTTAATGCTTCCCCGTCACCATCTATTTTTACTAATTTAGTTTTATTTGCAATTATTTTCATCAGAAGTTTTACTAATCTTAATACATTTTATTGAGCTCATCTTACTATCTGCAAGTAGTGTCATATCATTATTAAATTGGTTTCAATAAGTGCACCGTAATTTTCAAACAACATTTTTCAAACTCATCTAAATTTGTATTAATAAAACTGAAAATAGACAAAATATCTTTAAATAATTTTTGAGTAAATTATATAGAGTAGATTGATACTTATATTGCAGAAGTTGAAAGCAAGAAGAGGTTATATGATGCTTTGTTTGATATATATATATATATCATTTTTGATCAATTGGTTGCAATTAATGTAAAATGGAAGCTGCTAGTTTAGTTTCTGATGTATTTAGTCATATAAAAAGTATATTATATTAAAAACTTAGGAGATTTAAATATCATGCTATACAAGAATGGTAATGAAACTACTAGATAGATGTGTTGAGTACAAATCCTTATTCCAATAAATGTGTTCAATAATCAAAAAGTAACATAAAGGTCTTAATAGAATAAATATAATCTTCTAAACCTACAATAAATGAATCTTGAATAAAGGAAATCGAGAAAATTGATAACTATTATTGTAAAGAAAGTTTATCAATGCTTTATATTGTGACCATCTGGATGGACACAAGGAATTGACATACTTTGTATCTGCATTGAATAGTTACATTATATTAAAAAAAAAAAAAGAAATAGCCTTAGAATTTAAATTTTTTTTTTTTTTGCTGGAGATTGTTCGAAGCTTGGATATGGATTGCTTATGCAGTTGATTGACCACTTTATAAGTATTTGTTATTATTGTTGTGGTTAGTGAAGCATTTAATGCCAGAGAGAGGGGTTGTCATTGTAGGAATTGGTATATTTGGGCAGGAAAATGCAAGGTTATTTTATATTAGTGTAGTATTGGTTGAATGGTTTCAAAATCCTTATTCTTTAGTACTTATCCTTTTGTCAACAATTAATAGCCATTTCAATTATATTTAGTTAAGATACTTTAATATTTATAGTATAGTGTATGTGCATGCATATATGACTATGCATCGTTTTCATTTCATTTTCATCTTTTAACAACATTAAGCAATAGTACATGTACAATAAAAACATTTAAATTACAGTAATTATCTTAAATAATTTAACAAATATATATTTCTTTCCAATGATTAATAGATAGTTGAGTCAATGGATCATTTTACAAATTAAACAAATTATTAATCATTTTTGTTTACGGCCGCCATTTTGAATTACAAGAACCACCCAAACTATGCTGAAACATCCAACCGATAAATGACATCGCTCAAAATGGCCATTTTCGTAGGAAAAAATCACGTGATTAAAATATTAAAACACAAAAATCACAATTTTCATAAAAAAATCACGTGATTAAAATATGAAAACACAAAAATAGCAATTTTAATTATAAAAAAATCACGTGATTAAAATATTAAAACACAAAATCGTATATGCCAAAAGATTATAACTTATAAAATCTGAATGCTAAAAATAGTAAAAAATAATGATGAAAAGATTTTAAGCAATAATTATATTTTCATTCACTTATAGAAATGGAATCACGAGACCAAAAAGGCGGTAAAGATCTTGAATACACGTTATCTACATCAATCTTTTTAAAAAAATCAAAAATGCTATAAATCCAAGCATTGATAGCAAATCTCAAAAAATTAAAAACGCTATAAATCTAAGCATTGTAATAGCAAATCTCAAAAAATCAAAAATGCTATAAATCCAAGCATTGATAGCAAATCTCAAAAAATTAAAAACGCTATAAATCTAAGCATTGTAATAGCAAATCTCAAAAAATCAAAAATGCTATAAATCCAAGCATTGATAGCAAATCTCAAAAAATTAAAAACGCTATAAATCTAAGCATTGTAATAGCAAATCTCAAAAAATTAAAAACGCTATAAATCTGAATGCTAAAAAATAATGATGAAAAAATTTTAAGCAATAATTATATTTTCATTCACTTATAGAAATGGAATCACGAGACCAAAAAGGCAGTAAAGATCTTGAATACATGTTATCTACATCAATCTTTTTAAAAAAATCATATTTCAGTTTATTAAACCATTTACTTCTAATCAAAATCTGAATGCTAAAAATGTTAAAAAATATTGATGTAAGAAAGATCAGTGGTTGCTACTTTCAATTTTAGTTTGCGAGTTTATCAAACATATAACTTATAAAATCTGAATGCTAAAAATGGTAAAAAATAATGATGTAAGAAAGATCGGTGGTTGCTAGTTTGAATTTTAGTTGGTGAGTTTATCAAACATATATGAACTAAAGCATATGAATTTTTAAACAGAAAAAGTGAAGGAAAAATTGATAAAAAATAAAAAAGTAAAACGCCTGAGGCTCTATAATTAAAAAAGGTGTTGGGAAGGGACTACACTTAAAAAAATGGCAGGAAAACGTCACATTAAATAGCATAAGGTGCTACTATCAAAAAAAAGGGCGGGAAAAGAAAAAGAAGTGAAAATTAAAAAATACTTTAAAATAAACCAAAAACACTAATTTATATATATAGTCATAATCAAACATTGCAAAAAAAGTGCGGGGGGGGGGGAGAAAAAGAGGTGAAAATTAAAAAATACTTTAAAATAAACCAAAAACACAATCAAAAAAAAAAAAAAATAACGCTATAAATCCAAGCATTATAATAGTAAATCTCAAAAAATTAAAAAATCAAAAACACTATAAATCCAAGCATTGTAATAGCAAATCTCAAAAAATTAAAAACGCTATAGATCTAAGCATTGTAATAGCAAATCTAAAAAATCAAAAATGCTATAAATCCAAGCATTGTTAGCAAATCTCAAAAAATTAAAAACGCTATAAATCTAAGCATTGTAATAGTAAATCTCAAAAAATTAAAAAATCAAAAACACTATAAATCCAAGCATTGTAATAGTAAATCTCAAAAAATTAACGTATCTTACGGCATTTAAAAATAAATCATAAATGCTATTTGCAAAAAGAAAGCTTATTCCTGTCTTCAACAGTATATACTAAATCAGTATTTTAAAAAACAATATTTAAAAACTATAATGCTATAAATCAGACATTGTAACGTAACATTAAACAGCCTATAATGCTACAATGGAAAAAGTGTGGTAAAAGAAAAAAAAGCAAAAGAAGAAGCTAATATTGAAAATTAAAAAAAATTACACAATCCTTTAAAATAAATCAAAAACGGTAATTTATAGAGTGATAATCAAACATTGTAATTGTAAATCTCAAAAAAATTAACTTATGTTAAGGCATTTTTTTTAAAAAAAATCGTAAATGATATTTACAAAAACCCTTTAAAATATAGCGATCACTAGAAAAATAATAAATGCTATTTTAAAAAGCTCAGTCCGGTCTAGCAACGCTATATACTAAATCAGTATTATAATTTTAAAAAATTATATTGGTAAATGTGAAATGGCGGGAACACCCATCACTTTCAACACTATCAACAAATAAAAAATCTAATTAACTTATTTTTAAAAATATAATATTTTACATTTGGCTTTGGGATTATCCCTCTAACTAAGAGTTATAATAATGAATCACAAATCTGAATAATAGACAGTTAGCATTTATTTAAGTAATTTTTTACCAATATTTTAAGAATTTTAAAAAAATTACCAACATTCTCAATCGGATGGATGGTCGTCGTTCAGGCTAAATTTGGTTCTTCCTAGATCTCTTCTTCATTACTGCAACAGCACAAGCCATCAACAAATTATACTTTTAAGATTTAGATTTATTACTGTAAAGAAGATGACAGTAAAATTAATTTATTCAGGAAATATCGCAGCTTGATATGGTCTCTTTCAAATTTATTTTTAAAACTGTGTATTTGGGTCTCACACAAATAAGAGCTGGTATGTATGACGTAAGATAATTTCCAAGAATTAGAGTTTGGGATGGGCCTTTCTCTTACTAAGATAAAAGTGTTAAGTTAAACTTTCAAATTTAAAAAAAAGCAACTGTAAACCAGCTTAATAGACTTTTATGCCTCAAGCCTAACTAGTCATCAAATGCAAAAGAGGGGTAAAAATTTATAATAAATTAATGATTTAAAAATATAATCGCACTGTAACATATTATACGTCACAACTTGTACTCATATATATATATGTGTATGCCGATACATGTATTACTTTTAAGATTTTAGTTTTAACACTTTAAAGACACAAGTAAAATTATTTGGTAATTTATTATAAAAAATATAAAAATAAATTAATGATTTAAAAATATAATCGCACTATAACATATTACAAGTCACAACTTGTACTCATATATATTTATTCCGAAAATATTGCAAAAACAAAAGAGACCTTTTCATTCATTAATATTAAAAAAAAAAAAGAAATATAAAGGGTGTGTGTTCATGTGATCATATGATTTGAAAATGGGTATATGAATGACTAATAAATATATTCTTTATATTCACTTATTGTTGCTAATTCTGTCTATCATTCCGTTTCACCTTTTAAGTATCATAGTAGGCCTGTTTATCAAATTCAAACCCATCCCAGGCCACGTGTATAATCCTATAATAATGAACATTGATGTATAATAACGTATGTTTACGTGTATGTGCGCACATCTAATATATAAATAAATATATTTATATATTAGATGTGTGCACATACACATACGTTATTATACATCAAAATACATTATTATAAGATTACATACGTAATGATGTTAGGCTTGAAGCATAAAAGTCCATTAGCTGGTTTACAGTTGTTGTTTTTTTAAATTTGAAAGTTTAACTTAACACTTTTATCTTAGTAAGACAAAGGCCCATCCCAAACTCTAATTCTTGGAAATTATCTTACGTCACACATAGCTGCTGTTATTTGTGTGAGACTTAAATACACAGTTTTAAAAATAAATTTGAAAGAGACCATATCAAGCTGCTATATTTCCTGAATAAATTAATTTTACTGTCATCTTCTTTACAGTAATAAACCTAAATCTTAAAAGTATAATTTGTTGATGGCTTGTGCTGTTGCAGTAATGAAGAAGAGATCTAGGAAGAACCAAATTTAGCCTGAGTGACGACCATCCATCCGATTGAGAATGTTGGTAATTTTTTTAAAATTTTTAAAATATTGGTAAAAAATTACTTAAATAAATGCTAACTGTCTATTATTCAGATTTGTGATTCATTATTATAACTCTTAGTTAGAGGGATAATCCCAAAGCCAAATGTAAAATATTATATTTTTAAAAATAAGTTAATTAGATTTTTTATTTGTTGATAGTGTTGAAAGTGATGGGTGTTCCCGCCATTTCACATTTACCAATATAATTTTTTAAAATTATAATACTGATTTAGTATATAGCATTGCTAGACCGGACTGAGCTTTTTAAAATAGCATTTATTATTTTTCTAGTGATCCCTATATTTTAAAGGGTTTTTGTAAATATCATTTACGATTTTTTTTAAAAAATGCCTTAACATAAGTTAATTTTTTTGAGATTTACAATTACAATGTTTGATTATCACTCTATAAATTACCGTTTTTGATTTATTTTAAAGGATTGTGTAATTTTTTTTAATTTTCAATATTAGCTTCTTTTGCTTTTTTTTCTTTTCCTGCACTTTTTTCCATTGTAGCATTATAGGCTGTTTAATGTTACGTTACAATGTCTGATTTATAGCATTATAGTTTTTAAATATTGTTTTTTAAAATACTGATTTAGTATATATTGTTGAAGACAGGAATAAGCTTTCTTTTTGCAAATAGCATTTATGATTTATTTTTAAATGCCGTAAGATACGTTAATTTTTTGAGATTTACTATTACAATGCTTAGATTTATAGCGTTTTTAATTTTTTAAGATTTGCTATTACAATGCTTGGATTTATAGTGTTTTTGATTTTTTAATTTTTTGAGATTTGCTATTACAATGCTTAGATTTATAGCATTTTTAATTTTTTGAGATTTGCTATTACAATGCTTAGGTTTATAGCGTTTTTAATTTTTTGAGATTTGCTATTACAATGCTTAGATTTATAGCGTTTTTAATTTTTGAGATTTGCTATTACAATGCTTAGATTTATAGCATTTTTAATTTTTTGAGATTTGCTATTACAATGCTTAGATTTATAGCGTTTTTAATTTTTGAGATTTGCTATTACAATGCTTAGATTTATAGCATTTTTAATTTTTTGAGATTTGCTATTACAATGCTTAGATTTATAGCGTTTTTAATTTTTTGAGATTTGCTATCAATGCTTGGATTTATAGCATTTTTGATTTTTTGAGATTTGCTATTACAATGCTTAGATTTATAGCGTTTTTAATTTTTTGAGATTTGCTATCAATGCTTGGATTTATAGCATTTTTGATTTTTTAAAAAAGATTGATGTAGATAACGTGTATTCAAGATCTTTACCGCCTTTTTGGTCTCGTGATTCCATTTCTATAAGTGAATGAAAATATAATTATTGCTTAAAATCTTTTCATCATTATTTTTTACCATTTTTAGCATTCAGATTTTATAAGTTATAATCTTTTGGCATATACGATTTTGTGTTTTAATATTTTAATCACGTGATTTTTTTTTAAAATTAAAATTGCTATTTTTGTGTTTTAATATTTTAATCACGTGATTTTTGTGTTTTAATATTTTAATCACGTGATTTTTTTAATGAAAATTAAGATTTTTATGTTTTACCATTTTAGTCACGTGATTGACTAATATGAAAATTCCGATTTTTGTTGTTTTTTTTCCTACGAAAATGGCCATTTTGAGCGATGTCATTTATCGGTTGGATGTTTCAGCATAGTTTGGGTGGTTCTTGTAATTCAAAATGGCGGCCGTGAGCGCATACTAAATCGACACCCATTTTTCTTTCAAGTTTGTAAAAGCTATTCATTTTATTATTTTTTTTTGTTTTGATTTAATCAAAATGTTTTCTTTTTTTTTTCTGAAAAGATTTTTTTTTGTTTTTGAATATGTAATTAGCCTAGATAGAAAGGAAGCATGGGAGTAACCTTGTGAAGAAAAAAAATGATCTTTTGCTAAAGAGAGCTTTTTTAACAAAGATCTCCAGTAGAAAAAATTGCATATGATGTAAGGTATTAGTAGCCAGAAAACAGTGGCTCATTTTTTTATTGTGAAAATTTAAAACCATTTGCTGAAGTCAAATTGATTTAAAAAAAAAAACTTTGGAATAAAACATCGAAAGGATTTTAAGAATTTATTATGGGACAAGTTAATTTCAGAATGCAGTTCTAAATTTTAAAAGGTACTCAGTTTACTTTACTCTCCTCAATTTAAACGTTTTTAAATTAACCCCTTCATAACTATTGCTCTTTTAAAAATGTATGTTGATAACGTCCAGTCTACACTACTCCATTCAATTGTCATTTTAAACAGGAATAAATTGCATGAATATTATTGTTGTATCACTAACCAACATGTGTATTTTAATATATCTGGGAAACGCATGCAGAACTATTTTACAAAATGTATTTTAATTCTTCACTATTTTCCATGATGTATTTTTGTGAGGATGAAACCTAGAATTAAAAATACGCATATGTGGATAAATCATGCCATGTTCAAATTCACCATAAAGAGATAACACTATTCATTTATCTGGTATTTCTGGAAATAATACATATTTTAAATGAGGGAAATAAAATGTGAGTTCCTTCAAATTAAGTATTTGCTGAGATCGAATGGAAGAATAGAAATGCGGGTAATTTCTGTTCTCTTCGATAAAGATGGAAAATAGAACAAAATATTATTAATTGAAGAATTACTAGGGAAACACGGTATCTTAATGGACAATATTTAAGAATAAACCAGGCATATGATAAATTATAAAGTGTTAAATGCTATTCAAGAAACTACTAAAATAATTACGTATTTAATTTAGAACTACAACAGAATAAGTGAGATAATTCCTGTCTGACAGTAGTTAAGAATTTATTATGTTCTCATCATAATAGAAGACAAATTGATTACTTATGTATGATACAGTAACTTGAATAACTTTGTTATGAACATTGAAGATGCTGAGTCCTATTTAAGCATGATTATATTTGTTTGGTTACCTGCAGCAGTTTATTTTAATTTAAATTCAGTTTGGAATGTGTCCCATATTGTTTCATAAACCTGGAACCGACCTTTGCAAGTGAACTTTTATTTTTAAGTTACAAAACTAATAACCTTTGTTTCTTTATTTTTTTTATTGCTTGTTATTATTAATGTATATTATTGATAATAGGCTTACTTATTATTATGTTTTATTGATAATTTGGGTTATTTTGATCTACAAGACCATCTCCGAAGCGTATCCAAATGAGGAATACGCTGGTAAAAATTGATTGTATTCAAATAGGTCTTATTGTTTTTTTACGAAGGTAAAAGAAAAAAATATTTTTTGTTTAAATATATTATTAGAGAGGTTTATATTTAAATTGCATACTTTATTATCTCAAAGTGAGAATTTTTTTTTTGAATCAATGAACGTATAATAGAAATAATTTGCAAGATATGAAAGAGAGTTCATTCATAATGATTATAAATATTAAATTTTAAAAGTAACCTAAAGTTTATTTTGAATTAAAAGTTATATCTTGATGCAATATTTAATTACCATGTTGCCTGCATAGTGTGTAATTTAGAGTTAATTTTATATATATTTTTATTCGCGGGTGTGTGTCTGTTTTGCACAATTATGACATTTGTTTGATCAAGTTCAGTTTGTGAATATTTTTATATATAAATTTCGGATGCTGTTATATTCTACTGAGTTGAACGGATTAGTATGTTATCTGTATGTATTTATCTGCCAGCGTGTATTTATAATGTTCGATATTTAGAAGAGCTTTGAGAATGGAAAGAAATCTAAAAGATTTTGCTTATTTAGTATATGCTTTTTCATGGGCAGAGCCTAGTTTATATTATATGTGTATGATTAAATGATATTTTTTGAAGTTGAGTGATGTTTTCTTAGAGCCCTGGTGATGAGGAAAAAGATTCCCCACCAATAGTGTATTTAGAAGTAGATGAATTATTGTTGAAGTATGATTAAATGATGTTTAGGAAGTTATGTGACATTTTTCTTATATTCTTGGTGATGAGGAAAGAGGTTCCCCACCAATGGTGTATTTAGAAGTAGGTGAATTATTGTAGAAGTGTTCGGTAAGAGTCATCTGCTCCTCATGTAGATGTCCCTTATAACGTATAGTCTGTATAATCATGAAAATATAGCTCTGTGTTAATTAATATGTGGTCAGATAAATTGTTAAATTATTCTTGATGTAATATTAGTGTCTTATTTTATTGATGAATTACGACATTGTCTGAAATAAAGTAATTATATGATATTTCCTTAATGAGTGGAGAATTTGTAGAAAAGATTATTTTCTATCATTGTTGCTTGACACACGAACACACATGCATAATATAAATAATATCGCGTATATAAAGGATAGAGTTATTGAAATTAAAATGAGAAATAAATGTTTGAAATACATTACATTCATTTAAATAGAAGTATAAAGTTATTGAGATTAAAACTGGAAATAAATATTTTAAACTACAGTGTATTTATTTAAATAAAGGTTATAAATCATCAAATCATCAGAATGAACATGATTTTGTTGCTATGCATGAAAGATATTCGTAATTGAAAGTGATTATTTAGTCAATTAGAGAAAGTTGCTTGGTTGAGAGCCAAATATAATTAATTTGATTTATTTTATTAATCAATGGTAATATCCTCTCAAAAGTATTTTTTTTTGTGTGTGTTAATAATATAACATGTTGTTTATTTAGTGTCATGTAGATGAAACATGTAAAGCATGTGTTCGAAGTCAGAATATTTAAGTTTGTTGTTAATTTGCTTTGATAATAGGGATAATCCCAAACTGATGCTTAAAGTTTGTTTGATAATTTAAAAATCTGTAGGACAAGGAGTCCAATTGTAAATATGTTAAACCAAATTTATTTTATTGTAATAAATGATTTATTTGATTTGTTTAAAATCTTAAAATTGTGTCTGGAGCTATTATTGTATACATTCGTGTTTTCCATTTTCACATCTCCACATTTCATAAATCTACCATAAAATAGATATATTATTTTAGAGTTATAATATTAAATCTGCTGGTGTTTGACAATATTGTTTTTACTTAATCCAAACATTATAAGGAACATTTGCCACTGGATAAACGTATTAGAAAGGTTATCAAGTTAGTATATTTGTTAGATGATGATATGAAATCAAAATACCCTATTTCTGTCATTATCTTATCATTGAAACACGTAGAATATTTTAGTAAATTTGTTTCATTACATTTTATCATACTTTAGAATTATAACTTATGGGCCAATGTAGCTTATTTAATTCAACCGTGTGATCTTATTGTTTATTTCTTGATTGGCATTAAAGTAGATGTTAAGATTGTGATATGCCAAGTCATAGAATTGTTTAGTATTATAGTTATAGCAAGCTGATATATCTGATATTTGGATGAAGGAAGAAATTAAGTTTAAAGTATATTTTAATAAACTGTACCGATAAACATGATTCTTTATCATACAATTAATTAATAAAAAGGATTTACATTATATTTAGTGTTTTTTAATATTTCTTCTTTCATTTATTTATCATCATATATCTTATGAACTGCCTATAGCCTCCCACTGAGCTGAGCTGAACATAAACTTAAATATAGAGTCTCAATAATAGTTTTTGTATTATATATCTTGTTATATTGTTCTATTCATTCATAGAACTGGCGCCTGGGCATTTCGCTCATGTAATGTATATGAGCAGTGTTGGGAGTGTAGGTTATAATATATATCAAATATTAGATCATTCAATCTTTACAAATTTCATCTGATTTTTATATAAATTTTTAATATGTGTATCTGATCTAAATATTTCCTGCAATAATATATTTAACAAAGAAAGTCTATTTATTCTATCAAATGTTTTTTTTTTTTACAACAACAACAACAACATTAATAAAACAGTTATTAAGCTTCTCTCATTATATATTTTTTAAAAATAATTCTCACCATTCCACTTTCAACATCTGTCGGAGGTTTCAGCCTTCTACGTTATTATTGTTCCGTTATCTGTTTTAAATCTTAGAAACGTTTCAACTACAAGCAAGCTAATCTATTATAAATGTATATATTTAAAATCCTCAATATATAATTGCAAAAGCGAAATGTTTTAAAATTTGTATATTTTATTGAATTAAGCATTTTTTCCAAACGAATAATTT
Organism: Epiperipatus broadwayi; assembly: GCA_028023455.1. Lineage (NCBI taxonomy): Eukaryota > Metazoa > Onychophora > Udeonychophora > Euonychophora > Peripatidae > Epiperipatus > Epiperipatus broadwayi. Next base: position 6,022,921 of record JAQFVV010012420.1, read on the forward strand.
TATATCGATGATATACCATATAAATTAAATTGCGCAGTGTTATTTTATTTATCTTTAATATATAGGCTGTAGGGCAGTCGGTATTAAGGCATTTCCTTTTATTTGACCTAAAAATATGAAAATAGATTGTCTCTATTTTTATTTTTTCTAAAATTTAAGCCTCATTTAACAACATCTATTTCTTAATGATTAATTTCTGTACTGAACGTAATTAATGGGTCAAGAGATTAGCTGCTGTGTTTCTTTAATAACCAAAGATTGAAAAAACACATGCGGATAACATTGTTCAAAGCATTAAGTTAAAAAAAAAATTGTCTACAACTTGTGTGAAAAGAACGTACATTTTTCTTTTGGGTTGAAAAAGAAATTGCCTTCATATTTTTTATCTTATTTTTAAAAAAACATATTCGTTCATAAATTTGCACACACACATATATGTGAGTTGACAAAATATTTAATACCTATTTTTTAATATTATATAGTACAAAAATGTAAGAAATGCAGAATTCTAAATAAGTGAAATGAACTGTTATGAAGTTGATACCTAGGGGAAAAATGTTGTTATAAAAATATCAAATTGTTGATACCTAATTAACTGGCACATTTATTTTGAAACCTGCTATAATCAACTATGTTTGAAAATAAATTCTTAATGAGAAAAAAAAAAACAAAAACAGGCAGAAATTAACACACGACTAAACAAAGCAATCTATCAAAGCAAAACTAATAAAAGATTTACAAATAGATCATTTATGGCGAGCTGCCATTTTAAAACCATTAGTTTCTAATTATTAAGTGAACATAGTAAAATCATGAGCATAAAAACTGATCAATCCTATGACTTGAACATGTCAGGTAATCAGATAAATAATAATTTACCCTCATTTTAAAAATAAGCTGCAATTATTGTGTTCATTTGTCCGTTTTGATACTTAAAAGTTGCTTGACTGGAAATTGATAATGTAACTCAATGAAGATTTTGAACCAATACAAAGAAAAAAAATTTCAATCAAATTACATTAACTTATTTTAATATCATCATCATCAACCATTATCAATCCACTACAGGATAAAGATCTCTCCAAGTTTAATCCATCATCTCCTATTTTTAGCTACTCTTCTCCACATCACCCCTGCATACTTTCTTATTTCATCCATCCATCTCACATGTGGACTCTTTCTGGATCTTTTACAATCTCTTGGAATCCAGTTTAAGATTTCAATTGTCCATCTATTATCATCTCTTCTAGCAATATGTCCAGCCCAACTCCACTTCAATCTTTTAATTTTTTCAATGAGGTCAGTAACACCTGTTTGTTCTCTTACCCATACATTGCGTTCTCGATCTCTTCTTGTTACTATTTTAATATATTGGTGATTATTTATCTTTTCAACATATATGTGTTGAAGTTGTATCAGTGTTATGAGATAGAGTGGTGAGTGCTGGATCGTGTGAATGTCTGTGCTCATATACCCTTTATATTACATATATTGATACAGGTATATAATAAGCCTGTATTTCAATTAACTTATTTTGTTAGCTATAATATCATCTAATATAAGTTGAATGTCTTTAGAAAAAATTAACTTTATTTAAATATTCCAAATTCATTCAATTGTTAGTAATAGCACGGAGGCTAACCTGTGTACTACTACTAATAGTTGAATTTTTCTAAAAGACATTCAACACTTATATTAGATGATGGAAATAGTCCAATATATAAATACAATTAAAATAGTATCACCAGAAACCTTCAGGAAAATATATACGCGTGTGAGTATTGCAATTTTATATTATTTATATAAAGTGTTGTTCAAACTAAATTGGCCAAATTTATTAAACATCTAAATTATTTAAAAAATAATATTTATTATATTCGAGATTTAAAATTAAACCAGATCAGATAATCCATGGAAATTTTTTAGATCAAAATAGGCTTAAAATTTTTTCAAGCAGTTAAACTATAATTATCTCAAACTAACTTTTATATATTGGTATGCAAATGAGATATCTAAATATTTTTAGCTAAAGGCTGAAGATTTGGGGTTAATTTAGATAGATCAGATAAGAATTGATTGACTAATTTTAAAAGCAAAATTCCCATTATAATGCTGTCTTTATTATTGAAAGAGATTTAATCTTTTTACAGAAGATTACAAATTAAATTATTGTCAATATAATTATTATTTTAAATGTTTTTATAACTAATGAGACTAATTAAAAATTTTACAGTTTAAAAAGTAATTCAATGATTCTTTACTTCTTTTTAAATTTAAATGTAATTTTATATTTGCGTTTAAGGAAAAAATATATAAATTTATAAAGCTTTAACTTGATAATATTTTCAACATTTACAGTCAGATCTGTAACTCTAGTAATGACAGCAGGACATTGCATATTGTTTATATAATGGATAGATAATATTTAAATATGCTAACAATTATGTAAATATTTAATTTACATATTTCATTTCTTTGATAATGATATGCATGATTCTTTTTTTATTGATCATGTGAGAGTTATTGTGATAAACCATGTCTTTTTAATTTTGCACTATTGTCTCACTCCAAATATTCCGTCTCGTGTTCTAAGATTTGTATTTATATTTGCTTTAGTACAGTTATATAAGTCCTTATGCTATGCTACCCTAGTTGCAATGTTTGCTTGTGACTTCTCAAAATAACTATGGAGGTGCAAAGCTGATTGTAAAGTTAATATCAAAACATACATTACAGAATTAGATGAAATGAGATATAAACATAACATTCTAATTAACACTCAATTTTTTTTATTCCAATATAAGAAATATACCCTCAAAACAGTATACAAAACTTTGGATAATTCTACCCTACATACCAAGTCTATCTCAAAGACTGAATAAAATCTGTTCCCATACTTATAATATTAGCTTTTAAACTTTTCTGTCACTAAATAAACTGATAATACAAAAGATAAGCTGCCACCAGATCTTGCCACACAAATTGTATATAAGATCAGCTGCAATAAGTCATTATACAACACACTGTGCTTCAATGAGTCACACACAAACATTGCAATTAGAGTGGCACAGGTAACTATCTAACTATGCTAAAGCTAACTCAGTATAAGTCAGTCTTCTTGGAACATGAGATGGAATACAGTCAAATCTTCGATCCAGTTAGGATTATTATAGTATATTTAGAATAGGATGACAGAAAGTGCAAAATTAGAGAGATATGGTTTATCACCATTAATTCTCACATGATCAATGAAAGAAATGGAATATGTAAAATAAATATTTACATAATTGTTAGCATATTTAAAGATTATCTATCCATTACTAGAGCTATGAATCTCACTGTAAACATCAAAAGCATGCTCAGCAAGTTAAATGCTTAATAAATTTATAATCTTTTCTTATTAAATATGTAAGATGCTGTTTAAATATAAAATTAAACTTTAAAAAGTATTAAATTACATTATGTTAAGAGTAAAAAGAATTCTTTTGTCTCATCATAGATTTTCAATGCTTCAAAAGTATTAATAATTATAAAAATAAAATATATTTAATATTTATTACTAAAAATATGTTTATGAAAATATATTAAAACAGAAAAATAGCTTCGAAGATAAACAAAAAATGTATCTTTCTTCATTGTAAGCATAATGAATAAATTTCCTTCAAATTGGTCAAAAAGTAGTTTCACTTAAAACTGCCTTATCTTTTGATTACATCTATCATAAGAATAAAAACTAATTTATAGATTCATTAGCAAGGAAAATAAACATTAAAGGACACATAGCCATACAAACAAGTGACTAATGCATAGTAACATTCCAGGATTGGATTATTAAAACCAAATCTGACAGGAAGTACCATTCCAGTTGTGACTCGGAGGAAACCTAGAAAGGATTTAAAATAACAGATTTCTTTTAATTAAATTGTTGTTTTATTTTTTTTATTAAATGCTTTTATATTACCTTGCCATGTCTATTTATGTTGAGATGTTCACATTTTTGAATTTTTAACAAAAAAAAATCTATTCCCATTTAGAACTCAAACTCACATCATTACCTTTCCCAGAAAAGGTCTTTAACAATTGAGTCAATGGAAATATATATTTATAGAGTGAAATTTTGATAATATTGAGTTATGTAATTAATTAAAAGTAAATATTTTCTATTACAATCTGAATTATTATTTGAAATAATTAATATTTCATAAATATTTTGCGAATAAGTGAATGTGTATAAAAGGTTAGAGAATTATATGTTTAAAAAGCCAATATAAATATTTTTATGTAGTAGATCATATGGTATTTAAATTTAGAATTTGTTTGTTAGAGGGCATATTTTTTATTTTCACATCTTATTATTAAATTATAATTTTTGTCAGATTTTTTTTGCAGTTTTAATCACTTTTTAAAATAGGTCAAGAACAATTTTTATATATTTATTTATTTAACAAAAAATACAGTATATTATGTACAAGCATTTTTAATTTTTACACTTGTAAAATAAAATTATATACAATTAATATATACAATAGTTTATATATAGATTCAATATTTTTTAATGATGTAGTAAAAGTCATTGGACTTGGAATAGAGAAAAATATTGAAATAAAAATATTTTTGGATTACAATTTTGTCTATAAGGAATAATTGAACAATTAATAAAGATGTCAAACTCCATTTCTTTTTATTTCTTTTTAATTCCCTTTCTTTTCTTCTAATTGTATAGTATTGTTGTTACAGATACCACAGAACATTGAATAAGTTGTAATAATTTTAAAATTATGAATAATTATTATTATTGTTTTTTTTTTAAGTGTCATAGCATCGGCCGGGACGCAAACCCGCAACCCGGGCAACTTCCTGCAAGTGCAAGGCAGTCGCGCTGACCTCTCGACCACCAATGCAAGATGATTATTATTGTTTTGAAGGGCTGGAAATGCGTATTTATCAACAAACAATTCAGACAGAAAAACTGAGAAAAAGTAATCAGATCGACTAATGGAATAGGCTTTGAATAAAATTAATTCAGGATAATTCCATATCCAATTCACTTCTAACAAAATATCTCATAAAAAGCCAATTAGCCATAATCTAAGAATGAACATGAAAATACTATCTTGGTTCCTGGGCTTGCCTTCATAGTAAAGTAGTGATTTATGCATAGTCATTGAACAACAGATAAATTTATATTGTGATTTGAAGAAAAATACCCTTCTTTGTAATCAGCACCCTTAAAGAAATGGCTGCTAAGAGTATGTAAATGTTTCATATCCCCAAAATTATTACTGTCTGAGGTATTTTAATGTGATGGCTGAATAGAATTTATAATATAGCACTAAATACTAGGATCTGTAATAAATTAGTTTAAAAAAATGGCAAATTTGCCATCGATGATGATTAAGTATTTTCTTTTATTTTTAATACCCCGTTGTCTCATTATTTTGTTACTTTCGAAAACTATATTTTCAAATTCACTTTCTTTTATATATATATTTCCAAATAAATGCTAACAGAAATTTTCAGAATGTTTTAAATATTTATTTAATTGTTAAAGCATTTATTTTTAGCAAACAAAGCTTCTTTCTAGTCACATGGAAAATTAAATACTTCTGACAGCTAGAACTTAGATATATTTATAAAAATTATTTTTATCTATGAACGATAGAACATTAAAAATTATTTTTGAAATCATATTTTTTATATTATTTATATAAGAGAATTAATAATAATTGTTTCAATAGAAGAAAGGCAAATTACTAATTAAAATATACAAAAGTGTATTGATATACATGCATATATGATATTGTAAATAAATAAAGTTTTATTACCGAAAATAATTACCGCACAACATTTAAATCTAGCAAAAATTTATAAAAAATTAACATCACTGAACTTAAATTATGTATGCAAATTAACTATATATATAATTATTAAAACCAGTCAACACTAAAAACACTGAAAGCACCGGCAGACGGATTAAGCTTGTGCGCAAAAGCTTTCAAAATCAGAGGCTTATTTTCAAATAATGTGTTTAGAAAAATAAAATATACCTTAAAATATTTTTTACTTTAGCAACTCTCATCAAAATTTATTGTTTTTGTTTTGTTTACTTATGAGTATGTTATTTTTATTTTTGTTCTTTATTTAACTGTGACCTGGTTGGTGTAAATTTATCCCCTCCTTCATGAACACAGTGAGTGTTGCAATCCACAATAGAAAACGGTGCAAACTCAGCAGAATGGTTACAGTTATCAGGAGACCTGAAGTATGGAAAATTGACTACAGATGACAGGAGACCTGAAGTGCAACAATGACTTCAGTCAATAGAAAAACCTGTACAAATGACAAAGTAATATAGGGTTATTGTGTCAATATTGAAATTGAAAGAACTGTGATATTTGTACATCAAATTGAACAAACAAGCTCCAAAAATGGCATTTCACAGGAATATTAAGGAATTTGATGTTAATGGTGCAACAAATTGGTGTTTGTAGATGGAGCACATAGAAAATATATGTTCATTAATAAAATAGAAGATGACAACCTAAAGATAATGATGCTTGTGTGGCAGATGGTCAAAAATGTTTTACAAATAGTAAAAAGTCATTGCAGACTGAAGCTTCCACTAGAAGTACTATACCTCAATCATAAAAAAGAATAAATTTATCCAACCACTGGCATGTAAATAGGTGTCATGTCTAAGGCATTGGATGAAAAGTATCAACATTATAAATATATCACTGTGGGAATTAATGAAATGCTGTGAATTTAGTGTTGAATTTGATAACAAGCTCATTGGTCAGAGACTACGAGGAATAATGACAACAATTCTCTCCTATGAAATAGCCTTGACCTATAAGAAGGTGGTGTATAAATATATAATACAAGAGTTATTTATTGAAGACTTTGAACGATTTCAAAATAATAGACATGTTCAGATCACAAGCTATCAAAACCCTACAAAGTCTTCTGTATGCTACTGTTGCAATGAGAGAGGCACTTAAAAAGGTCTATGTTTAAAAGTGATAAAGGCCACTTTTGTGGGAAAACTGATCATTTACAATGAATTTGTTATGCAAAACATAAAGTTAGAAAGAAGGTGTTATGTACAGATTTTAAATCATGAGGAGTCAAGAGTAAAATTGAAATAAAAACAATAAACGGTGTAGTTAATAGCCACATTTGTTTAAATATACAAATTCTTTGACAAAATTGAATATGGTAATTGACAATGGCAAGAGAATGTCCTTTCACTAAAATATTAGACAAAATTAATGAAGAAAGGGAGAACTAATGTCACTGGAAAAAAGTTGAGATTATAGCCTTGGATGTAAATAGAAATAGGATTGATATTATAAAATAAGGGTACTAGATAAACTGAAGATCAAAATAAAATTATTGCCATGTATATCACAAAATAGACCTTACTCCAATTTTAGAAAAAAGTTGGTTTCGGCACTAGGAATTCAAATAAAGAAAAAGAATATCAATGATTAGACAATGATTTTGCAAATTGCATGGAGAAGTTTGGGCTGGCAAAAGAGACAGCAGTAGTAAGAACATTAATTTCCAGATTGTACAAACTATCAAGTGTTGTAAAGACTATTGGTCCACTGCTATGATGCCCCCAAAGAAGTTAGAACCTTGGAGTAAAGCAAATAAGTTATAGGAAAGACCCCATTTAGATCATTCTGGACCATTTACTGAAAATATATTTCTGATACTGATGGACTCTTACACAAAATGGACAGAGTATAAAAAAGTTAAGAGTATGGGCATGGAAATACAATTGAAGTTTCAAATGAAATTTACATGTATTATGGCTATCACAAAATTGTTTGAGATAATGGACTGGTTTCACATTTTATTTGTTTAACCATATCTTTCTTCCCAACAAGACTTTCTTATATGAAAAACAAGAAATTCAGTTTGCATGTAAAAACATCTCTGAGAGATTTCATGAACTTTTTTCCCCTGAGAGTTACAATTCATGTATATTTTATTCTAATATTTTAATTTTAAAAAAATCCTAAAGATATCAGGATATTAAAAAAATGTGGTATATTCAAAGCCTGCTAGAGTCCACATTGATGCATTGCAGTTGTTCCCTTGAAAATCTTGGACTTTGCAATATTACTTCACATTAAAAACTTGATTTTTTAAATGCTTATGATTATTTTTGCACAATAATCATTTAATAATTATTACAAATCAAGAATATATATCATTACATATTTATTTTCTCTATAAATGTTTTATTTTTAAATGTGTTATTTTTTTCTGAACAATCTTACCATGGAAATTACAGGCATGCCAATTATGATCTGTTTAGTAACAGGCTATCACACAGTCTATTAGAACAATAGCAATATCATAAAAAGTATTAAAGATTGTAAACTTATAAGTTGATAGATTTGCCAGATATTGATAATTATTCATTAACATTCTAAACACAAAGATCAAACAAAAAAGATTTCATTCGTTTTGTAAAATCAATCTGCTCTTCCCAACAGCTGGATGATGAAACTGTTTTGTTTTGATTGAAATATAATTTTTAAAATAATTGTGAAATTCAAATGTGATTTTTTTTAGAATTTATTTAATTTTTAAGTAAAAATATCAAATGAAGTCAAATTTATTATATTCTGATACATAATAATAGTTTAATTCTAAAATTAAAGTTGAAAGCTTGCAGCAAGTGAAAACAAAGAAAACTGTCAGAGTGTTAGCCCAGTGCAAAAGAGTTAATATTTTTTTTAAGAATTGGAGAAATTCACTGTGTTATCACCTATCTATCACTCAGAGTCTAATGGTCTGGCAGAGAAAGCAGTACAGTGTTTAAAATAAATGCTAATGAAAACTTTCATATAGATTTTAATGATGCTTTAAGTGATGCAATGTTCCATCAACATTTCATTCCATGTAATTCAACAAAGAAGATACTAGATGAGGTGTTATTACACTGAAAATGCCAAATATACCTGTTTGTACTAATGCCTAATAATAACATATAGAGACCAATGGATTTGGATATAGAAATCTATAAATTTGGTGATGCCATCTGGGTATGTGGCATATTAAAGAGAAAATGGTTGTTTCAAGACAGTTAAGAGAAGTTCAAACTTCAAATGGTAGAAGAGTAAAAAGACAGAAATCATTTGAGAATTCCTATCTGTAATTATTGGAAGAACCAATTGTTAGCACTAATTAGTACTAATTCTATAATAGATTATTATACTTTTCAAAGAAAGTGTTCATACTTATTTGAAAAAAGTTATTTGTTAAATGAATCTGAGATTTTTCTGGAAGTAGATTTATCTCTTTCAAAACAGTCTTCGCAACAAGAAGAGAAAGGAGTAGAGCAGGAGGGAAAAAATTCATTTGGCAAGACCTGTTCAAGAATGCAAAAAAACTAAGAAATTGCAATATTTTTTTTTGTAATTCTATAAATTAATAACCTTTTTTCTAAATGACATGTAATTAAATTCTAAGCGCTAGGTATGAATATGATATCATAACCAAGATATTGCAAGCACTTAGCTCAAGTTTTAAGATTATTTTTTTTGTAAATAAAATTACTTTTCTAAAGTGAGGGGAGGAAATGAAATGTGTACTGTGTTATATAAAAATTAAGTGTGCAGATATACATGTATTTATGATATGGTAAATAAATAAAGCCTTATTACAGAAAACAATTACTGCATAACATTTACATTTACCAAAATTTACAAGAAATTAGCATGCATTGTACTTAAATTGTGTATGCAAATTAATTATATATATATATAGAACACACACACTAAAAGGCAGCAGCATATGGAGTAAGTAAGTATGCAAAATCTTAAAAAAATTGAGGTTTATTTTCTTATTCTCAAGTGATATGTATACAGAAATAAAATATACACTTAAAAGATGTTTACATTAGAGACTGCCTCCGCAAGAATTATTGTTTAGTTTTACCTACATATATATAAATTTATTATGAGTATAATAAATTTACGTTATTTTCATTTGTGCTATTTATTTGACTACGACCCAGCTGGTATGCATGTATCCCCGGTGTACACAATAGATATATTTATAAAAAATATTTTTTATCTACGAGAGATAGAACATTAAAAATTATTTCTGAAATCATAATTATTTTACATCATTTATATAAGAGAATTAATAATAATTTCTTCAATAGAAAAATGCAAATTACTAATTAATTTATAAATCTAATATGAAAAAATTATTTATGAAATTTATCTATTAATAAAGTAATGAATGTTATTTTATTTCAACTGTTAAATAAAATTGTATTAAGAAGAATGTTAAAATGGACTGAATGATATTTTTATAAGAAATCTTTAATTACTTCTTTGTACTTATTATATCACTTTGTAAGCATTTATATGTATGTAATGTTTTTCAATCTTTTTTCCATCAGGGATTGATGAAAATTCAAATAATTATTAGAGTCTAGAAATATAAAAATATAAAAAAATAAAACTGGAATTTGTAAGATTGTAACATTTATTGATTTATTTATAATGTATTCAGTAATTATTTAATTAAATCTGCACAAAATTTAATGAGATCTTGACTGATGCTTCTTAATAATTAAATTGTTTCTTTGTAAATTTGTTTTCATTATTCTCTGATAATGCTACACTATAATGCATTAGCCCTATAATGTGACAGAAGTAAAATTGATTTCAGTTTTTAATATCTAGCAAATGAAATACTTCAAAATATATATCTATTAATTGTAATTTATCAACATTTATTCTTAAACAAGAAAAACTCTTCATACAGTAGTGCCACCCTGTGCCAACCAGAGTAATCAATGGATGCCAGAAGGCTTGGGCATAAAGTTCCTATCTAGTGCCTAATCATCCAATATCTCCAGGCTAGTTTCTGGCTTGTGGCCTTCATCAGTGAGTTGCCTTGAATCTGAGAACACTGCGCCTGTTTAATGGCAGTTATGTGCTAACATAAGAGATGGTGATCATGTGACATTTAGTAGTTTAACATTTATTCTTGATGGATTTTTAAATTTTTTTAGTAAATGATTTTTATGTAGTTGAGATGGCATTCAAATTTTCCAGATTTTTTTTTTTTTTAATTTTCTGATTCAAAGTTTTAATGGTTTCATAGCATCTTTAGATTTAACTTCATGTCAGAATATTTTTATTAATCAGTTGTTTTTATGGATGAGTGCTAGTGAGGTCATCATGATTAATATATTTTTGTTATAAGGATTTTTTTACATCTTTATTAAAATTATTTTAAATAAATTTGAAGAGATGACAGTTCCAATCATCATGCATAACCCATTTTTTTTACTATTTACTGCTGCTGACATAATTAGTATAACTAAAAAAATGTATTTTTCACTTGATGATTAGAGAATGGCATTTCTTCAGTTTTATTTATATTAATTCAAGGAGGGTTGAATTATTTATTATATCATTTTTTTATGTTTTTAAGTGCTTCTAAAGTCATTAGTCTATTGCCTTCATTCATCTGTTGAACATAGCAACTTATTATTAAGCAGATAAGTATCTGAATATTAGATTTTTTAATTGTGGTTTCAGCATTAAACCTTTTTTATTCTTTAAAATCAAAAATACGTAAAAAGTTATTTCACTAAAGTGTTTATCAATTTTTAAAATGTTATTTCAAAATTTTTATGTTTGTTTTTCATACTAATCTATTATTTTTTAAAAAAATATTTATAACTTTTTTCTAAAAGTCATCAATATTTTTTCCAATCATCAATTTTTATAGTTCCTATTTTAAAGCATTATATCTGTTTTAATATTTTTTTACTATGGCATTACTAATTGGAAATGTTACTAAATCTCAGATTTATAATTTGAAGCAATCACTCAAATAGTGCAACTTATGATGTGTTAACATAATTTATCTTCACCATTATCTTTATTTCCTTTGACTTTGTAATTTGCTTTCACTTAAACATTTTTTCATATAAAGTTTTATCAATTTTATTTTATAATATTTAGAAATTATGTCTTTCATTTTTTTTAAAAAAAATATTTATATAAATATTTTTTATTTGTATGAATGTTAAAAATATTTTTTAACATGCATACATTATGATTTAATTCTTTTTAAAATTAAAACAAAACAAAAAATAATATTCTTTAAAAAGAACTGGTTATCAGTTTTTATTTCAACAATTTTTTTTTTAGCTAAAAACTTTAAAAATCTTTTTTTTTTTATTTTAAAAAAAAGTATATATATGATCTCTACAAAAATTTGCACAATTTTTTTGCACCTTTTTACAAATGCTATATTTATGAAATTTTTTTTACTATGAACTTAATAAAATAATTAAAAATTCATTGTTCGATAGTTGTATGCTATGTTGCCTTAGAGTAACTGCTAAACTGCAATTCTCAGTTTTCATGTCTGCCACTTTATTTCTGCTCTAAATCAAGCAATGCATAAAAGTAATTGTAAATTACAATAATCATTCTGATTTTTTAAAAAAACTACAATTTATTGTTTTAAAATATTTATTTTTAGATTTATATATATGTCAAATGCATTGAGCGGGGAAGTGAATCCGGGCCAGTTGCTTGGAAGACAGCTATGCTAACCGCTAGGCCACCAACATTTTTTTCAACATTAACTATATAAAAGTAAACATTCCTGCTTCTACTTTTCTTTTACATAAAACACTACAATTGATTTGATAATATATATTTTTTTGTATATTTTCTATTGAAAATCAACCGAAAAATTAATTTAAGTGACACTAGAGAGCAATTATGGAGTAAACTACTCCAAATTTAAATTTTTTTTTTGAAAGATTGCATCAACTTGCTAAGGATATAGAGATTTTTATTTTATGCTTTCATGTACTCAAAGTTATTTTTATTATTTTTATATAACAAACTAATTTATTATTTTTAATATGACTATAATCCTTCTATATTAATTTTATTTATTATAATCATTTTCATTTATTATCCATACGATATAAAATAAAATATCTATCATTTTAATCCAAATTCATTATTCAACCTCCCCCCCCCGCAAGATTTCAAACTTTTTTATTTTTATATCCATCTCACTAATAATCTTTTTAAAATCTTTTACAATCTTTTGACTTTTCTATCTATTGAGTTGCTTTTAGTGATAAGTTAGTCAAACTTTATTTCAATCTTTTATTTTATTTTTTCAACTATATTAATTTTATTTTTTATTTTTTAAAATTTTCCAAGAAACTCTTGATGAAAATATTATTCAAATTTTTGTGCTGTTTTGATTTTCAGTGTAGTTTTAGCAATTTAAATTCTAACTATTAAGAAAAATATTTGATTCGTTTAAATGTTTAAAATATAATACTACTCGGAAATTTAAAAGGAACAAAGTGAATACATCTGAATGATCCAAGTTTAAATTTACATAAGTGTTTCAATAAAACATCATTTTATTAAAATGGCTGTAGCAATTAATACATTGCAAGAACTGCTAATTTAAATGATGTTAAATGGATCACTCTAAGTTGCACGCCAATTTTTATACCTTATGTGTTGTATTTTATCAGAATATAAGATGCATTAAAATGATTATATATTTCTTCTTATTATTATTTATACTTAAAATATACACTTTTATAAAAAATTTAAATAACAGAAGACACTGATTTAAGTACAATGATATTTTAAATATTTGAATTACCAACAGTTGGAGATAAAAATTTGCACAGAAAGCTTAAGACATGCCTAAGGAACTTTCTATTATTTGTGTATTAAAAGTGGAATGGGATTATGTAACATTGTTTTTTCTTCTTGCTTTATGTAGTTTATTTTTTCAATTTAAAAAATCACTGTGAGATATATATATATACACACGCACAAATAGCCAATATAGTTGGTTTTATTTTCTTTATTTTTCTCATTTTGTTTACCTGTAGATCTAATACACTTAAAATATAAATAAAACTAATAGAAGAAATAATAGGCTGGTTATTTGCAGTTTGAAAGTCGCATTTATGTTTTGATTCTGGATGAGGTAAAAAACATTAATTACAAAGATAATTTTTGGATTAGTGGAAGTGTGTTTAATCCTAAATTAAATTTTAGCAAATCTAATACTTTTCACCTAATCAATACTGTAAATTAATTCAACTATTGTATAAAAATAATAAACAACTGTGGAACAAATATATTATAATCTATCAGCAGAGTTTTAATTTGGAAATTATCACAAGAGCTCAGAATATGTAAATATCATAACTATAATTTATTATTTATTTAAAAATAAGCTAGTATATATATATTACATTTTTGTCATAACATTTCTGTCATAACATTTTATTTATGGCTAAATCAAGTTTTGTAACAAGTCAATACTATGAAAGTTCTTAATAACATTATCAGCAACAATAATAGTAATAAAGATGATGATCATGTTTAAAAACTTTAAATTTAATAAAGGATAACTTTTATAAAAATTAAAAATTTAAGATGGATTTTATATGAAAGTAAACTTTTTGAGAAAATATGAATTTCGACATGACTGCTTCATGAAATTGACGATTTTATTAATATTAAAAATTATTTATATATGTTATGCAGAGAAAATATGTTTGATGTTAAAAATAGTTAATATGAAACTCGATGCCCTTTTATATTTACTAATTTATGAGTTTAAGTGCTGAATTTTAGAATATATTACATTAATCATGAATTAATAATGAATATATAGAAATAAAGAAATTCTGATATAAACTTTTTGCTGTAAAATTAGATAAATTCTATAAAAAAAGTTATTAATAACAAGATTACAGAGTTTTATTTGTTTTTAAATGAATAAAATGTTAAATTATTAGATTATATAAATAAATGATAAAAATAAGGTATAAAACTAATTCATTTGTAAATTCAATGTTTGTTTAAAATTTATTTATATAGGTGTGTGTGTGTATAGATAATAATAATAATAATAATAATAATAATAATAATAATAATAATAATAATAATAATAATAATAATAATAATAATAAAATGGAATTTGAGGGTAAGACTATACAATTTACTCTACTAATAACAATTGTATGAATAAATATTATTCTAAAGCCAGATTATATGTATAGGCCATCCATATTATGATTCAGTCTCTTTCCCACATCCACAGATTTTTAAATCAGTGGTAAATAGTATTATGTAAAAGAAAAATAGAAATTCATGCATTAAAAATTTACAAAATGTACCCAAATGAAGCTGTAGTCATTTTTCTGTCTTGCAGGCTCATCCCAAATCTCACTCAAAATTTAACAAACTCTTTCATTAATATTCTTAAAGATAAAGTTTTTTAATTTTTAAAAACGTAAACATTTTTTTAATGATCTAAATAAAACAAATTTAATGGTGGTATAAATTCTTCTAAACCTAAAAAGTCATCTGGAAAGTTTCCTTTGGATAAAAAATGAGTGATTGATTTATTTCTGAAATAAAAAAAATACTGAAGTTTATCAGTTATTTGAGAAAAATTGAATCCCCCATTTGCAAAAATTCATGCTATTATTGCTTGTGCTGCTGAACATGTTACATTACATTCACTATATGTTTGTAATTATCTAATGAAAATTGAAATGGCATTGAAACTTTTGGAAAGAGGATATGGTTAAAAGAAAAATTCTATTATTAAGTTATACATTGCATCAGAGAGCAGTACTGACTCTACATGAAATCTTTAACAAAGCATCTATTGAAAATAACACGCTACCAACTCATTTACTTCAAGCTGATATTGTTCTGCATGATGTAGAGCAGTTGTAGAGGATCAGAAATTAAAGCTTAAGGTCCATGAATTGTAGCTCTATCATTTATTTTGTAGTGCTCATAAGAATTTTTATTTGAATTTCAGAGCAACAAACACTTTTATTATTATTACTATTAGTAACTTCAAGGATTTAGTGAGCTTTATGTCAGAAAATGTAACCTGAAATATACATATAACAATATTAGAAATAAGTTTTATATTGCATAATTAGCAAAGTATGCCTAGCATGCTTTTGACTCTTTAATCATAATAGTCATATACATGGCAGTGATGGTGAGAAGAAAATTGTGGTATTTATTAGGGAACAAGTCACAATAGAGAATTTTCATATTTGAATAGTAAATAAGTTATTATATTGGCCATTGTTTTAAAGGGTGATGCAGGAAAATCTTATGTTAATTGCATGTTTATCTCTGGCGGTGTGTCAGGCATCTTTCACTTTGTGTTTGGCATCATTATGTTTAAAGCAGACAACATTAACAGAAGTAAGTTTGAATGTGTGGCTTAGGTTAGATTTGTGCTTATAGAAAATTGATTTAGCATCAGTATGTGCTTTGGCATGGTTATATAAATATTTATATTGTGCAATTCAGGTGGATAAAATGGCATGTGATTCTCCATAATAATCAGCAGAGCAATTAATATATCTATTCAATTTTGTAAACCCATTTGAGACTTCAGCTCTAAGGGCAGACTATCTTTGCCATATTAGCTGATTTAATGTGGGAATGGTGTGAAGGCCAATTTGATGGGTTAAACCAAAGAGTTTGATAATACAACAAATACCACTGGGAATATAAAGTGGTGATATCCAGAATTTGTCATTGGTTGTAATTGGCCTGGAATAATTTTTTTTCAACAGTTTGAATGTGGCCTATGTTTTTATATCCAATGTTGCATAAATTTTGGGATATAAAAATGCCTTGAGACCAGTTAATTTATGAACTTTAGTGTAATAGACTAAGATCATATGGTGCCTAAAAATGTGAATAGGCTTCACAAGCATTTTATAGTTGAGGTGAGTGGTTTCACACTGAATGGAAAAGTCTAGGAACTTGATGCCTTTTAGATTGTCTTCATTCTCTCTGATACATTTGAATAAAGAGGCATTCAAAAGGTCCAGTTGTTGTGTTATTACTATTATTATTAATATTATTATTATTAGTAGTAGTAGTATCAGTAGTGGTAGCAATAATAGTAATAGCAGTAGTAGTAATAATAATAGCAATAGTGGTTTTCAAATCATTTTATTGATTCTTTAAAACAGGGATTATATTAAAACTACATACATTGAAATATTATATATATCACAAGTGATATATATCTAGTATCTCTTTTAACAATTACAATTAAATTTACAATTCAGTTATAATGGAAAAAAACTTACATTGCAACTTCAGCATACATATAATATATTTGTGACAATTGATATATGTTTACCATAAGTTAATTATGATTACAGTAATATGTCCATACAAAAATACAATCACTCTATTTTTCTCTTTTGTCATTTAGAGTGAGGTGTATTGAACTGAGACCTCACATGTTGTCTCAAAACAGATCAAGTGGCATGAAATGTACTATGAAATTTACTATCAAAAGTTGTCTTCCTTTCTCTTATTTTGATTGTTTCTAATTTGTTGCAGAATGTGTTAGGATGCCTTCTAATGTGATTATTATACATGAAAGTACTGAAATTCATGCTTAAATATTTGCATAAATACCTAAGGTGAAGATATTAAAGAGAGATTTTATGTGAAGCTTGGAATTATTAAATAAATATTGAATAGCAGATCTTACATTACTAAAATGTGGACACTCAAAAAAAAGTGAGACCTGTGTTTCAATATTTTTATGACACAGACTACCCTGATCATCCTCATTCATACATTGTCTTTTATATTTGTAGAAATGCAATCTGAGAAGGGATTTGTGGTTTATTTTAATAAGGAAATCACAGTATTTTGTCTCTAGCATTCAAAATTTAAATTTTGTAATTAAAAGCTTATTATTAAACTTAAGTATGATTACATTTACAGCACCCCAGAAAATATATACACCAAAGAGTAGACATTCCACATTTAAATTTATTCATTTGGTGGAAAAAAGGGAAAATTAGTAATGGATGAGATTGCTGATATAAGATGTTTTCAGAATCCATTGACTGGAGGGAATATGTCTATTGGTAAAATTTTTATCATTATTTTGAGATGTGGAAGCATCACTGAGCATGATGATATTAGGTTAAGTGTCTTTTGTACCATGACTATATTAATGTTGTGAAAATCTAAAGTGTATTTTGTTAGTTTGTATTGAAAGGGTCTCAATGAGATGTTTAGTATCCATTTACCCCAGATGATTTTTCTATATTTCGAATGTACACATGTTGTGAAAGCATTAGTGAATATTAGGGTAGATGAGTAAAACATGATCCTAGTTATAATTAGACTATTAATCAGTGATGTCTTTGAATAAAAAGATAATATGATTTGCATAAGAAATTGGTGATATTAGATTAAGTATTTTTTGTACCATGACTATATTAATAGTAGGAAAATCTAAACTGTATTTTGTTAGTTTGCACTGAAGGTGTATCAGTAGGATGTTTACTATTTATCTATCCTAGATAATTTTTCTACATTTTGAATGTACATAGATTGTAAAAGGTTTAGTGAATATAAGAATGGATGAGTAAAACATGATCCTAGTTATGATTAAAATATTAATCAGTGATGTCTTTGAATAAAAAGATAATATGACTTGCATAAGAAATTGGTGATATTAGATTAAGTATTTTTTGTACCATGACTATATTAATAGTAGAAAAATCTAAACTGTATTTTGTTAGTTTGCACTGAAGGTGTATCAGTAGGATGTTTACTATTTATCTATCCTAGATAATTTTTCTACATTTTGAATGTACATAGATTGTAAAAGGTTTAGTGAATATAAGAATGGATGAGTAAAACATGATCCTAGTTATGATTAAAATATTAATCAGTGATGTCTTTGAATAAAAAGATAATATGATTTGCATAAGAAATTGGTGATATTAGATTAAGTATTTTTTGTACCATGACTATATTAATAGTAGGAAAATCTAAACTGTATTTTGTTAGTTTGCACTGAAGGTGTATCAGTAGGATGTTTACTATTTATCTATCCTAGATAATTTTTCTACATTTTGAATGTACATAGATTGTAAAAGGTTTAGTGAATATAAGAATGGATGAGTAAAACATGATCCTAGTTATGATTAAAATATTAATCAGTGATGTCTTTGAATAAAAAGATAATATAACTTGCATAAGAAATTGGTGATGTTTTAAACTTTATTTTTAAATTTATTTTGTATATTATTATGCATTTCTGAATTACTTAAATAAAATGGAAAACCAAAGATGTGGACTGGGTTTTTTTTTTTCAAAATGTATGCCAATAATTTTCCCTGTATAAATTGATCATGCAGATGATTTATTCATATTGAAATCTAGTTTGACCTCTCTACTATATTTATTTACTACTTTTAAAAGTGTGAGAAATTGCTTTTGAGATGTTAAAAACACTGTGACATCAACCATGTATGCAATACATGAGATATTTTCTTTTAATTCAGATACATATATACCAGTTAATTTCTGTATAATTTTTTTGATAGGGGATTAATTTATGTGGTAAATAGCAATACAGTTAATGGGGATCATTGAGGAATTGATTTATAGGAGTTAAATCATTGAGAACATTTGCCATTTAGCATATTTACTTATTTAGTTGTACATTTGAGATCAAATAAAAAGGTAGTTTAGATATGCCCGCATCTCTCAAAATGTTATATCAAAAGCAGACTTGATATCCAGCTAAACCATTGGAGGACTGTATTCCTTACAGAATTTCTCACAGTTTTGAACAGAAAAACTGCCTATCCTGTAGAGGATCATTTTTTTAGCTAAATGAATTTCTAATTTAGGTAGGAGATATGGTTCTAATGTATTTTTTAATATTGATTCCAAAATTGTTATCCCAAGTGGACTCATGGATATATGGTGCAAGTTTGCTAATTCATGTAATTAACAAAATTATTGCTTCAGCCAATCCAATATTTCTTATATATATATTCTACTTTAGAACCCAAACAAATAATGTTACTTGAAAATCATATGTTTTAGACTGTTGTGCAAGGATGACTATATAGCTCATCCTCTAATGGCAAGATATTGTATTACTATTATTTGTATTATAATTATTATTATTAAAATTCAATCATTAGGGAGAGAAATTTTATAGATACGTCATCTTAAATAAAAACAGTGTATTATTAAAAATAAGACACCTATAATCTTTTTACAAAATTGTATTTTTACAAAATTGTAACTAAAAGAGTAATTTGTCAAAATCTGATAACAAATATTTCGTTTAATATAGCAGAATATAAACAAGGATTTCAGATCTTTTTTATCTTAAAACCTGTTACTCATATACTCTTCAATTTTTCCCATTGTTTCGTTTATTGGACTCTTGTAATAAAGATTTTTGCAATAATAATTTCAGTTTAAATGCTAAAAAATTGTAATATGTTTTTTTGTCAAAAAAGTATATTTAATTTATTACAGTGGTATAATATATGGCTTTTTTTTTTTTTTTCATTTTCTCATATTTATAATTTATATTATTTGTTTTTTTTTTTTCTTGTTGTAATATTATAAATATTATTTATTTAATTTATGGGCAATCTATAATGGGTCTGTAGTGCTGTGGAATTGTATTATTATTATCATCATCATAGTTTTCTAAATCTCTTAAAAATATTATTGGAAGAAAATCCTATCATCATAGGCAGTTTATGAAAACTAAAAATTTCACATTTTGCAATAATTTTATTATCTACAGAAAATTATCAAAAGTCATTTATAGAAGAAACTATCAAAAATTTATTAAAGATATGGAGAGTTAAACTAATTAATCGTAAAAATTTTCATCATTAGTTAAGGATTTGGATATCACTAAAAGAAAAATATAACAAGTTAATATCTCCTTTTTAACAATTTATAATCTCTGTACAACCACAACATTATCATGACCATACTTTGATCAATGAGAATGATAGAAAAAGCATGATACTCAATAAGTTTACAAAATATAATATTGTAGCAGCCATTAAACCTTTCAAATTGAATTCCAGTCTGGATCCAGAATATATCCTAACTTTCATTTATAAAGGTTATGCTGAATATGTATCTCTTCACCTCTTTGTTTCATTGTCAATTGTTTTATAGCAAGTTTGATTTTCCCCACATATCTAACAAGTACTCATTCCTATCTTTAAAAGTGAAGAAAAAAGATAAGGTCAATAATTATAGGCACATTTCAGTTTTGCACACTATTATAATGATATTTGAAAGATACATCTATAATAAAGTTGTACATGATATAAGCAAATTATCAGCACCTACAAATGAATAGAAAACAAGTCTCATTACTATATATAACCACATTGCGCATGCAATTGAAGAACAATTAGAGTGGATATTGATTAAAAACCAATGATTACATCGGTAAGATTGTGTCTAAACAGTTCTGCTGGGCATAAGATTGTTTACAGATATATAGGAGAGAAAAAACTTTCTCTTGAGTTCTTTATGTTGTGTTTTTGCTACCCTTAAGACATTGAAAGTTGCCTGAATTCAGCTTGTTTAATTTTTTTTATATACATTATATTGATGGACTCCGTCATGTGTGTCTTGCTGGTTTTGGTGTATTGGATTATTTATTTTTTTAGCTGTGTTATTCTGTATCTCTTTTCCTGTTTTTCAACTATAGTGCTGATTTTAGTTTAAATAGTGACCAAGTTGCAGCAAAAATATCTGGTAGTGCTAGCATGTTATCCCTTTCATTTATTTTTTCTAGCTTGTGGTGGAATGTGTTGAGGTTTTGTTTTGCATTGTAGTCAAAATTGAATTTACATCTGGTGTACCAATATGCATACAAACTAAATATCACTGCTCTTATTGTTGGGATTGCATTTTTTTGTATACCTGCAGAAATTTTGCCATTGTTGGGTCTTTCTGACGGTAGTTATTTATCATTATTTGTCTTACCCTTTCCAATCGCAGACAATCGTTTAGAAAATGATGTTGTGTTTCTTCTTCTCTTTGACACAACCTGCACAGTGGGTCTATTTTCATAAAGAATCTTTTAAAATAGATGAAGTGTGATGTAGGCAAGGCATTCAGATTTACTTTGACTATGAAGTCAAAGAATTTAGGCTCTAAGTACCAATTTTTATATTTTTTTAGGAGCTGTGCATTATTTATTTCAAGGACCATTTTGTTGTTGATATCTTGTTGGGTCTGCTCTATTAGGCTATGTATGAGCCAGTATGTGATAAAATTCAGTGGTTGAATCAAAGTTCATCAAATCATCCTGATAATAATTCATGAGTTTTGGCTGGAAGTCATTAATAACACAGTTCAATTCTCATGTCACCTTTCTCTGGAAAAGAATTGTTTACATAGCGATGTCTCTTCACATCATTTGAAATACAAGCACATTGACCCTTAGTTGGTCTATCTCTTGATTTTTCTACATACATCTTGGGTTGGGTTATAGACATTTTCTTAGATGTATTATCAAAGTAGGCAATGGAAGTTTCACATAGTCATGTTAGGGAAGGGGGCGATCAAATAGTACAGCATGACTGTTTTACCCCATATGCATCTTACAGTAGCTTATAAAATTGTTTAAATTCATAAACTATGATTTAATATTGAATAGTTTTTTTTCTTGATTAGATAAACTACTCCATGATTACTTTTGATTACTGTCAGTGTTTCTTTACTAACAGTTTGAAAATAAATTTTGTTATTGCACAAATTTATATGAATTTTTTTTAAGTTCACTTAATAAACTATTGCTTTCAATTTGATGGGATTTTATATTATCTTATCTAATTAAAAAGAATTATAATTTCAAACAACATTTTCTATTTTCCTGCATTCAAAATTCCTACTCAGTTAATGTTAAATTTTATAGCAAAAGCATTATTTTCAAAGAATGATTTAAAATTGATTTTTCTTTTATAGTGTCCTTGATTTCTATTACCCAGTGTATTAAAATCTTCATGTACCTTTAAGTCCATGTAGCTTCTTTTTGTTGTATTTATATTATCAATGAAACAATTCATTAAAAAAATAATAGTACAATTACAATTTTATTTTCATACTCAGTTTTCTAGCAACTAAACTCGACATCAAAGTCATCTCCAAGTTTTCTTAGTTTCAGTTTGCATCACATAGTATTATTTGATTTTAAAACATAACACAATCTATCTACGTTTGTCTAATAGTGTATATATAGAGAGATTATTTCTCTCTGTTCTTTTGCTATACTACTAATCCACAAAAAAAATAATAATAATAATCTATCATGACGTTCTTTTGTTCAAATGTTACCAAATGAGCATGTGCATTGTGTATATGTATATTTATGTTCAAAATAGTGAAATAACATCTAGGTGACTTGCATGAGTTTTAGATGAGTTCAAATTGAAATGTGGGCTAATTTTGGTTGGTATAATTGAGTTGTAAGCTGCCCTTACAGTACGTTCTTAATTTTAGTTATTTATTTTATTAGTAAGTTTTAAATGTATAAATTACATTTGCCAATATGCTTGTTTTATACTTAAGCTCTGGGAAAGATTCATATAAAAGCTTTAAAATGACAAGAAAACATATTTCGCAATTTTTTAATAATTTGCTTTATAAATGACGATGTGATGCAGTGGAATTTAGTGGGTTAATAACCCTGGCACCCTTTTTCAAATAAATAGAAAACTGATTCCGCTGATAGTACATCATAATAAATAATAAGTCAGTTAATCAGGATATATAGCTATGTTCTTGAAATATCCGGACTCATAAATGATCAGATTATATTTTCTCTTCATAGTTTGATTAACTTGTACTTATAGCGTGTAAAATAAAGGCCTAATCATGAATGCGACAGTGAATGTAAAATCCAATCACGAAGCATACAATATATTTAGCAAAAAAATAAAACAGAAAAATTCTAAAATGAAATATTTGCTTAATATTCTTTTCAGAATATTAAACAAAAAAATATGTAAAATTGATTGTTTAGATTGCTGTATGCTTTCTTTGCTTTATGCTTTCTATATCAAAAATATGCAATGAAATCATTAATAATTTGTCATTGATAGAATGTCATTGATGTAGTTTTTTTTTTTTTGATAATTTTAGTCATTGATGTAGTTTATATAAATTTACTAGAAATTTTGATAAGTTTTTACCTTTAGAGAGCCATAATAAAATAATAAGATTTTTTGTTATTATTACATGTATAATTTTTAATTTTTATATAGTGAAATGATAATTAAGTATTGACTTTATTTAAAGTAATAATCGTTTTTAAGTATTCTGTATATACATATATATTTATGATATTATATAAAAAAAAAAAATCTGTAACATTTTTGTTTACTTTTATTTTTTTCTTAGTGATTTATAATATTTTATAATTGAAATAACATATTCTGCCTTTAAAAACTTACATATTTTATTTTATCATTAAATTTAGTTTGTATGTTTTTTATTATTTTTACATTATGTCAATTTGGAAATCAGTTAGAACTAGTGGTTATCAATTGTTAATTCTGTTTACCAGCTTTTACCCCCAAAATATTTAAATAGTTTACATCAATATTGTATTTTATTTACATTTGTTTAGCCTTACAATTGTAGACTTCACTTGCATTTGAGAAATTTCACTTTGTATTTATAACTATTCCATTAAAAGAGCAGTTTTATGAAAATTATGCAAGTAGTTTTTATTAATTGTTACATTCTATACATTTTATTAGCACATTTCTTTTCTGTTTAATTACATATATATTGTAACCGGTTGGGTTACATGGTACACCCATAATAATATAGTGTGTGTGCGTATATATATGGAAAATAAAGGAAAAGTAGAAATAAACACAGAATAAATTTTTGTATATATTTTTTTTTATATATTTCCTAAAATAAAATCATAATATGTAAAGGGTTAAATAATAACTCTGATTTAAAATAAAAATTGTTTTATAAATTAAACTTTTAAAAGGTCTGATAAATATTATTTGTTACTCTGATTTTGAAATTTAAAAACACCCTATTGTATTTTTGAAATTTTAATTAATTAAACAGAGTTTTATCTATTAGAAATCCCCTAAGTAAAAACATGTATATGTTTTAAAGGGATTAGAGAGCTAAAAATAAAAACTTTGTTTTCAATGAAGGTGTTGTTATCACCTCAGATAATTTTATAAAAAGGGCTGATAACAAACTAGCTCCAGTCTGGAGAGTGATTTTAAAGAGAACAGTTTGGCTGGCAGTTTTGTAAGAGTTAGCAGAAGAGCTACCTGTAAAGAGTTGGTATCTGTAGCAGAAAATGGCCATAGTAAAGCTAGCTGCAAGAATGGCTAGTATAATTATCAAGAGAACTGCCATGAGGATTTAAGAATACAAGGAAGTGGCTGCTCTACATTTCACTGGAGGAGTTTGAATTTACATGGAGGAAACGAGTCAAGATTCTTTGTAATTCATAGCCTTAAACGTGTTCTGGAAAACAGCTTGCTGACCTGAAGTTAAAAAAATCCAAGTATAAGTGGAACTGACTACAGAAAGGAAAAAAGCCAACCATACCTGAATTATGTAATTTTTCCTGATTATGACAGGCACTAAAAACCAAACTCACCAAGAAAAATCTTGCAGTTTGCTGAAGAATTAATTAAACGTATACTGCGTCAGATAAAGGCAGAGGAACACGGATAAATATATATACAGCTGGTGATGAGTAGCGTTATGAAGTTTTAAACAATTTCCTTAG
Organism: Epiperipatus broadwayi; assembly: GCA_028023455.1. Classification (NCBI taxonomy): domain Eukaryota; kingdom Metazoa; phylum Onychophora; class Udeonychophora; order Euonychophora; family Peripatidae; genus Epiperipatus; species Epiperipatus broadwayi. Next base: position 6,048,607 of record JAQFVV010012420.1, read on the forward strand.
TAAAATGACATTTTTATAACTGATAGAAATATATAAAACGATATTAGTTTTAAATCGTTTATTAAAGAAGAAAAAACTGTTTAAAGTTATATTTATAATTTAGAGAAAAAGTTATAATTAATAGTCAAGAAAAAGATTTCCAAAAATCTTTTAGACTAGGAAAAAGAAAGACATTTTAAATCAATTAACTATCAAAGATTTGATAGTTCTTATTTTAAAGAAAAATACTATATTCAAGATTAAATTGCGAAAATAATCTTTCATAATTTTATTGCAGCTAAATTAATGTTTTGCACGTATGTGCAAATTATATATACGTGTTTCAGTAAACCTAGTATGTAAATGTATTTCATTTAACTGAAACTTTAATCATTTATAGTATTTTATATCATTTAAGATTTTGATAATTCTTCGTAACAAGTCAAATATGTTTAGAAAATTCACGCACTTGCACATATGTGTGCGTATATATGTCAATTGTATTGTAAATAAGGTGTGTCAGATAGACATTTATATGTAAATTTTTGATCATTTTTTTAAAAATTATATGTAAATTCAAACATTTATTTTGTATCAAGCCACATGCCTGTGTGCTGAATGGGTTCTAAGTAAACCTAATTTATCAATCATGTAAATCAATGTAAAAACTTTGTGTATATAATATTGTATATCATTCAAAATCAGAACTCTTAACCTATAAAACCTTAAATACCAATTTTTTTTATTGTTATTAATAAACTTTTATTTAATTGTTAAAATTGTATTCCATCATCTCTTGTTCACATACAGTAATAGAGCCCATGTTCTCTGAGCTAGATTTCAGACACGGATAAATGGGGATGTGTTTAGTGCTTTGGGCATCCAGAGATGATCAATCATCATCCTGGTTGGCGCAAAAGAGGATACTCTTTAAAGCCCATGCACTATTATTTTTTATTTTATTTTAGTTTTATTAAAAATTTAAGTTTATAGTTCAGTACAAGTGGCCTGAGCATTGATGATGATCAGCATGTTTTAATGTCACAGCATTATTGTTTAGATTTTCTGATTATTGTGTATTTTAATGGATGGGCACTAAGCTGGTGCATCCAAGTTCTGTTTATATAATTGCCCAAGCTGGCAAAGGCTCAATAGTTAGCCTGGTCCACAGAAGACTTATTTTCAATCCAGTCACAAGATTGACTGTTGATTTATTGTACTGATTTGTTTATTCCCATTAATGATGATGGATGGTTATTTCTCTAGAGTATTTACTTATACTTACTTTTTTATAATGCTGGTGGATTTTAGTAGCTGGCTGATCTCAATGTTCTCAGAGGTTGTCTAATCTCAAACTTATTAAATACTATATTACTTATAGATACTTTGTAAATTATTTGAAATATTTCATTTTGATGAATTGGGAGTGATGATGTTTTGCCATCACCCAGATTCATTCACCTTTTTTCTATTTCCTATCCCCCCCATCCCGTTACAATATATATCATAATTTTCAGCATCATTTTCAATTATTATTAAACTACTGCAGGGTGAATATCTTTCCAACTTTAATCAAGTTTCTCCAATTTCTAGCTGCTCTTTTCTAAATCATACGAGCAAACTTCCTTATTTTATCCATCCATCTCACATATGGTTTCTTTATTGGTTTTTACAAACTCTTGAAATCCAGTTTAAGATTTCAACTGTTCGTTTATTATTACTTTTTCTAAAAATGTGACCAACCCAATTCCACTCCAATCTCTTAATTGTTTTAAAGATGCCAGCAATATCTAGTTGTTCCCTTAAATTTTTTTATTATCTCTTCATGTTACTACTAACATACATTCCTCTATACCTTGCTGAGTGGACTGAAGTTTTTGTATTGCTCTTTTTTAAGTATTCAAGTCTTAAATCTATAAATAAAAACTAATAAAACCCATTTATTAATAATCTTCCTTTTTAAACATAGAGGCATCTTTTCTTAAAGTTATTTCTACAAAAAGTGCTCCATCCAAGTGTAATTCTATGATAAATTTTATCTTATATTTCCATTATATTAGTAATTTGATCAAGGTATTGGTAGTTGTTAATTTTTAATTTATCATTATCAACCTTTATATTCCTCTTTTGGGAAAGTGTTTATCTTTAGTGTTATTTTTTTACATTCATTTGATAACTCTTTTAACATTTTCTAAAGCTCAGAAGCATTATTTGCAAAAACAATTACATCATCTGTAAAATCTAGATGACTTAAATAATCTCCATTTATTTTTAAGCCTTTAATTTTTCATTTCCACAAAATACTTCTTTCAAAATTGCTGTGTAAAGTTTTGGAGATATGGAATCACACTATCACACAGTGATGTATATTAATATTTTTAAAAGATATTCACTGTAAGACAAAGGCTAATCTAATGGCCTTTCATAAAGGAACATTGAAAGAGAAGACAATACTTAACCAGACTTAGCAATTGCTAGATAGTGGGAGCAAGAGTATACTTTCTTTTCTTGTTTTATTTTCTAGTTGAAACCAATTAGATACTCATTTATTTATCAGTGTTGAATGGTTAGCTATGAACCAGCTACTCAAGAGAAAAATCTTAAGGTTTTTAAAAAGAATTTTATTTTGTCTTGATTTGAACCCGGAATTGTGAATCTGGCAGGTGAATGCATTATCTCCACAACATAAGCCTCATATGTATATAGTATATCTTAAGTATATCACTATTAATAGATAATTATTTTATCCTATAAGAAAATTACTCATTTGTATGAGATTTCTCCATTTTTATGCTGGCACATATAATCTAGTATAAAAATTTACACCGATCTGTTTATCCATTTCTATTATTACTAACCATAAGATATATATAGTCAAACCTATTTTCTTTGATAAATGCTAAACATATATATTTAGTAATTTACAAAATTTGAATTAAAAAAATCAGGATTAAGTTGTTCTAACTAAATCTTTTTTTACTTTATATTTATTTATTCAGAATAAGATATCTTTTATTTCTTTCAAATGTTTTTATTTCCAATATGATTGATTATTATTATTTTTATGCACATCTGCATAGCCGTATACGCGCAGTGAAAATATCGTATTTTATTTAAAATTAAGTTAATTTTTAAAAATATTGAAGTAGTTAGTTTAAAACTCATTTTGTCTTATGTTCTCTTTTCATTTTTTAAACTCCATAATTATAACTAAAAATATTTAATTTTTAATCTATGCAATGTCAAAGTCAACTTTTTCTCTCTCTTATGTCAAATGTGTTGACCGGTAAGCGAACCCAAATCAGTTGCTTGGAAGGCAGCTTATGTTAACCGCTAGGCCACCAATGCTTGACAAAGTCAAGTTTTGTTTTTTTATAAGCATTTTATTTTAAAAAGCAACTTTTATAAATTTACTTTTTAAAAATAATAATAATAATAATAAACATTGCTTATTTAATTTTTTATTCAAATTGTAAACTAATAAATAATACTAATTGTTTTAATCCGTCAAAACCAAAAATAGTAGAATATTAATTTAAAAACTTTATTATTCATAGTATAAATTAAAACAATACTTTTTTATTTACATATGCTTTTTAAAATAAAATATATTGATTACATCATAATTTGATACGTTTTGCCCTTTTTTGTAAAAGTTTTTTTTTAGATGATCATGTAATTAAATCTACTTTTTTTTATTAAGGTAAAAAAACACAGGTGACTGATCACCCGCTACATGATATTACAGTGTTCAATGTTACAAAGTAAAAACAAAGTACATACGCACTCGATAAAAAAACATATCCACAAAAGGGTTGTATAACCTTACTCAATGTGTATCTATATATGGATGAGCACAGATCTGCACTGCCCAAAAACAATCCATCAAGAGAGTGAAACAGCCCATCAGAGCGGGAAAGGCGCTGAAAACTTTGACCCTGTACCCTCCCGGCAGGTTTTTCAGAAGCAGCAATAATCGTCAACAGCCCACACCCACAAACCAGATCCCGAATGACCGCCATCATCAACCCCTGTGAAAAAAATGAGGAGTGCAGACCTGTGCCCTCAAATATTACAACAAAACTCTATCACTGTTACAAAAATATTTCTAGCTGGAGTGTCTAGCATCCAGTTTGTCAAATGAATTTATCTGTGGTTATGATCTTGATAAAAGAATTGTTCACTTTTATGCCTTAAATTTCTCAATCATTATTAAAAGTTATTCATTAAGTGACTTAAAACAGTTGATTTTTCATCTTCCTCATCCGTTAAATCCAATATATTATCATAAGCCTCTTGCATAACGTTATTTACCCCATACTTTGGTTGTAATGCCTCTTCATACTTAAATTCTTGGTTATTAACATTAAATAATTTGTTTGACTTACTTCTCTCATTAGTTTCAAATTTAGATTTTATAGATTTGTTCTTATTAATCTGATTCGCTTTTAGATAACGTTTTCAATTTTAAACTTTTATTAATCGGTTTCACTTTTTAGATAACGTTGTTTTCAATTTTAAACTTTTCGAAGCTTTCAACGACATTCGCTTTCTCTTTCCCTTGTGATATTTTGGGTGACATATAGTCCAAATCACCTAAGTGTTCTCTTTGTTAACTGGATTCTCTTCTTCCATCAGTTGTTTATCCATATTGTTGTCTTCTTGACTCGCATTTCCCCCTCTATTCTGCACTTGATTTGATACATTCTCTGCCATTTTTGTTTTCACAATGATGTCAGTTATGCCCTTGTTGCTGTTAGAAAACTAAAAGTTTTCTTCATTTTGATAATAAAACTTAAAGGTAATGAGTTTACCCTCAGTTTAGCTTCAAAATATTACAGTGAAGCTTCGTTATCCTTTTTTAATTCCACCTAATATAGGGGACCTGAAACTAACATTGTATTCCTAGAGCCACTAGATGGTGTATATATATAATAATTAAATCTACTTCCATGACAAAGTGAATAATTGAGAAGCTTATTTATCCATTACATTCTTTTTTCTAACTGAAACCAATTCCAGGCAAGATTAAGTTAATAAAATAGACTCAGTTAAAACAAGAATGAGTACATATATATATATATATCAATGTACTAGTTTATAAAGTCAGATGTCACATGACATATATATATATATATATATATATATATATATATATATATATATACACCTTGTATTTTCAAATATGTAAAATTAAGAGCATGCTAATAAGCTCTAAACAAGCTTTTTAAAATTTTTTTATGATAAATGCTACTACAAGATAAGATATTCAAATCATCTTTATCTATAATTATCCCCATTCCCAGACTGTTTTCGAGCTATGGCTCTGTTCAGTGAGGAGCTGGTACACCAGATTCAAAAAAACCAACTCAAGCTAAGCATTTATCTAATAATTAACTGTCAAGAAGAAGATCTGAAACTTTTAGACATCTACATGTCTTTAAAGTGAGCTCTCCAACTGAAAAAATTATATGGGCCCGAAATTAATTCAGATATTCCATATATTAATAGGCTTAGCTGTTTAATTTAGCCAAAGCCGCCCCCAACAGCAAAATAATAATAATAATAATAATAATATATAAGTCATGTGACATCTGACTTTATATATTACTGTTATTATTTTGCTGTTGGGGGCTTTGGATAAATTAAATGGCTAAGCCTATTAATATATGGAGTATCTGAATTAAGTTCAGGCCCTTATGATTTTTTTTCAGTTGGAGAGCTGACTTTAAAAACACATAGATGTCTAAAAGTTTCAGATTTTTTTCTTGATAGTTAACTATTAGATAAATGCTTAGCTTGAGCTCCTTACTGAAGAGAACCATAGCTCGAAATCAGTCTGGGGATGGAGACAATCATAGATAAAGATAATTTGAATGTCTTCTCTTGTAGTAGGATTTATCATAAAAATTTTAAAAAAAGCTTGCTTAGAACTTATTAGCAGCTCTTAATTTTATATATCAATATACCTATATATGGAGAAAGAGGAGAAGAGAAAAAAAGAAGCCTAAACTAAAATTGGATTAAAAATTTATAATAATCTAATTTTATTTTAGACTTTTTTTTTTAAAAAAAAAATCCTTATATCAGACAATATATACTTTAAAAATAATAATAGCAAATAAAATATTTTTTTAAAAAACAATGTTTTATTTACTTCAGTGAATTAGGTATTTTGAAGAAAAAAAAATCCATAAAAAGCAAATTTAACGGCATTAACGACTGAAATGATGGAAAATTGCCATAATCCGATTAACAGCCATAAAATCCTTTGCCATTAGAAATCTTTATTATAGTTAAGATTTTAATAAATTATATAAAAATTGTCAGTAAAAAAAAGATAAGCTTTAAAAAAATATTTTGATTTATAAAGTTGGTTTAGTAACTCTAAGAATAAAATTTGCTATATTTTATAACTTATTAAATTAAGATTTATTTATTATTTTTCCTCTCGTTAATTTAAAACTGATTTTTAAAAGTAGAAAAATATATATTATATTCCACATGTTTCAGTCATTCCGATTATTTTGGATTTTTTCCTCGAAAAAACATATTTATTACTTCGCTTACTTATAACGTCTACAAAAAGAAGCCCTTTAATTATTTTTTGAGCCTTTAAAGGAACAACTGAATAGGGCAAATTTTTAAGGTCCACTCTATAAGTTCTTGTCTTTTGTCATTCAGATGTTATTACTATATGATTTTTGATATAGTATATAAGCATAGATGGGTTTCTCACCAATATGCATCATTCAAACATGATGAGTTTATTAGCTTTTTACCTGTGAGTTTAAAATCAAGAACCACCATAGATTTTTCCCTCAAATGCCTGAAACTTAACTGAAATATGTTTTTTCTTAAAGGCAGAATGAATGTGTGGATAAATGAGCTTTCTTTTAAAATAGGTATTTACAATAATGACAGTCAAAACTAAATATTATTCCTTATTCCCAGTAGGTTGTAAAACCATCAACCATTGCAGCAATTGCTGACTGAAATGGAGGGTGTAAAGAATTTCTCTTATTGTGGAACCAAGCTGTCATTTGTTGATAATTTTTTAATTTAGATATTTACAACTGGAATCACTTTCAATTGAAAAATATTGCACAAATTTGAAGAACTGTCTAGTATTGAATGGGACATTGTTGAATTTTGTAAAGTTTGAAGAAAAGATGAAGAGATGATTATTTTTAAAAATGGGCATGTACCTTACTATAAAGGCAAAAATATTGGAATCACAAGTGAAATAGGATTGATTATAAATGAAAAGAGAAAGAATATTGTAGAGATTCATGTATATTAAATAGTATAACAAGATTAGTTATTTAGTTTAATAGGAGATACCAAATGCAGATTTAGGTGTATGCTTCAACAAGTTGTCATTGTTATGAAGAAGTATAAGATTTTTATGTGATTGGACAAACTGCTTTTGATCAGAACAAACAATAACTTAAAATTGTTATGGGAAATGTTAATAATAAAAGTGATAAATAATAAAAATATGAAAGAACTGTGAGTAAGTTTGATTATGATGATAGAAATAAAAAGGGACACAGATTTGTGGAATTTGTAGAAAAAACAGCAACTATATATTATGGATTATTTTTTGAGACAAATGCTAAATGGAAATGGACATGGAAGCATCCAAATGAAGGTCCAGCAGAATTGAATTATATTTTGAATTAATAGAAATTACCTATTTCAAAATTGTGTTTTTAATGGATTCAACACAGGAGATAATCACCACATAGCAACTTTCTCCATATAGTATTACCACCTAGTGCAGTCCATGCTAGAAGGTTAATGCATCAAATTCTTATTTAATGCCTGCTCATCCAATATCTCAAAATTAATTTCTAGCTTATGGTTTTCAACATTAAGGAGTCTTAGATCTGAGAGTGTTGTATCTAGACTGTTGGATCTAATGTACTCTCCAGAAGCTATCTTTTACTTTTTTAATTAATAATGAAAAAATGGCCCAAACTGAAAGCACATTAATAATTTTAATTCCAAGCTAATTTGCTGTTGTTATCATGCAGACCTGAATCCAGTTCAGCATCTATAAATTTTGGTATCTTTGGATTTTTAATAACGATAATCACCAATGTTCTTTGGCTACAATTGGTATGCAACCATTAGAACATCACATGATTACTATTTCTTATACAATTTTGTTAGCACAGTAGCAACTTTCTTCATACAGTATTGCCTCCTAGTGCAAGCCATAATACAGTAACAATAGAAGTTTAGTGCACCATATCTTTATTTAGTGCCTACAGATCTAATATTCCCAGACTGGTTTTCAGTTTATGGTGATGATGTGATTTTCCAATTTTTTAAATAATCATCAATTAGTTTGATGTAAGATATTTATTAATGTAAAACTACAGAGGCAAAAATTATTAGTAAAAATATTCATAGTTGTTATTCCTAAATTTCAGAAAAAAATTCAATAAATTTAAATTAGTATTTGCAAATTATTTTAAAATATCGATTTTAAAGAAGTTTAAGATTTGAATGAAATCAGTAGGAAAATAACTGATACACTCCTAAGGACTGCACAAATATAGATGGTATAAAAAGTGGCAATTTACCAGTAAATTTTTTGCTAAGATAAGACAATGTATAAAAAAAAATATGGAAATATATAAATGAACAATTAAAAAAAAAAAATCTACGGTTTTGTAGAATGATGCAAAAAAGAATTAATAATGGTATAAAAAAATATAATTGTGAATAAAAAAAAATAAAAAAAGAATAAAAGTCTCAAAAAAATAAATAATTTCTTGGTATTGGTAAGAAATTTATTTCTGCAACAAGCAGAAAAGATGCAACTACTAGTGAAAACAAAGATGACTTCATAAAATAGTTCTATAAATAATTATATAGCCATGAATAACAAGAAAAAGTAACCTTTATAATTACTACACTTTCTGAATTGGCTAGCATTTTAAATAAAAAAGTGAGACATGCAATTAAATCTATGAAGAAGGGAAAAGCTTCAGTCAATGATAGAATTATATTCAATATTTTAAAAGAAGCAGGTGAAAAAATGGAAAAATTGTTGGCAAAGTTGTATACCAAACATCTAAATGATAAATATGTACCACATTATGGGAAGAATGCAATAGCAATAATGATATTTTAAAAATCTGATAAAGAAAATATTAGAAATTACAGACCTATCAATCTTTTATCAGTTCTATACAAAATTTTTATCGTGATAATTGCAACTCATTTCCAGAAAACTTTGTATTCTAATCAACCAAAAGAACAAACTGCATTTAAATGTGGTTTATCAATGTGATCATATCTAAGTATTGAGAAAAGGTGATCTTAAATCACATGCAGCAATTAAACCCAATTTCTGTCAATACAATATATTCTATAATTTCTGTCAATACAATATATTCTATTTTATTTAATATAAAAATGAAAAACTTGAAATTTTATTTAATTTAGTTTAATTATTTTCGACATTTAGCTTTTAAACATAGTATAAATTATTAGGAAAATTTAATTTGTAGTACACGACTTTGGAAAGAAATTTTTTTACTTAAAAATAATTATTATGTTATCAAAATAACTTTTGATTAAAATTGAAGATCAATTAATTATATAGATGTATGTATCAAATAAATTTTATTTGGGAAATTGTGTGGCAAAGTTGTTTTGTTATAATTAATTATATTTAATATTTACACATATCTTTAATCAGATTAATTTAGATTTTGTAATATATATTTAATCTTGGTAATTTTTTTAACTTTAGGTAGTAATTTATAATATGATATATCTACCACAAATGTAACGATTATCAATATATAAAACCTAAGTGAAAAATATTTTAATTGTATTTACAAAAAAACATTTAAAAAGTAAATTATATTTTGATAATTGATAAAAAAAAAAAAGAAAAATTTCATAGAAGTATGATTTCATGAACATAATTCATACAAGTACTTTACCAAATTATATGCAAGTTTGAAACATTATTAAAAAAGATATTGTAACAAAACTATAATGTAACAATATGTTAAAGGTAATATTTATAGTTAATAAATCTAAATGTATTCATTGTAAATGTATATACATATTGCAGTATTGTAGACATTGGTTAAATCTGGATATGTCAATTATTACAAACTTATTTAAACTAATAAAATTTAGAATGAAGAAATGATAAGAATTATTTTTCTTATATTTTTTATAACAAGCTTTGACTTACTTAAAATTTTTCATTCCTTAAATGATATGACAATTCCAAACATTTTTAAATAATAAGAATGTGAATAATTATAGTTAAGAGTAGTTGCAAAAGAAAAAGTATAAAAATAATAAAACAAAATATTTATTTTCTTTCTTCAGCAATTTTAATTACTAGTTTTAATCTAAAAAAGTAATAAAATAAATAATTTTTTACCTCTCTTCAATAATTTATTGATTAGTTTGCTTGAAAAAATTATTAAGAGAAGTAAATAAGTAAAATTTATCTATTGTTTATCAGGTTTTTAAAAGAAAGAAAAAAAGACAAGATCTAAACATTTTGAGGACAAGATTTAAACATTTTGATAAATACAGTTTTAATTAATTGTTGAAGAGAGAAAATATAAAAAATATTTTGTTTTATTATTTTTATTTTCTCTTTATCTTTCTTTAAAACAAAAGACAGTGTTGTTTAAAATAAAGTGTTATTGAAGAAATATACTATTTCAGAGTGTTAAAAAAAATTAACTAAAGAATAATTTCAAACATTTTGATTAAATGTTTTTAATTAAAAAAAGGAGGAAAATAACCAAATAATCTTTTATAAAAATAAACGCTATTGGTCAGGATTCAATGATGTTATGTTTGAGAAAATATGTGATTGTTCCAAAAAATAAAATGGGCGGTCTTGTAAGGAACATTCATTCTTGATTCAGCTGTTGAAGAAAACAGCAGTAGTTCAGCTATAAAAAACAGTGAGAAATAATTTTGTAGTCTGAAGTAAGATTCACCTCACTATTAGTTTTTAAAAATGTTTTCCAAAATGAATGAGGAAATCAATGAACTAAATTTTAGCTTGAAACTGAGCATCTCAAAACCTCATGATGTAGTATATTCACTAAAAAAAATGTAAAGAAAGAGAATACCCCTGAAGAAAATGGCAACAAGCCTTATTTCAATGCAAAGGCATGACTGTTTCAGCCTTGTGTGAGTTTTGACCTATAAATTATTGGAAAATGAATAAATTGAGTCTGTACTAATCTGAAAATCATATTGTAGAATGGATAAATATTCTCAAAATCTGTGTTAAGAGAGAAATTGTCATAATAAAAATTTAAACCCACAAAAAAGATTAACACAACTTCTAAAATATATGATTATGTACAACTCAACAATTAAAGCTTACAAGAAAGATAATTAACATTTATTTTATAATGTCTTGCGTGCGATTATAATTACGATAGAATGACAGCCTGTTAAGCTAATTGCGCAGACGCTGTGAGAATGTTATTAATAAATGAATACCTTCAAACAACCACATGATATACTAGGATTCCTTTTTACTCTTATACAAATACTATATCATGTGGTTGTTCGAAGGTATTCATTTATTAATAACATTCTCACAGCGTCTGCGCAATTAGCTTAACAGGCTGTCATTCTATCGTAAGAAAGATAATTACAAAAGGACTGAAAAAGAAAATAAATCTATGGTTAAAAGGTGTAGCAGTATGCATATCTAAATTTACAAATAACTTAATTAAAGTAATAATTGATAATAATGATTAATTTCTTTAATGAAACATGTTTTGTTTATTTATTTGATTTTCCATCTAAAATTATAAAAAAGAGTTTTAACTAATTAAATTTTTTCTTTTTTTTATTTGTGAGGTATTATTTTACAATTTAAATCATTGAAGAGATAAATAATTCTGTTTTAAATTAATTAATTGAATTAGTAAGAATCAAACAATGAATTAATATTGTTTTCTATATGAAATTATATTTTTTTGATAAAATGGGAGAGTTGTATTTATATTATCAAATCTTTTTAATTTCTTAATTATTAGTTAATTTATTAAATAATTATTAAAAATAGTAGTATTAAACCATTATTCTTCCAGCTATCTTTTTATAAATTGGCTGTATGTATGACTTGATGGTTTAGGGATTTGTAAATTTTTCCAGTAAATATTCAAATAAGGTGCATTAAGTTTATAAATTTATACTTTCTCTTAGTCACAGTTACAGCTCCAAGTATCCTTAGATCTTGGGCTAGTTCTAGAGTAATAATGGTTAATTTATATGTGAGTGTTTATATTTGGACATTTAGATAATATCTCTGGCACAAAGATCAAGATTATTGTTAAAAGTTTATTTACTGCATTTTATTTTATAGAGAAAATTTAGTTTGTAGTTGGCCTGTAAACTCATGGTACCATATGATCTAAGTATTTATGATGATCAACATGTTTTAGTCTTTCCATCATTATTTTTTATGATAGATAATTTAATATCTAAGTATGTGCATCCTGATGATTGTTGTATGTCATGCCTAAGTTTGACATTGTGTATGGAATCTTTTTTAAATTCAGTACAAGGGATTACTATTGATTATTCTTGTTTAATGCTGGTGATGCAGCTTTTATATATATATATTGTAACAGATGGGTTCGAATACAAGAGATAATGCAATATAGAGTGTTAATTGCGAGTGTTGATATGAAGTGACTGTGTATATGTGAAAAGATATATATAAATAGTCATTCGAACCCTGTTACAAAGAGTGTGAAAGTAATATGTAATCTGTTAAAGGCTGGACTGTAGGTCTGTATATATAGTTGTATGTGTGTTATTATAAGGTGTGTATAAGTATTAATGGTTATATGTGAGATTGACGAAAGGTAATTATATACGGAGTTGTATAAATTTGTTATACATATATATTTTGTTGTTGTTAATGTTTAAATTCTACATTTTTAATAATATGGTCAGTGACACATGTTTCTTGATTAATTCATTGAACATATAGAGCTACAGAAATAGAATGAAGTGGTTGCTGTGGGCAGTTTCACTTAATGATTCTGTCTGTCAGAAGTCTTAGAACTTGTTGAGTTGGTATTTTGAAACAATAGAAGATCCAGTCAGCGGTGTATGAATTGATAAGAGAAAATGTGAAGTTAAAAGGTGTAAAAGAAAAGAACTTTTTTTATTGAGGACAAAGAAAAGAAAAAAAAGAGTAGTGTGTTATTGGGAAGGAAAGGGAAGAAAAAGAGCGCGGATTTTAGAGATCATTAACGTGTAATTGATTAAGAAGTTTTAGTAATATTCCCATCAAAATGTTGGGGTAATTATAATAGTGTGAGTTTCATCAGACCGGCCCAGGGGATCGTTATTATAGGACTCACCTGAATCGGATTTATGAAGATTCGCTGTCTTAAAATTATCAAGAGCAATGGCGACGAAGCACGTGCAGCTAGGACCTCTTAAGCAAGCGAGATCATCTACTTTAACTCTAGAAACCATTTGACTATCACATTGCGGACTGTTTACCATCTTTAGGATCAACAAATACTGATAAGGCCAATATTTTGTTAGGATTATAAATGTGCGGACTGTTAGCTATGACCACGTGGACATTCGATCGTAATTAAGGTAACTTGACCTTTTCTCTATATATGTATGTTCAATAGATGCATAGCAATAAAGAGACCTATGTTACTTCTATATTAAATACCGTAATAAATCTTTGTTTAAATAAAAAAAAACATTAAACAAACAACTCTGATGTGTAATTACACTCTTTCGTTGATATATATTGTAACATAATAAATGAGTTTAAATAGAAATAACTAAGTAAAGGTTCAAAATATAACACTATCAAGAATTATAAGCAAATTATTATAGCAATGTATTATACTCAGGTATATGAAATCACGTGAAGTGAGTACACTAGTAATTCAATAAAATATAATTCAGGTATACAGGCAGTAGATCTTATCCACTTTCATTTCTTGGTTTGATGTTAAGTGCATGTTTAAACAAATACTAAGTGAATATGGTCTAGCAGGGCGCCACTAGATTATCTGAATCTAGACATGGTTATATCTGATAACCTTTCACATGTACCGGGTTTGAATCCCTTCTTGGTACTTTATTTCTAATAAAATGGGAGATTTTGCTTTTTGAGCCATATCACTATATGCACTAATATTTAGGTAAAAGTAAAACCTCTATAAACCAAAGTGGAGTATACTAGACATAAATCATTTCTCAGATCTTAGCATAACAAATGTGTTTCAATGTTTTTATAAGTTTACTAGCTCAGATTATATATAACTAATTTAGGATGGCAATTCACTCATCCTTGCATGAAATAGATGATGGGATGTGGTTATAATAAGACTAAGAAATCACTAAATATTATAAAATCAATATTTATTTATGGCCTTTAAACAGTTAAACAGCTCATTAATTAAAACGTTGATGACGATGATGATGATGATGATAATAATAATGATAATGACAAGGGTTTCAACTACAGCTCTAGGACTAAGCCTAAACATAAAACTAATTTTTATAAAGAAATTCATCACTATTGCTTAATTTTAGCATATTTACTTATATCTTAAATAACTAATATTCAACCATTGATGATGATGAATAATCACACTTAAGCAAGACTACACTTAATGAAATATATACGCCTCGTTTAATAAAACAAACTAATCTAATATTCTAACTACTTGTTACTCCACATTCAATCGCAATTATACACATATAAAATATCATTATGTATGTGCGTGTTTTATCCCATGATAACAAAATATTATTTAAAACCAAAATAATAATATATTAGTTAAAACTAAAATCATAATACCATAAAAAAAATTGTTTTACACATTAATATTGTAAAATTAATAAACAAATAATTTTCATACATTCAAGGTCATTTATGAAGCTCAAAGTTATTTTTAGTAAGACATTCTTGTTTTTAATTGATCTGAATAGTCTTTAAAAGTTCTTTAAATAAAATATACCACTTTATTGCTAAAATGTTTATTAAGACTGATATCATAAAGAAAATAGATATAAAAAGTCATATTACCGATCTTTTGTTTGTGGCGAATTTCCAAGGGTTCAAACTTGTCTATATTTCTGCAGCTACTATTTCTGTTTTATGTGGGAACAATCTCTTTCTTGAGGTGTATAACTATTTAATGATGATGACTCTATTGAGGTTATTTGCTTTAGTGGACAATTTGGAAATCATTATATTAAATTTTCTTCTCTTCCTGTCAAGCATGTGGATGAAATACAGCAGTCGTTTTCCCATTTTGTAAATTTTCTTGAGTTTAAAATCAGTTGTTGGAACAATTAATTGGACTTGATGATTAATATTTATCAGTAGACTAATTCATCTTCTTTGAATGCAGGTGAATGCTTTCTTCCTTCTATTAAAAACATCTTATTTCTCTGGTCAGTTGAAAGGTGTAGAATATTATTTTAGACACATCTTTTCTTTCCTATGTGATGTGCAGCTTCCTCCAGATGGTCCGGCAAATGGGATATACATATAATTTTTCTAGCCCGCCATTTCTTATATTTTCAACATTCAAATTTGATAGTTTAATAATCTGAATCAATCACAATAATAATTCAAGACAGCTTTTTATATCCAATTTTTAGCTACCTTAACCAATCAGAGATAGCATCACTTGCTATTTTTGGACAAATTTGTTTTAATTAGATCTCTAATTTATTTTCAACCAAAGTATTTTTCAACTGAAAAGTTTAATCCTTTTTCTAGACACTTTTGTTTTAAAAAAAAAAAATAGACTCAATTCTTATTTCCTTTCTTTTGTTTTTTTTTCTTTTTAACATCCAGGTAACACTTCAAATCTTTGAGCTTCCTTCTTTAGATCTTGATAAGAAAATTTCAAAAATTATAGTTCTGACCCATTATAAGCTTCCAAAGTGAAAAACAATTATTTACAAAAAAAAAATTGCTACAAAGATTGATATCTGATTAAACAGATTTCCTCTTTTAACAAACAATTGTACAAAAAAAATAATTTAACAGATTTAATACTTCCTTTTCTTTCAATATTTAGGAAATGTAAAATTTTGTATGTAATGTACACACATCCTTCATTCTTTCAAATCATTCATGAACTAACCTTAAATAATATGATTGCTAGCTTAGGAATTATAACCCAATTATTTAATTAAATCTGTAACTTTTAAATCCCACTTATAATTAAAGAAAAGCAAAATAAAAGCATAGAATAAAATATTAGAATTGATCAAGCATAGCTTAGTTTTAAAGAAAGTTAAAAATGTTTAATATTTGAAATATAAAACAATTAAATAATTTACACATACATTGCCTATATGTATGCATTATAACTTTGCTTTTTAAAGAAAAATTAAATATTAAATAGTTTAAATGTGTGTATTACCTTTCTATCAACACACAAACAAGTAAAGCATGTAATTGTTGACTCATTCTTTCTCTGTTTAAAGCTTTTAGAACTGGACCTTGTAGGGTTTAAACTTGGATGCCCTACAGCTTCATTTATGATTATATAAAAATGTGATGATTTTGTTTTACACTTTCTTGCATGCACATTACTATAAATTTGACTAGTGACCAAATTGTAATGGCACAATATATATATATGAATCATATATGTGTGTAGTGGAATAAATGGGTTGTGTGCATGAATATTAAGATATGTAGATGCGTGTATAAAACTTAGAGTTTAATGGTAACTATTGTAGTAGCATATAGCTTAATTTTGTTATAACTTCTGGGCTAGAGTAATAGATTTATAATCAGTAAATTATAGTGTAGTATACGTAGATATATGTGACAAAGTCGTGAATCTTCTTTGCTTTGTTCTCTCGTTAGACCATGTTCCCCAGACCTTGAGATAGAGCTAGTCTGGATGCACTGCCCTTGATATATATATATATCTACAGAACCCTTATTTATGTTTTCGGTGGGTATAATTCTTATCAAAGTGTAACAATGGTGCTTGAGATGGAATTTAAACCATGCTCATAAATATGTCCACTTGAAGCTGCGGGAGATATCATTATACATGCATGAGTTTTTTGTTACAATAATATGGGTAGGCGCTTACAATATATATATATATATATAATTGTTATATCTATTTATATTGTTATTCCAGTGCTTGTTCCAATGCTTCTTATGTATTTATTTTATATTTATCATTTTATATTTTCTTATTGTTTTTGATTGTTCAATGGGGTTGGTATTTTCCCATCATTTCATATTACTCTGTCATGTTTATTATTACAATTATGCTTATTAATGAAAACAATGCTTCAAATTTCAAACTTTACCTATGCTTTTAATATTAGTGCACTAATTTCTTTACAAGATTGCTTCAAATATATAAAATTATTTAATTAGAATTTTGGTTATTACAAAGGTGATAAATCTAAAAACTGATATTGTTTAGGAAGAACTTCAAATTGAACATAGATTTAAACATAGCCTTCACTAACCAATTTTTAACCAAATGTAGACCTGCAGGCAGAGAAATTGTGAAAAATCACAGAAGTCAACTTGATTGTACAGCTATCTATTGAGATATTTTGCTATTTTTTTTTTAAATCAAAAAAATTATATATTTATATTTTAATTCATAAAAAATATGGAGATGTCAAAATGGTTGAAAATACAATAATTTGAAAGAATTAAATCCTGCTTTGTTATGTGATCCCTTTGTTATTAAACTTTCACATGTTTTGTAAAATTATTTCAAGAAAATTTTTGAATAACTGCAAACTTGATTTATTTTTGTGATATTTATTAAAATTCATGATGTTTGTACAGTAATTGTGTAATATTTATTAAAAATCAAAAGTATGCATGATTATACATTTGTTTTATATATATATGTTTTATTTTTAAAAGTAGATTATAAGTACTAATGTGATATTAATAAAGAAAATCATGGCACTCCAGTAGACATGACTTTTCAAACTGATTGGCAATATATTATCACCAACTATCAGTTAGGATATATTGCAATATTATAAAATTAATTAATAAATTGTAATATTTTTAAAGCATAAATTGATAGATTAATCAGATATTGGCATTTATTTATTTGGATTTTAAAAATAAATGTCAGTAAAAAGATTTAATTGATTTTAGATATCAAACTGTTTCTCATAACAGTTTAATGATTAAGCAGTTCTGTTTTTCTCACAGTCTTATTTTTTCAATATTTGTAAAGTTCAAATATGAAGTTTTTATAATTTATTTCATTTGTAAACATACATTACTACCAAATGATGTTTAATTTATTAAATTCTGATACAGAATAATAGTTTAATACTAAAATCAAGTGTTGAAAGTTTACACACTTCTCACTGGAGAGAACAATAAATCTGTCAGTGTAGGTTTAATTAAACTTCACAAGGTATAGTTAATCTTTTTTTAAAAAAAAACCTTTGTGAATTATATAGACGATTATTTATATAAATCTATAATAAAGTTTAAAAGTAATATTGTTATACTCAATAATAAATTAAAATCTGGTTTTGAGCTCATTCCTCTACCGTTGCATCCAACAATGCAGAGTAATAATGGAATGTGAAGTGGTTTTTAAGTATTATTTTGTAAAACAGTATAAAACAACATTTATGCTACTGATTATAGATTTTTGCTATTAACATTGTTTTTGTTTTAATTCTTAAAGCATCTGCTTCTGTCAAACAATGTCCCCTTAAAATATTTTTGAGGTTAATTAAAAATGAACATTCACATCTAATTTTTAAGTGTATTTATTTAAGATGTATTTTTATTATGTTTCTATAAACTATATTTCAAATTAAAACTAAAAATAAAAAAAATATTTTAAATTATTTTAAAATAAAATAAAAGTTTTGAATATGTGCTTTTTATTTTATTGGTATATAATGATTGTCTATCTATTACAATTTTAAAAATAGGAAAAATAAATAATTAGTGTTAGAATTCTGTAAAATAATTATTAAAGCTTATACTTTTATAATAAATATTAACTAAAATTACAAAAGTATATTTATTTGTTTTTGTGAAATTTCATTATAAAAAAAAGACAAACAACAAAGTTATTTTAACATGGCTGACAGTAAAAAAGTAGTGTATGCTAAACTAAAATTTAAATGTTAAGTATGTGACTTCATCTTTTGTAATATAATAAAAATGTAATATTTTTAGAAATAAATATATAAATTACAAATCATATCTTTCTATAGATCTAATTTTAATTTTTTTGGTCTGCATGACATCTCAGATCTATGAGTTAAATACAAACCATAAGATGTAAAGGAACAACAAAAAAATGTATAGACCATATATTTATAAATCAGAATACTTTTTCACACTATGACCTATATATATTAAAGTGGATTTTTAATTTGATAAAATGAAAACAATTATTAGTACATTACAATGATTTTATAAATATTTGCAAAATGATTAAGTATTACAATTATTTTGTGGGAAGATACATAATTAATGAGATAAATACATAATAAAATTAATGAAAATAGTTATTATAAATAAAATTCACATAAAGTACTGTGATGGAATTTATTAATTTTGTTTAATTTGAATATTTTTTCAGTGATTTTTAATTTTATATAAATTTTCTGTATTGTTTTATATAATAAAACATTTCAGTACAATTTCAGAATAATATCCAGTAAAGCTTAACATTGTAATATACCATGATGTACTTTTGGTTTTAATGCAAGACCCATCATAATTCTTCAATATTTCTTGACAATATAAATTAGAGAACTTAATTGTAATGCTTTTTGTCTGAATTGTAAGATATTGACTACAAGAGCACATTAAAGAAAATTATAGTTATATAACAAAATTTCATAGCATAATTATTTGTATATATTAAAGATACATCTTATTGATTTATTGTCTCCTCTTCATTTATGTTTTCACTTATAACGGTTTTACATTTTAAAGATTTAGAACATTATGCTGAAAAAAAAATCATTTTTTTTTTATTAAGTTTGTCCATCATATCTCTCAAGTTATTTGTAAATTAGAAGAGGCTTTTCTAATGTTCTAAACCAGATTAAGATGTTAATGAAAGAAAGATTATTAAACTACTTCAATAATAATAGGCACCAAAAATTAGATAAATTGATTGTTGTGCTTATTTGTTGACGTGATGAAACTTCAGAGAAATTTTTAAAATAAAGTTTCATCAATAAAATGTTATGACTTGTAATTACAACTCATGTTTACAGAGAAGAAATAAAAAAATTGCACAAAAAATTGTTTGAAACAAGGCAATATTATTTAAAAAGAAATAAGTTTATTCTAAGAAGTTGCCCAGCCATATATAGCAAAAATAACAGAGAGAAAAAAAATCAGCACCAGAGTTTGAAAATTTTTATTTTATTCATTGTACTTTTCAAATCTAACAATCTTGGGTTCACTTTTTAAGAGTTCATGCCATTTTTAAAGTAGAAATATTGGGGATTATTTAAAATTAAAACGAAAGCATATGCATAAATATTTTTTTCTTTTGGTCGTTAAAAGCATAGCGTTGAATATTTTTAATATTGTGATTTATTATTAATAGTAAGAACTTCTGGTTATCGTATTAATAATATTTATATTATTTTCATAATTTTCAATATAATATACTTTCTCTTAAAGTGCAATTCTAAATAATATTCTGCTGTCGACTTTATTATAATTGTCATCAATGTTAAAATACATAATAGCTGGTAGGAGAGATAATTAATACTAAGATATGAAATCTTAAACAAAACAAACAGTTTGAAAATTTTTAATTGAGAGCAGATAAAACTCAGTAAAAATTTCTGTATAAGTGGAGCAATAGTTAAAAATGCTTAAACCGAACTAAAGCATCCGGTTTATCAAATGTCTATCCAGTAGTAATTAACTCATACAATAGATAGCACTGTTATAATATATATCAATAATGTTGAAATTTCTAATAAATCATTGTATTCAGTTAAATAATGAAAATAAACAATATTTATTTTATATTTTTATACGTTAGTTATATAATCAGAAAATTTTTTAAAAAAAAGTTTTAACGTGATTTTATTTTACTATCTAACTATAAAATAATAAATCGACATTAAGCATAATCATTTAGAAAATAATTTGCACTCTGAAATGATAAGGTAACCTTGTAAACACATTAAATAATTAGTTTTAGTATTTATCTTTAATTGAATCATTAATTATAATCGCATCCTCGTGATTTCTACTGAAATAACACGACTAATTTCTGGATTGTTTTTTTTTTTTTTTAAAGTTTTATCTAAAAATTAATACGTTTTTAATCTAAATTCTGTTTTAATGACACCAATAAAAAAGAAAGATAACAAAAAACAAAATACTGTGCATCTGATTTGCATACAAATTAAAAATAATTAAAGCTTGTTTAAAAATAGGAATTCTGAAATATAATTCACTTTCAAATATCAATAAAACTGAAATA
This sequence comes from Epiperipatus broadwayi, assembly GCA_028023455.1. NCBI lineage: Eukaryota > Metazoa > Onychophora > Udeonychophora > Euonychophora > Peripatidae > Epiperipatus > Epiperipatus broadwayi. The sequence goes on from JAQFVV010012420.1 coordinate 6,070,104, forward strand.
AATATTATTTATGTAGTGTAATTTTCATTACCCCACTCTGTGCTACAGAAATATTATTTATTATTGGATAAGCTCTAGTCTAATGAGTGGCATATAAAAGTTATTAATTGAAATATATTACAAATCATACCATATTTCCTAACAGCATTGTTGATGAATGAAACAGATAGAATAAATTAATATGCTATATATTAAATTACATTTTCGTAAAATATTGATTAAAAAAAATAATTTATTAAATTATTAAATGAAAATTGCTAATGCATTTAGACATTTTTACATAAATTGTAAAATGGATTGTGATTGTAAAAAAAAAAAAAAAAATTGAAAATAAAAGCTGTAATGTAAAAATGAGAGAACATCTGAAAATGATAACTTTTATATAATAACGGCTTATAAACATCACATGATCACCATTTCTGAGTGGCAATATGTATAGGGAGTTTTGGTCTTTCCTATACCTGTTTTTATAGGATGTCTTGTCTTTAATATGCTACAGCAATTAATTTCACGTTTTTTTTCAAATTAATTATTTTTTTTTAAAAAAAAAAACTTGAGATATATTGTCACTGTGTATACATATATATGATATATGTGATTAGTTGCTGTACATCAATACACATTAGCTATGGATTTATATTTGTATATATAATAGCCGCTGCAGAAAGGAGTTTGCTATTAACTGAAAGGAGATCCTTTGATTTTTCTTGGAGGCCTTAAAGGAACTGAGCAGGACAAATTCCTAATGTCCACTCCATACGTTCTTGTCGTTGCAGCTGTTATTACTGTGTGATTATTCATATAATATACGAACATGGATGGGCTGCTCACCAACACGAATTAGCCAGTGTAATGATCAAGAAACAACATGGTCTTTCTTCTCAGTTGCCTGATAAAGCAGAATGAATGTTTGTGTAAATGATAAATATTTTTCCAATACATATATACAATTATGACAGACAAAAATAAATCATGACCCTTATTCCTAGGAGGCTGTAAAGTCCCCAAGGCAGCGGTTGGTAGCCGAAGAGAGAGGGTGCTAAGAATCCCCTGATTGCGGACCCAGGCTTCCATTTGATGATGACTTTTTATTTAGGTACTTACAACTGCAGTTCACTTTCAAGTGAAGGAAGATTGCAAGAATTAGAAGAAGAACTGTCTTATATTAAATGGGACATTATTGGAGTTTGTGAAGTTAGAAGAAAAGATGAAGAAACAATTGATTTAAAAAGTGGACATGTACTCTATTATAAAGGCACAGATATTGGAAATACAAGTGGAGTAGGATTCATTAAAATAAAAAGTGGAAGAATAACATTGTAGAGATTGATGGTGTATCGGACAGAGTGGCAAGATTAGTTATACAACTTAATAGCAGATACCAAATGCAGATAATTCAGGTTTATACCCCAACAAGTTCTCATAGTGATGAAGTAGTAGAAGATTTTTATATGGATGTACAAAAGGCTTTTGATCAGAGTAAACAACATTTTAAAATTGTTATGGGAGACTTTAATGCTAGAATTGGTAAACAAATGAAAGATGAAAGTGCTGTAGGTAATTTTGGTTATGGTAATAGAAATGAGAGAGAGGACATAGACTTGTGGAGTTTGCAGAAAAAGAAAAACTTTATATTATGAATTCTTTTTTTGAGAAAAATGTTAAAAGGAAATGGACATGGAAGCATCCAAATGAAGGTACAGCAGAATTGGATTATATTTTGACTAACAGAAAATACATATTTCAAGACTGTAATGTTCTTAATAAATTTAACACAGGAAGTGATCATCGATTAGTAAGATGTAAGATATGTGTTAATGCAAAACTAGAGAGACAAAAATTATTAAGAAAAACAATATTTACAGTTGATATTCCTAATCTTCAGAAACATTCTAATGAATTTAAATTAGAACTTACAAATCGGTTTCAAGTATTAGTAGATTTTGAACATGATTCAGATTTGAATGAAATTAATATGAAAATAACTGATACACTTTTAAAAACTGCAACAAAGATAGCTGGTAGAAAAAAGCAGCAATTGACCAATAAAATTTCTACTGAGACTAGAGAATTTATGAAGAAAAGAAGGAATATGAAGATATACAAAAATGATGCATCAAAAAGGATTGAATATCTCTAAATTTGTAAAATGGTGCGGAAAAGAGTTGAAAATGATATAAGAAAGTATAACTGTGAACTAGCAAGGAAAGCTGTAGAAGAAAATAAAAGTCTCAAGAATGTAAAACAACATTTTGGTATTGGTAGAAAATTTATATCTGCAATAAGAAAAAAAGATGGAATTATTACTAAAAAGAGAGATGACATCATGAAATGGGTAGAAGACTTTTATCAAGAATTATATAGTAATAAAGAACAAGTACCTCCTATATCTATTACATCTTCCGAATTGCCCAGAATTTTAAATGAAGAAGTGAGACATGCAATTAAATGTATGAAGAAAGGAAAGGCTCCAGGTAATGATGGAATTATAATTGATATATTAAAAGAAGCAGGTGAAGAAATAGAATTTTTTTAGCAAAGTTATATACCAAATGTCTAAATGATAAAGATGTACCAGATGATTGAAAGAATGCAGTAATAATATTAATATTTAAAAAAGATGATAAAGAAGATATTAGACCTATCAGCCTTTTATCAGTTTTATACAAAATTTTTACCAAGATAATTACAACTCGTCTACAGAGAACATTGGATTTCCACCAACCAAGAGAACAAGTGGGATTTAAAAGTGGTTTTAATACAGTAGATCATATCCAGGTATTGAGAGAAGTTATAGAAAGGACAAATGAATATGAGTTGCCATTATGTTTTGGATTTGTAGATTATGAAAAGGCATTTGATTCTATAAACATTTCTTCAATGATTAAAGCATTGGATCACCAAGGTATAGATCCAGGATATTGTCATATTTTAAAGAATATTTATAAAAATGCAAAAACAACAATTAGATTACATAATGATACTGGGAAAGTCAACATTGAGAAGGGTGTAAGACAAGGTGACTTCATATCTCCAAAACTTTTTACAGCAGTGCTGCAAGAAGTATTTTGTGGATTAAAATGGAAAACTAAAGGAGTGAAAGTAAATGGAGATTATTTAAGTCATTTAGATTTTGCAGATGATGTAGTTGTTTTTGCAATAAATGCTTCAAGAGCTGCAGGAAATGTTGCAGGAGTTATCAGATGAAAGTAGGACTAAAGATAAATATTTAAAAGACTAAAATAATGTTTAATCGATTTGCTCATAATATGAAAATAAAGATTGATTATGATGAATTAGAAAATGTTAACAGTTACAAATACCTTGGTCAAATTATTAATACAGATGGAAACATAATGCATGAAATTAATCATAGAATTAAACTTGGTTGGAGTGCTTTTGGTAGAAATAACTTGATATTAAAAGGAAATATGCTTATGTGCTTGAAAATAAAGGTTTTTAACAAATGTGTTTTGGCAGTTCTTACTTATGGATTTGAGACTTGGACACTTAATAGAAGAGCAATACAGAGACTTCAGACCACTCAAAGAAGTATAGAGAGATACATGCTGGGAGTAACAAGAAGAGATCGAAAATGCAATGTATGGGTAAGAGAACAAACAGATGTTACTGACCTCATTGAAAAAATTAAAAGATGGAGTTGGGCTAGACATATTGCTAGAAGAGATAATAATAGATGAACAATTGAAATCTTAAACTGGATTCCAAGAGATTATAAAAGACACATGTGAGATGGATGGATGAAATGAGAAAGTGTGCAGGGGTGATGTGGACAAGAGAAGCTAAAGATCGGAGAAGATGGATTGAACTTGGAGAGACCTTCATCATGCAGTGGATTGATAATGGTTGATGATGATGATGATAATATAATAGCCATTTCATTTACTATATTAATGCAAGCTATATATAAGTCATGTGACATCTGACTTTTTATTATTACTATTATATTAGTCATTGAAATATTAAATTTAAATATATGATTTGCTGATGGAAGTGTCTTAATTTCAGTTGGGATATAAGAAATGTTGCTATACTCTTATAGCTATAATGTCCAGGTACTAGCTCATATATAATAATGTGAGTGACTGATCAAAAGAGACCTTCTTTTGACTAGTAGTAGCTTGGACAGTTTTGCTATTGTTTTCGGTCAGCATGCAGAAACACTCTTATTGGTTGCTACATTTCAATACACTCTTGATTGTGGATTTAACTTTGTATATATAATGGTGATCACATTTATTAATCAGTTTACACGTATATTAACCATTAAAAATACTAAATTTAAATACATACATTATGTATATATGTAAACAAAATCAATTACAAAATATGATCTTACATAGGATATTTTATTATTTTTGGATGTTATGTATTAAATTTTAGGTAACTGTGTTCCATTCTTTGAAATTTATTTTTTCATTAATAATGCTATTTCTTGCTTTTTTGTTTATTTTGTTTTGTTTTTTTCCATATTTTTAAATATATATATATATATTTGTTTATTATTTTATTTTACTTTCAAAATTAGTCGAAGAAGTCAACAACTGTTATTGCTTTCATCAACAACAAAAAAAAAACACTGTTCAATCAACATAATTATTTTTTCATCTGTACTTTTCTTTTATGAAAAAAAAAAAAAAATTCAAAAATTATTATCATCATTTTTTTCCTTCTGGAATTAAAATCCACGCTCATTTATAACTAGTGCTATTGATATTTTTCAATCTTAATAGTGTTATGAAACGCGCGTCTTTTTATAACTGATAATTACTTTTGAATTTGATTTTTCTTCAAAGATAAGGATCTCTATCTTTGAAATAAAATATTAAGAGACATTTGGTTTTTGACTCATCTGTACAGTGGAATGATATACATTCTTTTAGCTTTAGTCGTACTCATCAAATGTTTTTTTAAAAAATGAAAATAAAATGTAAAATAAACCATAAACTTTAATGAAACTCTTTATATCATTAAAATATTTTTTATTTTATAAGATAACTGTGCAGCTAAGATTTATGAGCATGTGGCAACTAATTGATTTTTAAAATTAGTTTTCTATTCCCTATTATATTTATACTTGACTTATTCTGATTTATATTTTGAACTTCATCGTAAACTTTAATGTACTCTGTCATAAAATAATGAGGCCTTTTATATCATTTAAGTGCCTAAGAATTTTTTAAAAAAGAGTAAGAAAATAATGGTATATGCCAGGGGTGTCCAACTTTTGTGTTCATAAGATCTACTTTTTATTTTTAAAATGTATTTGCGATCGACTTGTTGTCAAGTGGAGGGAGGTGTGAAATACATACTATTTTTATATATCTACCTAGTAAAAAATAACAATTATTTAACGGGCCAAAAAACTCATGTTCGGGGGAATTAAAGCAACATGAGTAATTATTAACAATATTTATTAATTCAAATTATTTACATTAAATTAAGATTAAAAATATTATTTTCTATAATGGTACGGCTTAGTGGACTTCACCTATCTGGAATTGAAAAAAAATTAGAACAAAATAAGAAAACTTGAAAATCTTGACTTAATTTACTTCACTCGTTATCGGACAGCTCTTGCCAGATTGGCCTCGCGATCGACCAAAAATGGCTTTGCGATCGATCGGTAGATCACGATCGACTTGTTGGACACCCCTGGTATATGCAATTGTAATTATTTAGAATTGTCATTTTATTTTAAATATTTAAGATAGGCGATGTTTAATAGTCTAGTTTGCATATTTATATAAAATATTAGTAGAAGACGTGTATAAATATATAAAAAAGCCAATAAGCAAAAAGTTTTGCTCGAAGGACACACAGCAACTAATGATTTTGTTCACTGCTTACATTATGGCTTCCAGAGTTGGAAGAAAGATGTATTTCTACATAGTGTTGAAAATGATTTTAAAATCATATAATCTAGGTATCATCATTCTTGAATCAATACATTTATAATAAAAGTAATATATATATATATCATTTCTTAAATTAGATTCTCTTTGTTTTTTATATATATAAATGCTCTTTCACATAGACATACTCGCATTCATTAATTACGACATAAATTTTTTTATGTAAGTTAGAAAATTATTTTAGACATTTTCAAATAATGCTGGAGGTTTTAATTTCCAAGAGAACAATTTTAAGTAAATTGTAAAATTAGAATCATTAAAAAAATTAAATTTTTTGAATATTTTTAGAAATTTGAAAATCTTAGCTAAAAGAAAAATAGAAAAAAAAAACGGACTTGGTTTTAGCTTATTTACAGAAAAAGAAATGAATAAAATAAAATATAAAGAACCCAGTGACTCTTTTATATAAATAATAAAAATTTTGAGTTTATACATTTTAACAATTATTACGATATCTAAATTTTATTTTTTAAAAAGTTAAATATACAATTTCAATTAACATTAACTTATAAGAGATACGGTTTCCAAGGCCGTCCAGCTCCGGAACTTTGAGATGTAAACCATTTATAATTTTGTTTTTATTGACATTTTTTTATTATTTGTATCATATTATAGAATATCTCTAATATAAACAATCCCTAAAATAGAAATACACGCACATACAAAAAAAAAAGAAACAAAATAATAATAAAAATTCTACAAAAATGGCTTTAAATATACAAAAAGTAAAGCAGAAAAAAAAGTAAAATGAAGTATTAAAAAAATTAGAAATAGATTGATATAATTATGATCTCTAGAAAATAAAAAGGTTTGCAAAGAAAATGTGAAAAATAAACAAAAACACTGAACAAAATTTCAATAAATAATACATATTTATAAAAACAAATGTTATTGCTGATGATATTAATTTTTTTAGAAGTTCTACTATCATGTTTTATTTTCTCAAGCTCGGTAAAAAAAAAAAAAAAATTCTGAAGTAAACTTAACATTTCTATAGTGTTAAAATAAAAATGTAATATACTCTCAAAATTAATAACTACTATAAAATAATTCAAACTCTCATGAAACATGATTTGAAAAAATGAACAAACCACACTTCCATAGATTAAAAAATCAATATCAGCTAGTTTCAATTAAGGCTCTACCTTTCATTTAAAAATATGTTAATTTTCTTAATAAATAGGTTGTGCATTAAAAAAAAAATTATATTAATTATACAATAGTCAATTATATGTTTAAAAATGCATATATACAAGCAACAAAGATTACAAATTATAAAATTGTCATAGAAAAGCCTTTTCCAACAAATTATGTTTTTTGCCCTTTTCAATATGTCTCCAGAATATGACAATTTAAAGTACATACAGTGACATCTATAACAATACATGAGAGAAGAGAGATAAACAAATGGATATCCAACATGATCTAAAACTTGATTTTTTTTTTCAATCCTACTACAAAATTACCCTGTTATATATATTGAATGGATATATATCCACATGTATTAATTAATTAACTATCCATTCTTTATCCATTAACTACTTATTATTCAACTTAATGGATGTTTTGTATATATATATACAGTTGTTTTTATTATACATGATATAGTTTGCTTCATATATTTTACATCTATTAACATTTTTAATATAATCTAGAATACTTATATTATCAATACAATTTATTTTATGTCCGTACTGCAAATAATGAACATATAATGCAGATCTATCATGTTTCCTAGCAATAGCATCATTGTGTTTTTTAGCTCTTTCTCCCAATTGCTTTGCTATCTGGCCATAGTGAACCATATTACAAAAATTACATCTAATTTTATAAACCATTCCTCTCTTATATTTTATATCATCTTTCATCCTACAATTAGTTATCAATTTATCTAAATTTTTGCTATTAGCCCATCCCACATTAATGTTTTTATCAATATATTTTTTTCTTTTTTTATTTAATATATTATATACACTAGGCAAATATGATATTTTTATCCACTTCTTTTGTTTATTAGTCCTATATCTATTATTATTTGTGCTATTTACCCCATATCGTGAAAATATATTGTCAATACTATGTGTTGCATATCCATATCCCATATATGTTTGTTTAAATTTATCCTTCTGTAACATAGCAATATTTTTGTCTGTATTAAATCTATCATTCTTATATTTAAAATTTTTTATTATACCCATCTTTTGTATCCATGGTTGTTTTGAATCTATTAATATAATTTTCCTTAATTTATAATCTTTAATAAAATGCTTAATTATAATATCATTAGTTTGATTTAAAATAATTTCAATATCTAAATACCTTATTTCATTATCAATTTCTTTCATTGTAAACCTAATATTATCAACATTATTATTAAATTGTTTATATAATTTATATATTGCCCATTTATTACCAATTATCAAACTATCATCTACATATCTAAAATAACGTAGTACTTCTTTTTTAATTATACTGCCTTTTATAATATTGATTTCCATGTCATTAAAGAACATAGATGCCACAAGCCCACTAATCGTGCATCCCATTACCCATCCCTTATATATACTCCAATATTCATTATTATATTTCAAATATAAACTATTTATTAGGTTCAATGCTTCATTTATAATATTAATTATGCTATCATCATTTATATATAGAGATAAAGCCTTTATGACGATACTAATACTTTTAATTCTAGGGATACTAGGATACATCGATTCTATGTCCATCACAAAGATACTATGGTTTCTATTTATATTCATCATATTTAATTTATCAATAATAGCCTCTGTATTTTTTATACAATATTGTCCATAACCAATTAGATCAGCTATCCATTTGTTTAAATATTTACAAAATTTATGTAAAATGAAATTGCTAAAATGAAATAATAATCTTAAAAGGTTATCTTCCTTATATATATTTTGTAAGATAAAAACGCATAAGGAAGATAACCCTTTAAGATTATTATTTAATTTTAGCAATTTCATTTTACATAAATTTTGTAAATATTTAAACAAATGGATAGCTGTTATAATTGGTTATGGACAATATTGTATAAAAAATACAGAGGCTATTATTGATAAATTAATTATGATGAATATAAATAGAAACCACAGTATCTTTATGATGGACATAGAATCGATGTATCCTAGTATCCCTAGAATTAAAAGTATTAGTATCGTCATAAAGGCTTTATCTCTATATATCAATGATGATAGCATAATTAATATTCTAAATGAAGCATTGAACCTAATAAATAATCATTTATAGTTCAAATATAATAATGAATATTGGAGTATAAATAAGGGATGGGTAATGGGATGCGCAATTAATGGGCTTATGGCATCTATATTTATTAATGACATGGAAATCAATATTATAAAAGGCAGTATAATTAAAAAAGAAGTACTACATTATTTTAGATATGTAGATGTTAGTTTGATAATTGGTAATAAATGGGCAATATATAAATTATATAAACAATTTAATAATAATGTTGATAATATTAGGTTTACTATGAAAGAAATTGATAATGAAATAAGGTATTTAGATATTGAAATTATTTTAAATCAAACTAATGATATTATAATTAAGCATTTTATTAAAGATTATAAATTAAGGAAAATTATATCAATTGATTCAAAACAACCATGGATACAAAAGATGGGTGTAATAAAAAATTTTAAATATAAGAATGATAGATTTAATACAGATAGAAATATTGCCATGTTACAGAAGGATAAATTTAAAGAAACATATATGGGATATGGATATGCAGCGCATAGTATTGACAATATATTTCACGATATGAGGTAAATAGCACAAATAATAATAGACGTAGATTAATAAACAAAAGAAGTGAATAAAAATATCATATTTGCCTAGTCTATATAATATATTAAATAAAAAAAAGTAAAAAATATATAGATAAAAACATTAATGTGGGATGGGCTAATAGCAAAAATTTAGATAAATTGATAACTAATTGTAGAATGAAAGATGATATAAAATATAAGAGAGGAATGGTTTATAAAATTAGATGTAATTTTTGTAATATGGTTTACTTATGGCCAGACGGCAAAGTAATTGGGAGAAAGAGCTAAAAACACAATGATGCTATTGCTAGGAAAGATGATAGATCTGCATTATATGTTCATTATTTGCAGTACAGACATAAAATAAATTGTATTGATAATATAAGTGTTCTAGATTATATTAAAAATGTTAATAGATATAAAATATATGAAACAAACTATATCATGTATAATAAAAACAACTGTATGAATATATACAAAACATCCATTAAGTTGAATAATTAGTGGTTAATGGATAAAGAATGGATAGTTAATTAATTAACCTCTTTGTTGCTGATTATTTTATTGGCTGAGTGAGGTAAAAGTTTAAACTTTTAATTGGTCAATTGACAAACTCAAGTGTCAAAACACAAATTCAATCATCAAAATATATTCATCTTTTAATATTATATTCACTTTAGTTTCATTTGTAAATAATATTTATTTTTATAAAGCGCAAACAGTATTGAAATTAAATTGAGAGACTGCAAACTTCTCACGCTCCTCACTATCTAACAGTCAATCAGATCGTAAATACAAGAAAGAGAATTTAATAAGAATAGGGTGGTCCACTCTATTCTTTACTTGTCTTTCTATATATCCAAGCTAGTCTAAAGTACTTAGATCTGAAAGTGTGAATATTAAATATCTTCACACTTAACTCACTGAGTTTAAATTATAAACATACAGCGTGAAATCCTACGATTTACTATGCAGTAGTTTTTAGATATTATAACATGCAGTACATTAGACTGGCTTGGATATATAGAAAGACAAGTAAAGAATAGGATGGACCACCTTATTCTTATTAAATTCTCTATCTTGTATTTATGATCTGATTGGCTGTTAGATAGTGATGGGCATGAGAGGTTTGCAGTCTCTCAATTTAATTTTAGTTTCATTTTTAAAAAGTACATTAATAATTTGTCAGATGAAAGTGAACAAAAGTTTTTCAAAAATAAATTTCTCTTTATAATTGTAAAAATATTTATGAGTGGTAAATGTAAAACAAAATGTAATCACCAACCAAAATGTTTTCATGATTTCATGATTTGTTTGATAGTTTTACATTGCAGAAAAAGTAAATAATTATTGTTAAATCTTAACTATTTTTCTAAAATTTTTCTAAAATAATTTTATTTTTAGCATATTTTATCAAAATAATTATAATTTGTCAAAAAATACATTTAAAATGATCTAAAACATTCGTTTATCATTTTCGAAATTAAAACAAAAACAAATCGTAAGTTTTCAGTGATTTATAGCCATTTCTTTGTTGCCGAAATGTACCAGCCAATAAAATTCAAGAAGATCTGTCCCACTTCTTTTGTTAAAGTTATTAATACCGTTTTATTGATTTTTTACTTGTAAAATAATTCAAGAGAGGGCAGCATCTTACAGAACTTTTTCTAAATTTTCAAATGATGGTAAAAATGTAACCGTACCATTAAAAGTGACGGGATTTGGACAATCAGAAGCTGATGCCAAATCGTCACGTTTTTAACCATGACTAGCAAAAAGTAGGTTAATATATGTGGATATATATCCATTCAATATTTATAACAGGGTAATTTTATAGTAGGATTGAAAAAAAAATCACGTAATATATTGGATATCCATTTGTTTATCTCTCTTCTCTCATGTATTGATATAGATGTCACTGTATGTACTTTAAATCATGGTATTCTGGAGACATATTGAAAAGGGCAAAAACATGATTTGCTGAAAAAGGCTTTTCTATGATAATTTTATAATTTGTAATCTTTGTTGCTTGTATATATGTATTTTTAAACATATTATTGACTATTGGATACTTGAAATGCAACATAAAAAATAAGAATTGGTTTTAATTCTGATTCTTTTTCTGTATAGTTATATTAATTATATATGTGTGTATTAGCTACAGTAACCTTAAATATATATATATATGAATAAGTTTACATGGAATAATTCAGACTAAAAAAAATTATACCTATAATTATTTTATTAATAAAAAAAATATCTTAGAATTTGTTTATTATAAAATCATCGTTTTTTCTTCTGTAAATTATACTAGATGTATGAAATTAATGTTAAGATAATTTAACCTATATTGTAATAGACTGCCTGAACGATGGACACCAATTGTAATGGGCTGCACTTGTGCAATGGAAAATAAACTAGCCCAATCATTCGATGTCAATTGTAATGGACTGGATTGTAATGCTAAACTCTTAATTAATAATTCTATAAATTTGGGACAGCAATTGTGATGAAGTGCATCTATACATGAGTATAAATTTTAAGCATGAGTAAAATATGGTCCAATCATTGATTGGTAATTATAATATTATCTATCCGATTAGTTGTACATAAAGTAAGTTTAGATACCAAAAAGCAATAATAAGAGATATTAACTGGTTTACTCTTGGGGTTTAACACGATCAGTGAAATTTAATTATTCACCAAAATATAAACTGAAAGCAAAAAGAATTTTATTGAATCCAACCTATATATTCAGATGGAGGATTATATGCAAAACAATATATTGATTAGTTGTGGCTTATGCAAGTAATTAAAAAAATTGAATATTGGCAAAACACAAAAATTATCATTTAAGTAATTCTCAGTTTCAAGCATTGCCTAATGACCTTTGTACTGAAAAGAGAAAAATAAATAAATTTCAAATAAATCACGAAGTTATTTTATATAAAATAATTGGTGTATCCTTTATTTTAATTGTGGTTTACTTTTCTTTTCAAATGGCAATAGTTATATTCAAATACGTACAATATTTTGTTTTTTAAGTTTTTACTTTAACTCAATATTATTAAATTCACGTTTGCTAACAATAGGCATGGATTGACGTTTGGGTCTAAACAAGAACCATCTACTATTTAACATACAGAAGAATGCAATAATGGAGAAATAATGAAAACCATAATAGTTTTTTAAAATAGCAGTTCATTTAACTTTACACAAAATTATCAGTATTCTCTTCACATTCTGTTGGATGCCTATATACCTCATTTTCTATTAAAATTATGCTCTTTTTTTTAAACTGCAAATACAAATTCCTTAGATTTATTATCTCTAATAGGGATTCTATGATGGCCTCAAAACTTATTGTCTTCTTTTATATCATTATTAATTCTGAGATTTCAATAAACATTTATCACTGGACTACATAACTCTTAGTATATGAAACTTCTATGAATAAAAATATAAGAACTACTCCTAATCTCACATATGAAAAAAAAATATGCATGTATAACACAAATGTAAAATTTCTACAGCCTGATCTACCTTTTAAACATATCTTATGATGAAGTTGTGAATTAATTTCTGAAGGGAAATATTAAATAATTATATTAAATATTAAACAACATACACATAGTGTACATGCACAATGCATTTAAATTAAAACAACAACAGTGTTTTAATGACAAATTATATCTAGTATATTATTATTTATGTTAATGAATTGAAATTTAAAACCGATTTATTTATATATCATACAAATATAAGGCATATGATTTAAAGAACAACAGAAAATTTTTAATAATAAATGGCATTTAGCATTTTACTATTAATATTGATGAATTTAAAGTTTAAAACAATCTACTTATATTATGTATGTACATATTGCATGTGAATCAAAATAAACAAAAAAATTTAATACTAAATGAAATCTAACATGTTATTATTTATACTGATTGATTAACATAAAGTTAGTTTACATATCTAAATGGTTAAATTTAAAATCAATTGTATACAAACAAAAAAAAATATCAAATTAATTTACCAATGTCAATTCCACATTTTTGCAAACTATTCTCAATAATAACACAGATTTGGACTTAAATATACAACAGTTTTACCCTCCTTTCACTATTGGCTGGACATCAGAAACATTTTTATTTATTTATTTATTTTGATTACATCAAAGAAAGAAACCTAATAAACAAAACAAAGGCTTTTCATAGGTTTTACAAATATCATACAGATTTTATATAAAGCAATTGACATAATCTTACAATACTAATAAACAACAAAATATATATTAAAACAAAGAATAGAATACAAAATAAACCAAATGTAAATCAATATTATAAATTAATAAATCAATAATATAAATTATAAATCAATATTAATAATTATGCATAAAATAACCACAAAATAAAAAACAAAGTAACACATCAGTATTGAAATTTTATAGACATAAAAAATATTTTTTCAATTCCTTTTTTGACAAATTCATACTTTCTATGTTCATACTTTCTATGTTCAACATATAAGTTGGTAATTTATTGAAAATCAATGGAATATATACACTTCTCAATCTACTCCTGTATTTATTTCTATACCTAAATGAAATGTAATATTTATTCCTAAGGGAACCTGTATAATTAGATGCCATATATTATTTAAATGAATTATTAAAATAATTTTTCTTTATAACTACCATCTGTAACAGTTTATCTAAATCTAACAAATCATTAATTTTATCATCTAAATATGATGTATTCTATATTAGCTGTAAAATCTTATTTTGAAACTTTTTTAATTTTTCAAACTTGATACGCTTGAGAAACCATCAAGAACAGATTCACACAATGCTATCTTCAATATACTATATGGAAGAAAAAAAGACAATCTATAAAACATGAAGTAAAAAATATCTAAATCTTTGCAAAAGTTGATTAATATGATGTGACCATGACATTTTGTTATCAGTAATAATACCATGTTATTTAATTTTTTCCACTTTTATTTTCATGCAATATTCCCCCTGCTGAAAACCAATAAAGTATTTGAGTGGGTGAAAACACCAAAACTGTATCTTTTTTAGATGAGGTGAAGATATCAGCATAATTTTTGTTTTATTTTTATTAATAATTATTTTTTTTAGTTGAACACCAATTTACAATATTATTATTAATTAGTTTGAAGATTCTTAAGAGCAATTTCAAAATTACAATATTAGTGGCAATCTTAGCACTACCACCTGGCATCTTTATACAACATTTAAAAGATTTTTTTCACCTCAGTCTCTGTTGCGATCAGTCACTGATATGAATGTATTCATCCACAAGTTCCTTAGTCAGCTTCTTTATGATGCCATTACAATGCAAGAGATGTAGGATTCAATCTGTCAGATAACCGATAATCCAAATCCTAAGTACCTAACAACTGAATTTTCCAGATTACCCAAGGGCAGCACTTCCAAGGTAAAATTGAGACAGTTGGAAACAATGCACTGATAACAGTCAATCCAAATTGGAACAACTGTATCACAGGGGTTTGAAGAATACTTATTTTGGATACACTGCACAAGATTCCCAATGGTTGATGCAGCCCTTTGGTACAGTGATCTTTTTCAATCAATTCTTCTCAAAGATACCTCTGTATCTATTCTAGGAAAAAGTTATAAATTCCAAATGTAATTACATCCTGATATCAATCCAAATATAATCCCTACCCAAATTCTCAATCTAGAGACAAACTTTATGTTTTTATATACATGGTCTATAAACATCAATGGTATGCCTGTGGGCAGTAGGCTCATCTTGAAACTTAGTGTGTCAACTTACCTGTCCCAGCTTCATTAAGAACTATCTCTAAAAAAACTTGCAAACAACCAGCCACTACTTAGAATCTGACCGCTCCTCAGCTGTGCCTGCAACAATAGAAGCCTGATGGTTCAACAACCTCTTGTCTAGCTCCCTATCCCATTCTTAGAAGTACAATTCATGTCAATGAATTCCACCCTCACATCAGAACAAATGCCTCAATAAATCATTGTTGTGCATGTACAGTCAACTTTCACACAATCTAATCAAGCTGCTACCTCCTTAATACAACAAGAACTCCAGGCTATAGAATGAATGGCCAGCCTCCCCATGAGATGGATCCCTATCAAAACACAGCATAGAATTAACACATCATAAAAAATAAATCTTTAATAAGTACCTATCATCCATATCATTTCCCCCTCCACACCCAGCCCCTAATGAAAGTAAGAGAAAACCTGGATGGCCTAAGAAAAATTACCCAACAAAAAAACCAAAAATTAATGATACAGACCACATATCAATCATCACTGAAATTGCTGACAATCTTTACAAGACCATGCAAGCCACATCCTCACTATGCCATCCTGATCACTCCCCTGTCACCCTCCAAACCAGAACCAATACCATTCCAACCTAACACCCTTCAACCAAACCCCACTGATAGTCCATATTAGCAAAATCAAATGCTACTTCACAATCTTTTGCTTTTAGAAAACCTCCTCTGGCATCATTAACTGTCTTTTATACTCCATGAAACTAAAAATAGGAATCAGTGTCTGTGTTCTCAATTCACCACCAAAGCTATACATATTACAGAAGTGGATTATTGTCATTCAACTTCATCTCCTTAGATTAAGAAACCAAAATTTATTGTATTGGTTGAAAGATCCCACCCATAATAGAAGACCCAGCTGCACAGTTGGATTCAAACTCAGTTGAACCAAACTGAATTCAAACCCAACTCATGAGCTCAAATCAAATCAATGACTAACAAATGTCAATGGTACATGACTATGCACCAAGAAACTAGCTCACTGGATGATGATGATCTCTGAGACCCCTGACCTGTCTCTAATAACGTATAATAAAATAACTAAGGATATTTATAAGTCAATTCATATATGTATGTCCTGTACATGTGGGTTTCAGATTGACCTTAGGTCAACATGGGTGTGACAAGAATCTTGGCCTCAGAGTAGCCTTTGAGCATTCCATCATCAGATTTTCAATTGGATGGATGGTTGAAGAGTTGGAATGTGGAGTAGATTGAAGCCTGTCCATTAAAGTATGAGGATTGTCTATCTTAATATATAGCTGAGCACTTATAATATATATGTGTGGAGATGATAATCTGGACCAACTGATGATTGCTGGTTTAGCATGAAATATGTATATTGGTGATTATTTATCTTTTCAACATATATATGTTTAAGTGTATCAGTGTTATTAGATAGAGTGGAGAGTGGTGGGTCATGTGAAAGTCTGTGCTCATATACCCTATATATTACATAAATATAGACACAGGTATATAATAAGCCTGTGTTTCAGTTATTACATTGTAGAGATGTCTGCCCATCCTTGCATATGTATTAATGGATTATGTCCTGTACATGTGGTGTTCAGATTGACCTTAGGTCAACATGAGTGTGACAAGAAATCTCGGCCTCAGGGTGGCCTTTGAGCATTCCATCATCAGATTTTCAATTGGATGGATGGTTGAAGAGTTGGAGTGTGAAGTAGATTGAAGCCTGTTCATTAAAGTATGAGGATTGTCTAAATATATAGCTGAGCACTTATAGTAAACTCTCCATACAGTAGTACCACTCAGTGCCAACCAGAGTAATTCTGGCATCCATTGTGTTCTTATTGTTAAATAGTAATGGATATTCATAGTGATATGGAGACACTTTTGTTTTATAGTTCATATCTTTACCTCTTGGAGTTGATAATATTATAATGACAACTTATTATACAGATGTACTTTGTAGTTATAAATAATGTTCAAAGTTCACCCTTAAAATAATAATATAATAGAGTAGTTATATATTCAGTGCTAAGTCCATGGCTGAAAGTCACATATGAAATTTATTGTTTACAATCTTCACATTATTTAAAACATTGTGGCTATGTTGATGTATTATATATATTCTATAATGGATAAATGTTGTATCCAGAAATAAAAGGATTGAAATCTAAATAAATACCAGTAGAAATTAGTTATTTAAGATTTTATAAAACTTAGATAAATCTAATTTTTTTATTATATTTAGATTTATTTATACATGGTGTATTGGCAACCTTCTTTAATAGATTTGTTTATGTCTAACAACACATATAGTATAACATCATGTATCTGATATTAGTTTAGTAATAGCACTTATATGTAAATATATTTAAGAGAATGTGATTTAAGCTATTATTCTTATTTTGTTTAGATGTATTCTTACTTCATTTAATAATTTTTGATATTTTGTTATTAAAATTATTTGTTTGTTATTTATAAATAATGACTTGCATTCCTATTATTTTACATATCATCATCATCATTCAGATTAAGAATATGGTCACATAATTTTAATTAGTTTCCAAGTTTTCTTTGTAACTTCTTTAAAAAAAATTGAGTGAATATTATTTATGAAAATACAATGAGAGTGCTCATGCAAACTTGTTACACAGTTATAGTTATATGCTATGGGATATGAGCTAGATGCAATCACAAAATGCCCATTTGTATTCAGTCATATATTAAGGAAACTTTATTTAAATAAAAGATATAAGACTTGTTATTAGTATCATAGTTAAAAAAGATTACATCCTTGAGAAGTACAGCATGTGGTATTTACTAGTTTTAATATTATTCTAGCTTCATAAATATTTGATAGATATATACCTGGTAGACCAAACTACTCTAAATGGTCTAAAAAAAAAAACCTGGGATATATTATAAACTGTAGTGTTTATAAACAATAATGTGGTAGTGGACATTGTTAATGTACAACTTGATTTACTCATTAGATTTTATTAAATATTTGTGAAAAGGTTCAGCTAAAATTTGTTCCATCACTTTTTGGTGAGTGACTGACTATGTTTACTACTTATCATACCATGTTGTCCTTTTCATATTTACCATTGCAATTGGTGCCCAAATGTATGGATTGGTGATGATTTAGGGTGCATATGCTCAATATTTAATAATTATAAATAATCATGTATTCATTTAAAATAATTGTATAAATGAGTGTGTGAAAGAGTGAAAGTTTCACATAGATTTTGAAATATGGCCTGAGATAATGATTGTTATTTAAAGGAATAATAATTTGTTTTTATTTATGGGGGTGGTGGTGTTTACTTTATGGTGTATCTATTTTTAATGCAAGATAGAGATATAAACAGTATTATTATTTACAAATGAATATTTGTAGGCTATAATAATTATATTATCAGTGATGTTTTGGTTTATAATGGGCTAGGGTTTATTGATGCTTTTGGGGTGAATGTTTTTCATTTTTATCTTGTGCAATAATAAAAGTACAGTTTATTCTATGCAAGTAGTGATAGTAATAGTAAATAAAATTTGTTTTACTTATTTGAAAATAAAGTATTTCATTAAGTAGTTAAAATTTGTATTAATTATTTATGTTAAAATCTATAGTTTTTTAACTAAGGTATAATATTGTCTAGTTATTAAATTACTATGGAAGGGTCCTAAACTGAGACTGTTGTACACAACAAATGAGTGTGTTTAATCAATTTACCACTATGTTTAATGAGTTTAAAGCTGACTAAGAAAATGCAAGTATAAAGTCCAAAGTAGATTTTAAAAAATTTAAAGTAAATTTAGATACTAAACTTCAAGAATTGAAAGCAGATTTAAAAGCAGGCTTAAGGGAATTTAGAGAGGAGTGTAAAATGGATTTAGATGATAAATTTCAAAATTTAGATACTAGATTTAAGAAAGTCAAAGCAGAACTTGCAAATTCTTGATTAAAATGTGAAAGTAATTTTAAAAGTTTGATTCAGCAAATAAAGAAATCACAGAATAAAATGCTCACTGTATTAGATAATGTAAAAATTGAGTTTCAAAATAAAGTTAACATTGTATGATATAATATAGAGACATGTAAAAAGGAAATAAGCAAATGGCAACATAGTAATAATAACAATATTGATAATCTGCAAAAACAAATGAAAAAATCACAAACTAACATTAAAAATTGCAACAAAAAGATAGAGAAAATAATAAAAGCTGATCAAGAACTTATAAAACAGGTAGATAAACTTAAAGATTGTAAGAAAAATGTTGATGAGATATTTGATAAAGATTTAGAAAAACTAAAAATGACTCATACCAAAGAAGAAGCTGAGATGAAAAAGCTGCAAAAAGAATATAAAAAAATGCAATTAGCATAGTAATAAAGATGTCAGGGAAGAAATAAAAACTTATGTTAAAGAATCGGAAACTAAATATCAGGTATGCTGTGACAGAATTAAGAAAGAATTCGTGGCAAATAGAGAATATAAGGAGCATATGAATGTTGAAATAGCTACAGTTAAGGGTTAGTTATATAAGATAGATAATAACAATTTAGGAAATAAAGCACATGTAAAGTAATAAGTGCATACTTTGAAACAAAGAATAAGAAATAATGAATCTACAAAAGAAACACTACCACTTAAATTGATAAACTTACCAAATAAAAATAATATAGTCCCACTTGAGATAGAGTCTCTATTAAAAAAAAAATTAATTCTGAAACAAGGAATCAAAAAAGAAACCTATATTGATGATACATTAAGGAAAAATAAAATGTTACAACAATGCAATGAGGATGAAAGATAGTATATCTCGTATTCAAGGAAAATCACAAAGAATTTTACAATAACCATTTAAACACTCAACAAATTAATCCCATTATCTCTAGATTTATCCATATTAAAGCCTTTAGAGGAGAGAATTATGAGAATCTTAATAAATATTTATAAAGTTTGGAAGAATTATTTTTCCTGAACAAGATGAATGAAAGGAAGAAATATCATATTAGAAAAGGAAATTATACACAATTTCTTAAAAAACAAGCTGCTAAATTGAAAATCTTAACATCTCATCCTTTCTCTGAATATACAAATATTAGGAGGAAATTTCTTCAAAACATTTTATAAATTCTAATTGCTGCAGATCACCATACTCTGGAAGAAATATCTGAGATACTTGAAGCAATTAAAACCAATGAATGTAATAGTGATGCAAATTATAAGCCAAAATGGGAAACTCCTCAATACACACTTAGTACTGAATATTTATGTGCCAAATAATAAAGAAATATACAGAATCAATAATAGACCTATATAAAATTATGGATTTCAGAGGAAAACAAAAACACCTATAAAAATTAATCTGCCAAAAGACAATAATAATGTAAAGCAAATAAAAAGAGATATTAATGCTATGGGGGAGGAGGTTATCCTGTGGAAAATTCACAGGCTCATCCTGTAAAAATGTTAAGGGTCAGATCTAAAGCACAAACACTAAAGTACTTGGGATCTCATTGAAATGTTCTCCTTGTTAGTGACCCCAAGAAACAAATTTAAGGAATTCTATAACCTATAAGAGGAACCATTCCAAATTAAAAAGCAGATCAGTGAAAATATGTTTCTGCTTGAAACCCCAAAAGTCTACAATATAACTACAATGCACTTACCTTACAGCTATATCACATATTAAAAAAAGAAATCAGACATTAAGTAGATAATATTTATTATAAGATAAGTGATATTACATAATATGCCTTAATAAATAAGCAAGTTTAGAATTGGAGATCTATTGTAATTTATGGTATAAGTTTCGTAGTTTTCTAATGCAAGCATATATTTTAAGGGATTATCATTCAGAAAAATTTTTTTTTTAATGGAGAAGGAAGCATATGTAATGATAATCCTAAGGGCTAATACTAAATGCAACAAATTAAAGAAAATTTTTGTTATAGTAATAATTTAAATCAGGCTGTATATACATATTTGTATAGCATTGTTAAGGAAATCCAATATGATAAAACTATTATTACACAAGCTAAAAAAAATGTATCAAAATTTAGAAATCACAGTCAAATCAAAAATTTACAAAGAATATTTATCAATAAATTTAATCTTCTAGTCATACAGTACACTGAAAAACATTACCATTAGCAATTGTAATAGAATAATAATTCTAGTGATATATATTTGATTTTTAATCCATTTGGAAATAAAAACAGCCTACATATAACATTTAAATATTTGTGAATGTGCTCATGAAACTTTATGTTTAGAATAAATAGTGAATAGAAATAAATAAATGATATTTAAATCATTTAGCAGGGAATAGCACAATACCATGGGAATGCGATGGTAAATCTATAACCGCATGACAATGTTAAATTAATTAGATTAAAAACTATTTATTTTGATATACATAGTAAAAATATTTTATTTAGAGTAAAAGTAAAAGCAAATAATCATATTTTAAGCTTTATAATAATTTTATTTAAAATATTTCACATTTGTAAAATGTCAATTTAAATGACTGATTTTGCCATCTGTTATTTCACAAAAAGATACTTATGTATTAGATGTGCAATGTGATTAGACCTGCTATGCCTTTTCACATTCATATCAATATGCAGATAACTTTCTAATCTTCTTATTTGACCAAATAATGTGTACACTGGAACTTGTACAAACTTAAAATGATAAATTCATCAAAATGGAACACATGTGCATGATATTTTCACAAGATTTACAAACTTATCGGCAGTTTGAATATATATGTAAAAAATGCAGCAGCTCTTATATATGACACTTACTGGATGAGTAAATCTGAAAAAGTATATTTTTAACAATACTAAAAATATAAATTTCACACAAAAAAATATTAAATATGATATCACATTATGCAATTCCCAAATATTACTTTAAATACGAATATTTAAGCCTGTCATGAAATTACAAAAGAATCATTAAAGGAAAATGGGGAAAAAATAAAACAAAACTAAAGTATTACTATGTCTACATCTTAAATATTAACATGTCCAATATCTAACATATTATGTTATTATATCCAAAATATTATTGTTAAATGATGTTCAGTTTGAAATTGTTGATTGTTAATAATATTAGAATTTTCTAAGTGCTGACTAAACACTTAAAGTGAACACATACTTAAAGTGTAATATGTAACAGGAATTGTTACAATGATGAAACAATTATTTTTCTGTTCTACTTTATTATAAGTGGATAAAATTTTGTTCTGAAATGGAGGCTTAAAGTACTTTTTTTTTTCAAAATGGATACTTACTTAACATGTGATTCACATGAAAATGGCTGGTAACAGCACATTCAGCAGTTTTATAGATTTTCTAACAGTCCAAATAAATTGTTGATTCCTCTTCTACATTTTTTTTTGATGGTTTCCGTTACAGTTACCACTATTCTATCATGAATTACTGTGATGAAACACTCATTGATTTCCTTGCACAAGCCATCAAGCATCGACTGTTCTGGGAGAATTTATCTGGCTTGACTTTTTTCTTTTTGTGCAAAAGGTTCTCATCAATTTCAATGATTTTGTTAGGGTCTCCAATTTTACATTTTTCTCTACTAAACTAAGCTCTACCCCCCCCCATCCTATAGATGTTAATTTGTGAGCCCAGTTATAAAAAAATTGGATCACCATCAAAAATGGAATTCTAGAATCCTCTAACCATGTTCCCTTATGAAGGCTATTTTATTATTACATCCTCAAATGTTACAATGCCATTGCTTGTCTAAAGTGTGGATGTACTTGACTGCATTAATCTCAGTAATGGGCAAACTCCAAATATTCATCATTTAGTACTGTTTAAAAAAATTGTGGTATTAATCAGAAAATGGAAAAATTAATCAGCACTGACTAAAAATCACTTTGAAAAGAAGTTGTCCTAATTAAATCTGGACAATAAATGAAAGTGTAAATTATCACAATATTGGATAAGATCGAATGAGATAGCAGGGTTTATTTGATGGGATCGCAAGATTAGATATTTATTGTGACTGTGAAAAGGTGTAGCATGTTTCCTGTGTTGCAGGCAGATTACGTAAGAACCCACAAAAGTTAGCATAGCTGCCACTCATTCTTTTGAAATTAAAATTTCATTGTTTTCATTTTAAAACCACAAAATCTAAATGATTTAAATAATCTCCATTTGTTCCTATTTTAATTCACAAAATACTTCTTGCAACACTGCTGTAAAAAGTTTTGGGGATAAGGAGTCATCCTGTCTTACACCCTTCTCAATGTTATTTTTCCTAGGCTATTGCATTTTTATAAGTATTCTTTAGAATATGCCAGTATCCTAAATCTATATCTTAATGATTTATTGCTTTAATCACTGAAGAAATGCTTGTAGAATCAAATGCCTTTTTATAATCTATAAATCCAAAGCATAATGGCAACTCATATTCATTGGTCCTTACTATAGGTTCTCTCAATACTTGGATATGACCCATTGTACTAAAGCCATTTTAAAATCCAGTTTGTTCTTTTGTTTGGTTGAAATCCAAAGTTCTCTGTAGATGAGTTGTAATTATTTTGGTAAAAATTTTGTATAAAACCTATAATTTTGTATAAAATTATAATTTCTAATATCTTCTTTATCACCATATTAAAATATTAATATTAATACTGTATTGTTCCAATCATCTGGTATATCTTTATCATTTAGATATTTGATATACAACTTTGCCAAAATGTTTTATATATCTTCACCTCCTTTTAGGATATCTATTATAATTCCATCATTACCTGGAGTTTTTCCCATCTCCATAATTGTGTATCTCACTTCTTCATTTAAAATCCTGGACTATTCAGAAGATATAATAGTTATAGGAGGTACTTGTTCCTTATTACTATATAATTCTTGATCGAACTCTTCTACCTACTTTATGATGTCATCTTACTTTCCTTGTAATAATTCCATCTTTTTTTCCTTCCTTTCAAACATAAAATCTAAAATATTTTTCTCAATGAATATTTTTTTTAAAAAACAAATACTATAATAAAATATTAAAGATTGCCATAGATTTTTTTTGATCATATATTGAGCTTATGTTCAATCTGTTTTGTGAAACTGAAACTGCCTCAGTTATCAATTTCATTTTCCTTTGGGCTTTAGCTACAGCATTGAACAGAAGATATAACAATGTTTTATTTGTTTACAAAACACAGAATTTGTAAATAAGTAAATTTAACAAATCTTTTACAAATCAGAGATAAAAAATCATTTAAGAATTTATTCCCTATAATGTCATTACTGTTGGTTTATAGTTTGAAAATCATTTGCTTTTTCTAGCTTCAATTTATTTTTTATAATAAAAATATTTGTTCCTAAGACTTTAAAGTTATTATTGGATCAATACCCCCAAATCTGAGTGAAATTTGAATATTCAGAGGTTTAATAATAAGTTATTTTAAAAAAAATATATAAATAAATTATAAATTGAAAATCAGACTATGTATAACCAACAAATGACATAATATCATTGAATTAACTATATTTAGGTAATCGAGAAGTATTATGCATTTATTAATTAATTATACATTTGAATTAATTATACATTTGAATTATTTACTATACATCAGAAATTAGACCATATTATGTAAATTTCAACATAAAAAGAAGCCAATTGTATCAGAAAGGTAATATATATTAGTTAAAAATATATATAGACTTGTTGCACTTATTTGAGGAGTGAAAGGCCTCTGGCACATTAGAAATAAAGTGTTTCATAAACCAGTAATAAACTTAAATAAAATAGTAAAAAGAAACTTTGTGAACTTTAATCTGCATAACACATTGGCAATAATACATACATTGAAAACAATATGGTCCATAAGATGTAATGCGATCTTTGACAATAAAAAGTATAACTGGTTAAAAAAAACTAGATAAAGATTGGAGCAAATACTTTAATCAATGCCTAAGATACCTACCGAAGAAAATTATGGTCAAAATATGGCGTGGATGTATGCCGACACTATGTGAAGTGTGGGATTGATAATATAAATCAAAATATTTATAGAAGACCTGGATATTTAGTGATGTTCTCTGCATTTGCATAGGGTAGTGTTTTAAAGTAGAGTGAAATAATTATTATGTATATCCGATAGTTAAACCATGTGGTTTATTTGTAAAAAGTGTTTATAAAATCTGTGTTAATAAAGAATATACTTTAAATAAATAAATATATAGACTTAAAAAGTTATTCAGTAGGAGAAATCCCACATTAGCAAGTCGCAAAAAATCCAAGTTATTATAAATAAATGATATGCAGAAGTTTTGATGGTTTATCAATCGGTATTGTCTGCAATGTATTGAACAATTTTTTTTTCATTTTTTCCAAGATTTCTGATCAACAATTCCCATCTTTTTAAAAAAATATATTCCACGTAATTTTAAAAAGAAGAAAATAGTACAAGCTGTAAATGATAAAAAAACAACAATCCCATGCTGCATATATAAACATACTTTGTGAATCTTACAATACGCTGATTTATTTAAATTATATATATACACTCCATTTCTTGTTAATTTTTTTTTTTTGTAAATACAAATTGTTTAAAATAAATAAATTTAAAAATAGTATTATGAGGTTGAGGTTTAAGTTTTATATAAATCGTTTAATGTCATCTCTATGAATTCATATAAATATTTATCTAGCTGTCAGTTTTGTCTAATATTTGACAGTATTGTCGGTAAATTTCTTAAGTGCTGTAAAGTAATTCCTAGTAGTATTGTAGGTCAATATTGCTTCTAAAATGACAAGAAAGCTCAGCTACTGTATGTGTTTAGCATGTGTGAACAGAAGAAAGATTTGTTTTCGTAAAAAAAGTAATAATCTCGTTTTACTTATTAAAATATTGACATAAATTATCTATTTTGTTTGACCTTTCATTTTATAACTTTTCTAATGTCATTGTTTGTTTTAAAAACTAATAATCTAAATGTAAATGCATTTGCTGTCTAAAGTGCTGACAACCGTACTAATTTTCTATATATATACATAAGTGCGCTATATGTATATAAATTTATTTTTAAAACAAAATCAGTTACAATGACTTACACTATTTTAATAAATTGTAGATGTATATATAAAACGTATATTTAAATTTAAAACAAAATATTTTTTTATCATTTATTTTCTTTCTAAAATCATTGAGAAATAAATAATTTTATTTTAAAATAAAGCAAAACTCTCCATACAATAGTGCCATCTAGTGCAAACTAGAGTAATCAATGGATGTAAGAAGGTTTGTGCATAAAATCTCTACCTAGTGTCTACTCATCCAATATCTCCAGACTAATTTCTAGCTTGTGGCTTTTATTCATGAGGAACCTTGGATTTGAGAACACTGTGCCTAGATCTTGGGATAAGCTTGAGTGTAAAACATTATTGTGTTTTCATTGTGGACTCATAGCTTTATAGTTAACAAAAAAGGTAAAAAAAAGTAGTTGCTGGATGATTGCATTAGATCCTAAGATCTAGGTGCAATGCTCTGAAATCCAAGGCTTCTCACTGATGAAAAGTCACAAACTAAAAACTAGACTGGGGATATTGGATGAATAGGAACTAGATAGTGATTTTATGCACATTCTTGCATCCATTGATTACTCTGGCTTGCACTGAATGGCACTACTGTATGGGAGTTTTGCCTCTGTTAAACAGCTTGTTATGCATACAGAATGGTGATCATATGATATTTAATGGTTTATTTGACTTTATTAAAACATGCTATACTATTATAATATATATATTTATTTATTTGTGTTATATATCTAAAACATTTAGTTTAAGATACAACAGTTTGTGTCAATAATTCATTTCTAGAAGTATATTTCTGAAATATAGATTTTTTTCTGCATCATTCTAGGATGACAATAAATGATTTTATATACATGTTTTAATCAATGGCTCTTCATTAATTATAGTAGTAAAGGAAGATATTAATGGCTATTAGTTTTTTTTAATTTGGAAGATCTTATCATTGACTAGGCTTTGTAATTTTGTATCAGAATAATTTGATTTCAAAGATGTAATATCTTAGAATTGCTTGGTTTTACTTTATCATTCTGTGTTTGTAATCATAAATTCAATTAAATATGAATTATAATTAAAAACAAACAAACTATTACGTAAAACATCTTATAAGACCTGAAAATAATTAGTGGTATCAATAACAATACAAAAATAAATTAAAAGATAATGATAAAAATAAAATATTTCAGTTTTATACTTAAATAAATATGTAAAATGTACATTTCTGAATGGAATGACAGCTGTCAACATTTAAGATTAACATAAATGCTCTTAATTAAATTTATTCTACAAAATGAGATGGGTAACTGGATAAATGAATGATTTTTAAGTTTATATTAAGTGAAAGGGACTACAGATTTGAAATTCGGTATGATTTAATTAAGAATTTTGCTATTGAAATTTATGGATAAATTACTGAAAAGATGGAGTTATTAAAAATGTATTTTGCACTAATAAAATATTCTATCATTATTTAATACTTCAATAATTAGATTCAAAATTAATGCCTTAATATTAATAAAAGATGTTTGTTTATTTTTTAAATCAGAGACTTTAACTACAATGCTAGTAGAAGTAATAAATTTGTGATTCAAATATTAAATGATATAGATAGTAAATAGGAAGGTAGATAAGTATATAAGTAGGCATATAAACTAATAGATAAAGAGATAGATAGATAGATAGACATGCAGATAGGTAGATAATCAGATACTTATCTATACAGATAACTAAATAGGCAGATAGACAGAGAAATATATAAATAAATATTCTTAGGCCAGAAAGAAAAAAAAAAAAAGAAAAACCATTCAATACTTCACCAATTAGTATTTTCCAACCTAGAGAGGATTGACATCACTGTTTTTTTACAAGTAACATATGGAGTAATCTTGGCTCTGAAATGAGCTACTCAAAGGCACTTTTATATGGAGATAAACTGAATTATAATTATTCACTGTGACACACTTCACTGGTAATAAAAATGTGATTTCAATACATATGATAAACTAAAATGTGCAGGTTGTAGAAAGAAATTTTCTGTTAATTGAAAGG
The DNA here is from genome assembly GCA_028023455.1 of Epiperipatus broadwayi. Taxonomy (NCBI): domain Eukaryota; kingdom Metazoa; phylum Onychophora; class Udeonychophora; order Euonychophora; family Peripatidae; genus Epiperipatus; species Epiperipatus broadwayi. The sequence goes on from JAQFVV010012420.1 coordinate 6,098,832, forward strand.
AGACTCTTTGATTTCTCTTTGAGGCTTTGAAGGAATTGAGCAAGGCAAATTACTAATATCCACCCCACATGTTTTCTATTAACCAGGAGTTTGCTATTAACTGAAAGGAGACCCTTTGATTCCTCTTGGAGACCTTAAAGGAACTGAGCAGGGCAAATTCCTAATGTCCACTCCATACATTCTTGTCATTGCAGCTGTTATTACTATGTGATTATTCATATAGTATCCGAACATGGATGGGCTGCTCACCAACATGCATCAGCCAGCATGGTGAGTTTATTGGCTTTTTACCTCTGAGTTTAAGATCAAGAAACACCATGGTCTTTCTTCTCAGTTGCTTGATAAGGCAGAATGAATGTTTGTGTAAATGATATTTTCCCAATAGATATATAAAATTATGACAGACAAAAATAAATCATGGCCCTTACTCCCAGGAGGCTGTAAAGTCACCAACCAAGGCAGCGGTTGGTGGCTGAAGGTGGAGGGTGCTAAGAATCCCCTGATTGTGGACCCAGGCTGCCATTTGATGATGACTTTTTATTAAGGTACTTACAACTGCAGATCACTTTCAAGTGAAGGAAGATTTGCAAGAACTAGAAGAACTGTCTTATATTAAATGGGACATTATTGGACTTTGTGAAGTTAGAAGAAAAGGTGAAAAGACAATTGATTTAAAAAGTGGACATGTACTCTATTATAAAGGCACAAATATTGGAAATACAAGTGGAGTAGGATTCATTATAAATAAAAAGTGGAAGAACAACATTGTGGAGATTGATGGTGTATCAGACAGAGTGGCAAGATTAGTTATACAACTTAATAGCAGATACCAAATGCAGATAATTCAGGTTTATGCCCCAACAAGTGCTCGTAGTGATGAAGTAGTAGAAGATTTTTATATGGATGTACAAAAGGCTTTCGATCAGAGTTAACAACATTTTAAAATTGTTATGGCAGACTTTAATGCTAGAATTGGTAAACAAATGAAAGTTGAAAGTGCTGTAGGTAATTTTGGTTATGGTAATAGAAATGAGAGAGGACATAGACTAGTGGAGTTTGCTGAAAAAGAAAAACTTTATATTATGAATTCTTTTTTTGAAAAAAATGTTAAAAGGAAATGGACATGGAAGCATCCCAATGAAGGTACAGCAGAATTGGATTATATTTTGACTAACAGAAAATACATATTTCAAGATTGTAATGTTCTTAATAAATTTAACACAGGAAGTGATCATCGATTAGTAAGATATAAGATACGTGTTAATGCAAAACTAGAGAGACAAAAATTATTAAGAAAAAACATTTTTACTGTTGATATTCCTAATCTTCAGAAACATTCTAATGAATTTAAATTAGAACTTACAAATCAGTTTCAAGTATTAGTAGATTTTGAACATGATTCAGATTTGAATGAAATTAATATGAAAATAACTGATACACTTTGAAAAACTGCAACAAAGATAGCTGGTAGAAAAAAGCAGCAATTGACCAATAAAATTTTTACTGAGACTAGAGAATTTATCAAGAAAAGAAGGAATATGAAGATATGCAAAAATGATGCATTAAAAAGGATTGAATATCTTGAATTTTGTAAAATGGTATGGAAAAGAGTTGAAAATGATGTAAGAAAGTATAACTGTGAACTAGCAAGAAAATCTGTAGAAGAAAATAAAAGTATCAAGAATGTAAAACAACATTTTGGTATTGGTAGGAAATTTATATCTGCAATAAGAAAAAAAGATGGAATTATTATTAAAAAGAGAGATGACATTATGAAATGGGCAGAAGACTTTTATCAAGAATTACATAGTAAGAAAGAACAATTACTTCCTATTTCTATTGCATCTTCTGAATTGACCAGAATTTTAAATGAAAAAGTGAAACATGCAATTAAATGTATGAAGAAAGGAAAGGCTCCAGGTAATGATGAAATTATAATTGATATATTAAAAGAAGCAGGTGAAGAAATAGAATTTTTTTTAGCAAAGTTATATACCAAATGTCTAAATGATAAAGATGTACCAGATGATTGGAAAAATGCAGTAATAATATCAATATTTAAAAAAGATGATAAAGAAGATATTAGAAATTACAGACCTATCAGCCTTTTATCAGTTTTATACAAAATTTTTACCAAGATAATTACAACTTGTCTACAAAGAACATTGGATTTCCACCAACCAAGGGAACAATCTGGATTTAAAAGTGGTTTTAGTACAGTAGATCATATTCAGGTATTGAGAGAAGTTATAGAAAGGACAAATGAATATGAGTTGCCATTATGTTTTGTATTTGTAGATTATGAAAAGGCGTTTGATTCTATAAACATTTCTTCAGTGATTAAAGCATTGGATCATCAAGGTATAGATCCAGGATATTGTCATATTTTAAAGAATTTTTATAAAAATACAACAGCAACAATTAGATTACATAATGATACTGGGAAAGTCAACATTGAGAAAGGTGTAAGACAAGGTGACTCCATATCTCCAAAACTTTTTACAGCAGTGTTGCAAGAAATATTTTGTGGATTAAAATGGGAAACTAAAGGAGTGAAAGTAAATGGAGATTATTTAAGTCATTTAGATTTTGCAGATGATGTAGTTGTTTTTGAAAATAATGCTTCAGAGCTGCAGGAAATGTTACAGGAGATATCAGATGAAAGTAGGAAAGTAGGACTAAAGATAAATGTTAAAAAAACTAAAGTAATGTTTAATCGATTTGCTCAAAATATGAAAATAAAGATTGATTATGATGAATTAGAAGAAGTTAACAGTTACAAATACCTTGGTCAGATTATTAATACAGATGGAAACAATGGATGAAATTAATCATAGAATTAAACTTGGTTGGGGTGCTTTTAGTAGAAATAACTTGATACTAAAAGGAAATATGCCTATGTGTTTGAAAAGGAAGGTTTTAAACAAATGTGTTTTACCAATTCTTACTTATGGATCTGAGACTTGGATATGTAATAGAAGAGCTATACAGAGACTACAGACCACTCAAAGAAGTATGGAGAGATGCATGTTGGGAGTAACAAGAAGAGATTGAAAACGCAATGTATGGGTAAGAGAACAAACAGGTGGTACTGACCTCATTGAAAAAATTAAAAGATTGAAGTGGAGTTGGGCTGGACATATTGCTAGAAGAGATGATAATAGATGGGCAATTGAAATCTTAAACTTGATTCCAAGAGATTGTAAAAGACCCAGAAAAAGATGACATGTGAAATGGATGGATGAAATAAGAAAGTATGCAGGGGTGATTTGGAGAAGAGAAGCTAAAGATTGGAGAAGATGGATTAAACTTGGAGAGACCTTCATCCTGCAGTGGATTGATAATGGTTGATGATGATGGTGATGATAGTAAACAATCAAATATAGCTGGTTTTCTATCTCTTAAGATTAAAATCAAGAAATACCATGATTTTTCTTTTTGGGTGTCAATAGATTTTAACTGAAATTTCTGTTAAGTATTCTTGAAGGGAAGATGAAGGTGTGTGAACAATATTTTTAAAAATAAATATTTACAACCATGACAGACAAAACTAAATGATGGCCCTTATTCCCAGGAGATTATAAAATCATCAGTCGAGGCAACAGTTAGAAGCTGAAGGCAGAGGATACTAAGAATCTCCTGTGCACAAACCCAAGCTTCTATTTGATAGAATCTTTTATTTATGTACTTACACCTACAAATCATTCAAATGAAGGAAGATTGCATAAACTGAAAAAAGAACTATTTAATATTAAATGAAATGCTGTTAACCTTGGTGAAGAAATAAGAAAAGGTGAAGGGAGAGTTGAAAGACAAGTGAAGTGGTCTTCCTTATAAATACAAAGTCAAAAAACAATATTTTGGAGATTGATTATATATTAGACAGAGTGGAACAATTAGCTGCTCAACTTAATGGAAGATAACAAAGGCAGATAATTCAGATTGTGCTTCAGTAAGATCTCCATTGTAGTAAAGTAGAAGATAATTTTTTATATGAATGTACAAAATACTCTTGATTATATCAAACAAAATTCTAAAATTGTCATGAGAGATTATAAAGCTATAATTAGTAAATATTAAAAAAAAATAAAGTATTATGAGTATATTTGGTTATGGTGATAGAAATGAGAAGGATACATACCTTTGAAGCTCACAGAAAAAGAAAAACTATACTTTAGAATTCTTTCTTTGAGAAAAGTGCTAAATAAAAGTTGATGTGAAAGCATTCAAATAAAGATATAGCAGAATTGGATTGTATTTTAACTAACAGAAGTTCTTAATAAATGTACTACAAAAAATAATCATTGATTGTTGAGTTTAAGATATGTTAATGCAAATTTAGGAAAACAAAAATTATTAAGAAAAACAGTATTTTCAGTTAATGTAAATTAGAACTTGCAAATTGTTCAGACTTGAGTGAAATTAATAAGAAGATAACTGATATACTATTAAGAATTGCATGGAAAATAGTTGGTACAAAAAAGCAGCAAATTCCAGTCAATGATCAAATGAGACAATATAATGTATATAAAAAAAAAGAAATACAAAAATATTTAAAAATAATGCATTAAAAAGAATTGAAAATCTAAAGTTTTGTAAAATGGTATGAAAAAGAATTAATAAAGATATAAAAAAATATAATTATGAAGTGGTAATGGTGCTATAGAAGAGAATAAAAGTCTCAACACTATAAACTAGCTTGTAGGCATTGGTAGTAAAATTATTTCTGCAATAAAAAAGAAAAGTATTAATAAAAATAAATATGGCACCATAAAATGCATGAAAGAGTTCTATAAAAAATCATATACTAATAAATAACAAGAACACAAAATATCCCTACAGATATTACAGCTTTTGAATTGTCTTGCATTTTAAATGGCATTATAATCAATAATTTAAGATGCAGTTCAAGAAATAGAGACATTGTTGGCAAAGTTATATGCTAAATATCTAAATGATAAAAAAATGTATCAAATGATTGAAAGAATTCAGTAGTAATTTTGATATTTAAGAAAAGTGACAAAGAAGCTATTAGACATTAGAAAACTATTTGTCTTTTATCAGATCTATATAAAAAACAACTCATCTATAGAAAACTTTAGGTTTTAATCCACCAAAAGAAAAGAAATGATTTTTGCACAATGGATCTCATCCATATATTAATAAAAATTATAGAAACAACCAATAAATATGAGTTGCCATTATGCTTTGGATTTATAAATTATGAGAAGAAATTCAATCCTGCATTTCTCCAGTAATTAAAGCATTGGATCATCAAGACAGAACCTAGAATATTGTCATATTCTGAAGAATATTTACCAAAATGCCACAGCAATGATGGGATTTTAAAAAGATTAACATTGAGAAGAGTGTACAGGGAAACTCCATATCTCCAATACTTTTCATAGCAGTTGTACAAGAAGTAGTTTGTGTCTTAAAATGAGAAGCTAAGAGAGTAAAAGTAAATGGAAATTATTTAAGGTATCTAGAGTTTGTAGATAATGTGGTTATTTTTATAAAATAATGCTTTAGAGCTTCAGAAAATGTTGCAAGATTTATCAGATAAAAGTGAGAAAGTAGACCTAAAGATAAATGTTAAAAAGTATTTTTCAATGGATTTTCTGAGAAGAAAATAAAAATTGATAGTCATGAAGTAGTAGAAGATAACAACTACAAATACCTTGATCAAATTATTAATACATCTGGAAACATAATGAATAAAATCAATCATGAAATTAAAATTGAATGAGTTCAATATTAAAAGAAAATAACCTATGTATTTCAAAAAGGATTTTAACAAATGTGTGTGACAAGTTCTTGCTTATTGATGTGAGATTTGAACATTTAGCAGGAGAGGAATTCAGAATTATGGAAGATGTATATCAAGAGTAATGAGGATTTTGGAAATGAATCACATGAGAGAACAAACAGGTATCACTGACATCATTGAAAGAATTATGAAAACCAAAATAAAAGTGGGCTGGATATATTGGTAGAAGAGATAACAATAGAAGGATAATTGAAGTCTTAAACTGAATCCCAATAGATTGTAAAAGACTTCGAAAGAGGCTATCTTGATGTGAAATGGATGGAATAAATGTGTTTGCTAGTGTGTTATGGAAAAGAAAGGACAGTAATCAGAGAAACTGGATTAAATTTGAAAGGACCTTCATCCTACAGTGAATTAATTAGGATTAAATGATAATGATGAAAAAACAATAATTTTAATAATAATAAGAATTCATCTTCAGGACATTAGCTTAAATGTTATTTAATTTCCTCTGTGTGATTACAGTGGCATAGCTCTAGAACTCAAAGTTCTTGGTTTAAAGCTCACTCAATTACTATATGATCTCCAGAGCAGTTCACCATTTAATATCTTCTTTATCACTTATTTCAAATGAAATATAATTTTATTACAAATTTCCAAAAAAAAAGCAGGAATCTTAGGAACATATATCCCTCACAGTAGAAGCGCACTCATTAAAATAAAAAATAAAAGGTTTTAAAAAGATACTTCTCACTTTTATAAGTACAATCCTATTTAATATAAACTCGATATAGTAAAGTAAGTTCCTTTTTAAAATATTTCAGCAAGTTTCTGTCGTTTATATAAAAAAAAATATTAATAAGTTTTTTATTTAATGATGATAACTTGAATTTTATTAATATACAATAAAAAGGTACTTATCAAGTTTCAATAATTATGTTAACATCATCTATGAATAATTATTTATTAATAAAATAATTCTTCGTAAAATTTTCTTAAATCTTCTTGAACTGGTTGCATTTTTACTCTAAGACAAAGTTGTTTTTAATTATCTGTATTGATAAAATTATTTTGGTAATCTCTTTTGTAAAATGCTTTCGCTTAATCGAATTAATCCAATTAAGAAAAGCAATATAAATTTTAAAATTCTGTTTCTGTGTTAATTAATAATTTTTTAAAAAATATTTAAGCTCTCATTAACCTAATATTAACTTCCAATTAATTAAAAACCAATTTGCTTTAATCAAAGACTAACACGAAAATGATAAATATAGAAAATCTTAAAATTTCCCAAGAAGACATAATCATTTTACTAATAACAAATATCATTATAATCCAAATTGTTTCTAATTATCAATAGAATGGTTAGAAATAAATTTAAGTTAAATCTATTACACTTTTGTGAAGAAATCTTAGTTAAGTTAAGCTTCCATCAAAGTAGTGATAATTTTTGACTCTGTTTAACACATTTGTATTATTGCTTCATAAATAAAAAAGATGTAAAAACATACTTTGACTTTATATAAAAAAAGGCTAACGTTTAAATGACCTATAGCCAGTGATTTACTAAAAAACAAAATTAAAAAAATTACACTAACAAATCTATAAACTTATTTATTTCCTTATAGTTTTAAAAAAATATACAGTATATCTTATTAATACCAACGAGAATATCACATGACTTTCTCATACGTTTACATGCTGCCAAGAGAACATGTCTCCACTCTATTCCATAGCTATCTTATTAACAAAAACTTGTTTAATTAATACACAAACGTTTATTGTATATGAGTCTAAAATATAACATATAAAAGTGCTATTTTATTTTAAAATCTAGATTGAAAACACAATTGAAAAACTATATCAATATTTGTTTTCTATCTTTCTCTTTGTTATGTATATATGTTGTATTTTAATGCCTGAAATTTATATAACATAGTCTTTGTATTTTTTTATTATGTAAATTAAGTCTTTATATTGTTTTTCTGAAGGTAGTATATATAATAAAAAGGAATTTTAAAAATGAATATTATTCGATGTATTTATATTTATAAATAAACAATAACAATAGTAAAAAAAAATAGATTATTTGAAAGTATTATCAAACATCATCATCATTATTTTTTTTTAGACATCCACACTTTTTTTCTTAAAATCATTTTTCAACTTTTGCATCTATTTCCCCCTCTTTTCACATAATCCTCATAACTTCTAAGTGCATATCTATTTTTACTTCTATGTCTTTGCATTACTTTTTGATTCGAATTGATTTGATTTCAAATTTTCTAAAAAAAAATTATCAATCCTTCAAAATTATTTTATGAAAGTTTATTTATTATTTGCAAATATACCCAAATCTTCAGCAAAAACGTTAGAGTAGAAGAATTATTGTTTTACACTTTTTTTTTTTTATAGCTCTCTTGTATATATAAATTGATCTGTATCTTCGGTCTTACATACAATTATTTTCTAATAGAAATGATTTCTTTTTTATCTATATCGTTTTAAAATTTCCCAGCAATGGCATAATTTTATCCAATATTTTTTTCCAATCATATCTCTTTTGAATATATCAACAAAACATTAAATGACATTTCCAATTTATAATTAAGAATATGTTTATTGTAAGCAAAGAAAATCATGTTGTATTTGTTATCATGTATTATCATAGATAAAATTAAAAAGTACCTGTATTTAACACAAAACTGGGATCACTAAAATATATTTATTTTATCAAATATCAGACAAGCAAATTGGCAGTGGTTTTTTTTTTTTTAAATTTAATTATTAGCTTGCAAGTATAATGTGGTTTCTGGATGTGAGATGCACTGCTTTGATTGTCATTAAGAAAGAAGGCTATATGGGATGTTGACATAATTCCAATTACCATCCAAAATCTATTAATTACCCAGGTTTATAATAGAGTTTTGGAATAGAGAAAAAACCTGTTCTTAGAAATAATGCCATTAAATACTTTTTTACATTTATATACCTAGTAAAATAATGTACCTACTCTTCAAAAGCATTTATTTATCAGTGTTTCCTGAAGATTTGTGAGATGGTAATTTAGATGTGATAATGTATAGGACTATTTCCATCATGTATCATTGAATGTTGAATATAATTTTAATTGAACTTTTCCAAATATAAACAACTGTTAGTAATAAAACACAAAGGCAACAGTGGTTAGTAGATTACACAATGTTTCAAATAGTATTATTCTTCACTTTTCTTCAAGTGTGTGCAGGCTTGACCACCGACAATGCTAGCATAGGAGTTGAACTTACATCTTTAGATTCTTGCATATCAAATTTTAAGGCAAAGCTCAAGTCAACTAAGCTATTCTGTCAAAGATAACAGTCAGTAGAAATTTCATATACTTAATCCTGCTTATTTCTCCACTTTTCTTTTTTTAAAATAATTTTTTCTAAGAGCAAGGTTAATTAGAGCCTTGCAGATATTGTTTAGTGCTACACTGGGTTGACCTATAGGATTATTTGCCCTTGACATATGAGCAGCTTCTTTGAATTTTCTACTTTGCACAATGTCCTATCTATCCAATACTTGTATTTTTCCATTCAAACATATATTCATTAGTACACACATGGTCTGCTACTGTAGATACATTTGTATATAGAGGAAAAGGTGCAAAGAGTAACATTCAAAGAAGCGGCTTATATGACAATGGCTAATAATCCTACAAGTTAAGCCAGTGACCATATATAATATCTGGGAGTCTCTAATTAACCTTGCTCTTAGGAAAAAAAACTAAAATAAAATAATTGGAGGAATGAGGAGAATTTGAATATTATACATATTTTCTATTGACTGTTGCCTTTGACAGAATAGCTCATTTGGTTAGAGTGTTGTCTAAAATTCAATATTCAAGAATCTAATGATATTGAGTTTGATTCCTATGGTAATATTGTCACTGGTCAGGCCAGCAACTTCTGAAGAAGAGTGGAGGATAATACCACTTGAAACATTGTGTAATGTCCTAACATGTATTGTTTTTGTATATTATTATTAACAATTGTTTATATTTGGAAAAGTTTAAATAAAGTTTAAATTTTCTAAACATTCAACATTTAATGATAGATGATGGAAATAGTTCAACATACTATCACATTTATTTTTAAGTTTTAATATTATTTTGCTGTGAGGCCAAAAATGTTAATGTCCGAAATGGTCATCTACAAATTTATAGACATTTTATGATATATAATTTTATTCATTGTTTTTTAAAACAAATCCTGAGCTTTCTTGAAAATACTCAGTGAAACAATTAACAATGTCTATACAAATTTGAGTCTTAGTTTATAGCAAAGTAAGAGAATACACTAATTATTAACAAGTTGTTTTCATACATATCTATATATTTTAACATAATTAATAAAAGTAAAATTCAATTTATTTACTCGTTTTAAAACTAAAATAGTATAGTTAAGCACCATTAAAAAAATTACCTAATGTTGTCTATTATTTAAAATACATAATTGTTTTGAAACTTTCTTTTAAGTAGGTCTGGAAAATGTTGGCTTATATTCATATTACATTTAGAAACGAAGAAGCAGTTATTAGTTGTATAAATAAATAGTGTACTATTTTGATGTAAATTATATATAAATAACTAGCTAATTTTATCCCATTCACATTCTGTACAATTTTACGATTCATAAATGTGATAAATTTAAAATATTTACCAATTATGATCAATTTCTAAAATAGAAAAAAAGGAAAACAAAATTTATGACGTTAACTGTGAAATGAAGCTTCATATAAATTAAATAATAGAAGATCTTTAACTGAATTATAACATTTAAAAATATTAAAAGAACAAACAAGATTAAATAAAATATTTAGATATGAATTTGTGTTGACGTGACATAAAACTTTAAAAAAAGATATATATATATTTAAAAGAAGCATGTTTGTTCTGCATAAATAAATCAAATGACTTAAAAGTAATGTTTTCATAAAGGTTTGTGATGATGATGTTTTAGTTGTATTTTTATATTGAACTATTTCCATCATCTAATATAAGTATTGAATGTCTTTAGAAAAAATAACTTTATTTAAGATTCCAAATATATTCATCTGTTAGTAATAGCACATCAAACAGGTTAGTATATGCACAACGTTTTGAGAGTTATTCTTCTTCTCTCTTCTTAAGGTGTTGCTGGTCTTACCAGTGACAGTACGAGCATAGCATTCGAATCTGGACTCTTAGATTCTTGAGTAATGAATTTTAAGGTAATGCTCAACTGACTGAGCCATCTGACAAAGAACAGTCAGTAGAAATTTCATATACTTATTTATGAGGTTCCTCCTGATTTTTCCACTTTTTCCTAAGAGCCAAGTTGATTAGAGGTTCCCATATATTATGCATAGTCATAATAGGTTTTGGCTATGGGATTATTTTCCAGTGTCATATGAGCAGCTTCTTTAAATTTTCTTCTTTGTATCTTTTCTTCTCTATCCAATATTTTTGTATATTCCCAATTGAACATATGTTCATTGGCTCATACATGGTCTGCTACTTTAGACACATCTATTTTCTCTCTTCTAATCCTCAATTTGTGTTCTTGCAAGCACTTTTCAATAGGATAACTTGTGTCATCAATATATGTTCTTCCACATTTACATGGTATTTCATAGATGCAGTTTTTTCTTTTGAACATTTCAAGTTTAGGCTTTGTAGATGTTAGAATTCCTCATAATGTAGTATGGTTCTGGAAAGCAGTTCTGATGTTAGATTGATTGCAGATTTTTCTTAATTTGTTTGCTATTTTTGGGAATGTATTGGTACATTACAGTACCAATAATTGTTTTTCTTTTGATGGTTCTGTTTGTCTTTTTAAAGTTTTCTTAATAACAGATAATGGTTAAATAGTTTTCATAAGAGTTTGTTCTATATAGATCTTTTTTTTCCAAATTGCTGGTTTCTGAACAAACTTCTTTTACTCTTCCATAGTGATAGTATAAACTCTTATGTTTTGTGTTTCTGATGTGATTGGATGTATAGGCTAGATATTTTCCCATATGTGCTGGTTTTTGGTAAACTGTAGTTTTGATTTTTTCATGAGGGAGTCTTGTCATAAGAGCATCTAAGAATGCCAATTTTTGTTCTTGTTCTAATTCTATTGTGAATTTAATTGAAGGGGATATGTTGTTGATGTGTTTCCAGAAACTTTGTAGCAGTGCTTCACCATGTGGCCATATAACAAATGTATCATCTATATAGTGAAGTCAAACTTTAGGTGGATATGGAGTCATTTTTATGTCTCTGATTTCAAATTCTTCCATGTTAATATTGCTAATCAGGGGTGCCAATGGTAAGCCCATAGCCATTCCTTGATTTTGTTGGAAGAATTCTGTATTATGTTGAAAGTAGGTTGTTTTCTTGCAGAATGTTAATAGTTTCATTATACTATCAATAGGAAGAGCTATTCTGGTTCGTAACCTATTATCACCATTTACACTTTCTCTTACAATAGACAGTGTTTATTCACATGGTACATACATGAACAACCTTTCCACATAAAAGCTTACCAGTAAGTCAGTTCTTTCAATTTTCATGTTCTTGATTAATTTTACAAAGGTCTAGAATCCTTGACAAAGGATTGATTCTTGTATGTCAAAGAACTTTAGAACTCTGAGAAGAAATCTTGAAAAATTTTGGCAAGGTGAATTCTAGAACTAACAATAGGTCTTAATGGAACATGATTCTTAAGGATTTTAGATATACCATAAAGATGAGAAATTTTGCTGAAATATGATGTTATATTACTTTTTTCTGAATCAGTGAAGTATGTGCAATGCTATCTAAGTAATACTTTTAACTTTGTTTCCATACTTGGTATCAGATTTTTTGCACTTTTCTATATTGGCCTGCTGTGAGGAGTTCCTATATTTTGTTGTCATAATCAGTTGTATCCATTACAACTGTTTTGCATTGCCTTTATCAACAGGGAAAATAATTATAGATTTATTTACTTTGAGAAATTTAATTGCTTTACTCTCACCATAGGATATGTTTGACTTCAATTTTTGTTTCTTGTTAAGTGTTCTTTTTATTTTCTAGCATAATTCTGCTGCTTCTTCTGAAGGTAATTTTTGAGTGACTTACTTAATGGCTGCCATTATATCTAATAAAGGGATATTAGACATGTTATGGGAAAGTTTAATCTTCTTTAAAGAACAGAAATTTCAGTATTTGTTAGATGTTTAGAACTGATATTTTTAGCAGATGAAGTTGGTACACTGCTTGACACATTCTTATTTTTGATATGCCCATATAGATTAGCAAGTTTCTTCTTTTGGCATTTTTTTTATTTTTCCATGTAATATAGAATATGATTTTCTTACTGCTTGAAAAACTCTCATGAAGCCTTCATCAGTAAGTTTATGTTTTAGAAAACATTCTGCATTATTAATGGAATGCATTGTTTGATACTTAGAAATCTTTGAGCATTTATTTTTTCTCTTTAACAGAGCTTCATTTGCTCTCTGAGTAATTTTCTCAATTCTCTGGGAGTGAATTGGAGGTTTTAGTTGCAAACTTTTAGGAATTATCTATTCAAATTTACATTTTCATAAAAAGTTTAAATGATTTTCTACTTTGGGCAGCTTTAGACATAATGTTTCATAATGTCAGAAATTTGATATAGTATTGGGTCCATATTGAATACTGTTTTCCTGAAGATTTGTGATGATGGTGTTTTAGTTGCATTTTTATATTGGACTATTTCCATCATCTAATATGAATATTGAATATCTTTAGATAAATTTAACTTTATTTAAATATTCCAAATACATTCACTTGTTAGTAACAGTACATCAAACAGTTTAGTATATGCACAATGTTTTGAGAGGTAGTATTATCCCCTCTTCATCTGGTGTTGCTGGCCTGACCAGTGACAGCACTAGCAGGGGATTTGAACCTGGACTGTTAGATTTTTGAGGATTGAATTTTAAGGTAACACTTTAAACAACTGAGCCATCCTTCCCATAACAACAGTCAGTACAAATTTATATACTTATCTATGAGGTTCCTCCTGATTTTTCCACTTTTTCCTAAGAGAAAAATTGATTAGTGATTTCCAAACATTATGTATAGACACACTAGGTTGGCTTATGGAATTATTGGCCATTGTCATATGAGCAGCTTTTTTAAATATTCTTCTTTGTACTTTTCTTCTCTATCCAATATATTTGTATTTTCCTGATTGAAAATGTGTTCATTGGTATGTATATGGTCTGCTACTTTAGTCACATCTATTTTCTCTCTTCTAATCATAAGTTTCTGTTCTTGTAAGTGCTTTCCAATGAAACTTTTGGTCTCACTAATATATGTTCTTCCACATTCATATAGTATTTCATAGATGCAGTTTTTTCTTTTCAGTATTTTACATTTAGGCTTTATAGATGTTAGAATTTCTTGTAGTGTGGTATAACTCTAAAAAGCTGTTCTGGTGTTATACTGATTGCAGATTTTTCTTAATTTGTCTGCTGTTTTTGGAATGTGTTGGTTTCTACAATACCAATAATTGTTATTTTTATTTGATGCTTTTTTGTTGTCTATTTAAGGTTTTCTTAACCATTTTTTCATAACCATTTTTTCATAAGAGTTTGTTCTATATAGATCTTTTCTTTTTCCAAATCGAAATGTTGTGTGTATACTAATCTGTTTGATGTACTAATACTAACAGTTGAATGTATTTGGAATATTTAAATAAAGTTAATTTTTTCTAAAGACATTCAATACTCATATTAGATGATGAAAATAGTTCAATATAAAAATACGACTTAAAAGTAATGTTTAATTGTTAAGATCATTTTGTGTGTTATCAATTTTTGCTATATTGAAAATTTATCACATTATAGTCTTTTTTTTCCAATCTTCTATACTTAATTCTACAAACTGAAATAACTACTACTGTTCTACAATAGCAATAATTAATAAATAATAGCTTCATCTATGTAGGACAGATGATGGAACCAAATTTAACTATCAAAAATCAAATTAAAACAACATAGAAGTAAGAAACACATTAAAAAATTCTTCATTTACACAACCAAGGTCATTACCAAATAAGATATTACCAATATAATTTTCTAAATGTAAACTCATGTCCAACATTAAATTGATATGTTTTTGATTTTACTGTCTTATAGAAGATCATAATTAAGCATTTCCATTCTGTTAAACCTATCTCTTTCATTCCTTTCTCATTTCTGAAGACTTTTTAGATTTTTGTATTTTTACAAACTGGATATAAAAAAAGAAAAGATTGGGATCAATGTTGTTGTTTATGTAGTTAAAGCATGAAAATATGTTGGCACAAAACATAATTATATTATATTAGTTAGTGCATAAATATGATTGATAGTATTTAAACTTATGATTACTATTTCCTTAATCAGCATACTTGACTAAAAACAAAAAATTTAAAATATTAAAAAAAAAGGCCCCCAAAAAATAGAACTATAATAAAAACGGTACCTAATCTTCGATGAACATATATTTTATTATAGAAGATAACAGTAGATGCTTTTTCTTAAGCATTGATTATTAGCAATTTACATTAAATTTCATATATCAAATTTATTTCATTATCTGTCAATATATATATATCATAATTGTAAGGAAAAAAAGGGATGGTGTGGGATGATAGCAAATAATTATCATCCCTAAATAATATTTATCATGATCATCAACAATATAAAATGAGCATGAAATTTGGTATCAGTACAGAAGATGGATATTATTTCAATAATTATTATTTTTAACAATCATGGAAATAATGCCTACATTTTATATTGATAAAATATTACATAATACCCATAATGTATACTAGAAGTCTCCCTGTGCAGTATTCTTAATTGTTGTAGACTTATATATAGAGGCATTTCATTTGTTCAGCTTTATTTAATATTTATGAGAGGAAAAAAGGTTTAAAAAATTCTGATATTTTTTTCTGTATTTCTTGTTTTCTAAGAATTTCTGTGAACATTTTTGATTATTGTAAGTTTACAAATAGTTAACTTTCTTTATTCAGATTTAAAAAACTTAATTATATAATATTTATGAGAGGAAAAAATGTTTTAAAATTTAATTTCAAATTATAAAAATTTACCAGTATGGTTGCAATGATCAATGAATTTTACTATTGCAATGTCAGATTGTAATTCTATTTACAATGTAATAATTCCTACTCATTTGTACCATACAAGAATATTGAATCAGTGATATGCTTTCATTCCAGCCGCAGGATAAAGACTTTGAGGAAATAAGAATGGCCATCTTATTTTAAAATCTAAATGCACTTATATAGGCCAATTCCAAGTGTATTGAAATGAGGGCATGAATATATAGTAAATCATTCACATTACATTTATTTCTTTTAATAATCTTATTAACACTTATGAAATATTAAAATTTGCTTCATGCTAATATTAGATGTTAAACTATGTAATGATCAATAAATTTACTAATGCAGTATCAGACTATTATTCTATTTAGAAGATAATAATTCTGCTCATTTGTGCTGTGCTGTATTATTAATAACCAGTATGAGAATACTTGTTCCAGTCATAAGATAAAGACTTTGAGAAAATAGGATCAACCATCTTATTTTCAAACCTTAATGCACTTATATAGGCCAATCTTAAGTGAATGATTTAATATATATTCACACTCTCTATCCAAGACCTTTAAGATTGACCTATATAGATGCATTTAGGTTGGAAACTAAAATAGAGATTCTTATTTTCTCAAAATCTTTATATTGTGACTGGAAAAGGACTATTCTCACACTTCATATCGATTTAATAGTACAATACAAGTGAAGAGGAATTATTATCTTCTAAATAGAATTATAATATGGATATAAAAAAATAATAGTATACAATGTTGTTTTTTATTATTAAGTTTTCCATATAAGGTGGTATTTTTCATTATTTTAAAAACATTGAATTAATAACCTCTGAACATTTTCTGTAAAACTGCTCATATGAAAAGCAGAGTTCTGCTAGGTAATTGTTAACATCTATATTTCAGTGTTTTTAATTGTTGTAGTTTTAGAAATAGCTTAAAAATTGCTTACTTAATATTTATGAGAGGAGAAAATGTATTAATTAAATAGCAGTAGCATCTAAAGAAATTGATTATCTTAATAAGTCTATATCTTGCAAATTAGGAAATGGTTACAATTCATAAAAATCAATTCATGCTGTTCTTTAAATTTTTTTGGTTTTTCTGAACACATGTCTAGAGATTAAGGTTGATGTAATCTTTATAAATATGGATAACAATGTTTAAACATATGCCATCTTAATTTTTATAATTTTTCTTTTTTATATAATTGGTAGGTAATAAAAACAAAACAATATTTGCAATTAAAGATTGTCATTCATGAAAACAAAAGTATTAAATTGTCATAGTAATATTTAATTTACAAATGTCTTTGTTTTATAAGTACTCAATGATGATTATTTTTAATACATATTTTTAATAACTTTGTTTTTTGTTTGAAGTGCAACAACTTAAAATAATAATTTTAATGTATATTTTTCAAATTATAATTATAGTCGAAAGTCATTATTTATTTTATAAATTACTTAATATTATTTAAAATACAAATTATTGTCTTCATTTAAAGTATTTATAAATACATAGTATCTAAGAATGACGATGTATTAATCAAAAATAGCTTTGTACAAATACTTTGCTTAACATTTGTTATCCCCCCCCCCAAACTAAATTAAAAGTTTTAATAGAAATATAATTATTAGAATAAAATAAAAAAGGGGATATTAAATGTAAAGTATGCATTATATAGCAGATGTTTTATAAAATATAAAAATGTAAAATGCATACTATCCTGAAATCCTATATATAAAATCCCTATTTTTTCTGTTGTTTGATTAGTGAATGTATTAATGTTTATTCAATGTCACATGTCAAATTCAGAATGAGGCATATTTTCCATGAAAAAAATAATTATTTGTTCCTATATTAAATCCTGATAACACTGTCACATTTACAAATGGTAATGGAGTGGTCACTACTTCAGTATTCAATTGGCTTCAGCCAGAATGTTTGACAGTTTCTAGTAGGAATCCAGGACCACTGGTACTGAGAGAGCTAGCTCAGTTATTGTTTGTATATTTCAGAGTAAATTTTGGCAGCTAGTTTCAGAAATAGCCAAAAATGCTGATTCATAATTTGGCATTAAGATGCTCCATGATTTCATGGTCTGTCAATTCCCTAACGTAATTTAGATGAATGACATACTCAGCAATGTTTAATAATAATAAAATAAAACATATTTATATTAAATCTTAAAAAAAAGGCAATCAATTAAAAAATATTACAAAAGCGACAGGGTCAAAGACCAGTATTTTTGTATTCCAACATTAATAAACAGTAATTATTAATAAAGCTAAAAAACCTATTACATTGGTTCACGATGCTGTTGAAAAATAAAAAAAAATTTACATTATTTATTCAGAGGGTGCACTAGTAAATATATAGTTGTGCAGTAATGCTTTCTGATATAACAAGTATATTTAAAAATGTGAATTTTAATTTAGCTTTATTAAAATTTTTAAATTTATTTATATCATATTTAAATGTTTTGTTTAATTTACATTAAATTTTTTTTTAAAAAGTTAAATTAACCAACCAATTATTACAAAAAATGATTGGTTGAAGGCCCAGAATTTTTATATTTTGCCATAATGATGGTCACCATTAAAAAATGCTTGAAAAAAAACATGCTTTTAACTATAGAATTATAGTATTTAAAACATGAAGAAAATGTGATTAAAATACATAAATTCATGTTTGAAATGTAATATTTAGTGATAGGGAAAAATAGATGCTATAGTAACCTATTTACATTTAGTTTAGGTTAGCATATTATTACGTTTATGCAAAGAATTAATAAAAAACACTGAGAAAAACCAGTACAAGGATTTTGATCTATAGTCTTTAAATTGTGAAGAAATGTAATTACAGTACATAAATTCATGCTTGAAATGTGATAGAAATTAGATGCTTTAGTACTTATTTACATTTAGTTTTGTTTAGTGTATAATTGAAGCCAAAACTATAGTCTTTTAGACTGAGCTACATTTCTCACATTTAATATATAACATTAAAACTTTTGTTTAATTTACATTAAATCTTAAGAAGTTTTGACTAGTCTATAATTGAAGTCAAAATAATGGCTTTTTGGCTGACTACATTTCTCATGTTTAATATATAATATTAAAATCTTTCTTTTAATTTATTTTAAATGTCAAAAAAATTGTTAAAGCAGTCAATTAAATAAAAGACTGGACTTTACATAGGCATGGTTACATCTAGTTAATATATATATATATTGCTTTCATTTGTAATAAAATTTTAAGGAGGACCTCGGGCTGGAGATAATTTCCTATGCAGAATGCAAATCTAAATGCAATTCTGCATATAGAAGAAAAATTTAAAGAAAAGAAAGATTGTTTATCAAAAAGTAGCAGTGTCTAATTAAATTAGATATATAAGGCTGTGTCAGTCACATTTTCTCTTCCTAGTCTTTCTTTTCTGCTGCTAAAAAGTTATAAGACCATGAGATATTTAAACCTGAAATCACTGGTAGTGTGAAAGCAGCAAGAACTACAGTACCTAATAGAAAATCTTGAAGCATCCATTATTCATTTTATTTAAAGATATGGAAGCCATCAAATGCCACTGTAAAGTATTTCTCATGGCAGGCTAGAAATTTGAAACATTCTGTTCCCCACTAACTACCATATATGCTGAATGAGAACGTTCTGACCAATTGAATCATACCTATTCCTAATGTGTTGCCATTATTCACCTATAAATTGAATATTATTTGGGTTCATCAGCAAAAATTATCACCAGACAATCAAACAGTAATCTATTATTCAAGGAAATGTAAAAAGAAGAAAACCATCACTCAAGAACATCAAGCCAGCATGGAAAATGTCTTAAGAGACAGAAAAGTATTTATATAATGCCTATAAAAGAATTGAATATTAAAAATACCAATAAGCCATTTTTATAATAATAAGGAATTAATAATTATCAAAGGCCTTTCCTTAAATATGTAAACAATCTATCAATATTTCATTATATGGATTTAAATTTAGATTTTTTTAATTGTATATTTTTTCTTTTAAAATATTTTTTGTCATTTAATATTTTTATTCAAATCGTAACATTGTTTTATGTTATTGTTCACGTTATTAAATATATAAAAGCCTTTTTCCAATCACTTTATGCTAATTTGTATTTTATAATATAGCTGCTTAAATATTAGATAAAGAAAATTATAATCAGGTAAGAGGAAGTGTCCGATTAAATTCCCCTTATTCCTAAGATAGAACATTAATAATTTGTTTTAATGGTGGCATACAAATATAAGCTATTTTAGATAGGAACTGATTTCTTTCAAATCTTGTCTTAATGAATTCCATCCTAGAAGAGAGAGCAGGAAATGTAACTGGGTTTTCTCCATGTAATTATACATCTTTATGATTGTGTACTTATAACAGATTTTAAATAAAATCCAAATTACTTCGGATAATGTTATTTTGACTTGTAATGAAACAGTATATGATGGAAAAATAAATTTATTCTTTATAAAATCTTTATTTTAAAATTTTTTTTTTATCAAAATGATAGATAGATGGATAAATAGATAGTTGCACAGAAAAACCAACAGATAGATAGATAAATACACAGAAAGACATACAGATAGATAGACAAGTAGATAGGCAGATAAATTCGCAGAAAGATAGCTAGATAGATAATTAGATAAAAATACATGTATAGATAAATAGCTAGATATACAGAAAGTCAAAATTATATTTTCTGCTTTAATTTTTTAAATTTTTATTTGTTTTGTTTTCTTTATTGCTTTAAAATCATGAGGTCAAGTTAAGCCAAAACTTTTTATTTTTACCTTTTCCCCATGTCACGTAATCAAAATCATTGTATTTTTTGTCTATCCATACTCTGCTTTCGGGTAATATTTCACCTATTTGTTGTTCAAAAATCAACAAAATAAAATATCAATCGTATAATTTTTTATTTTTTGAAAACGAACAACATAAAATATTTCTCGTATATATATGTTTTTTAATTTTGAATGACTGACTTTTTCATTTAAGCATATGTTTTTTATTTATTCTTCTGTTAGTTTGTGTATGTATTTAATGTTTTGTTCTTGCATTAGTTTAGTCATGTATTTAATGTTTTATGTGTTTTAATTTTTTAATCATATTCATATTATTGTAAAATTAATTTTAATATTTGCTAAACTTTAAATGTGTTTTCTGGTATTAAGCCATGTTTTGATTCATTCGTTATGTTATTTAGGTAATCATTCTACTACCATATTTGAAAATTGCTTTTTTCATTTCTCTTACAATTTTTTTATTTTTTATTTTGCATTTAACAAAATATTTGTAATGTTTTTATTTTCTAATTAAAGTTAATATTTGCCATGTTAGAAATTATATATGTTGTTAAGGTTTCATTCTTACATTAGTTTAATTATGTATTTAATATTTTATTTTGTTTCAATTTCTTAATCATGTTCATGTTGTTGTAGAATTGATTTTAATATGTGTTAAACTCTAAATGTAATTTCAAGGCAGTATGTAATTTACTTATGCTGAATGTTTTTTTTATATATGTATATAGAAGGATTTGAATTCAGGATCTATTCATTCTTCACTCTAACTCAAGAAACCAATACACGTGTCCACACACATCCAAAAAAGATATTATGACCCCCAATATACATACTTCATGCAGCCATCATTGACCAGATCATAATCTCTCATACATATATACAATTATTGCTCAATCTATATTAGGATTGCAATTCCTTAAACTTTAATAGACAGGCTTCAGTCTTATCATCCTTCCAACTATTCAACTGTCCATTTCATTGAAAAACCACTAATGGAATGTTCAAAGCTCTTGTTGGATTTGATATTATAGTTATACCTATGTAGTCATTAGGTCAGTCTATTCATATAAGGCATTCTGTATCCATATATATTAATAGAAGAGGGATGGGCTGAACTCTTACTAAGATGTAATCTATTTCCCAAGCAATATGTAATTTTAAGGCTTGGGAAATAGATTACATCTAAGTTCAGTCTACCCCTCTCCTAATAGTATATATGAATATGAAATGTCTGATAATATGAGGGGCTAAATTGACATAATGACTACATGGGTATGACTATAATATCAAATCTAACAAAGACTTTGAATGTTCTATCATAGGTTTTTCAATGAAATGTATGGTTGAATAGTTGGAAGGGGAATTGCTATCTTCATATAAACTGAGCACTGATTGTATATAAGTGTGGGAGATTATGATCTGGCTCAACTAATGAGTGCTAGTTCTGCACAAAATACATATATTGGGAATCATATATATATCTTACATGTGTGTGGTCATGTATATCAGTTGCATTAGATAGAGTGCAAATTGAATGAACTGAAAAATCTTGGGTTCAAATCCTTCTATTTTCATAAACTCTAAATGTTTTTTTTTAATATATTATGCACATGATTTTTTATTTCTTAGTTTAGTAATTTGTTTTTTGTTAAATGTTAAATTTTCTAAATTCTAAATGTTGTTTTTGATTTTTTTAAAATTTTATTTAACATAATATTCATAATTGAAACACACAGGCTTATTATATACCTGTGTCTATATATGTAATATATAGGGTATATGAGCACAGACTTTCACTTGACTCACCACTCTCCACACTATCTCATAACACTGATACCCTTGAACACACATATGTTGAATAATCACCAATGTACGTATTTCATGCTAAGCCAGCAATCACCAGTTGGTCCAGATTACCCATATATGCTATAAGTGCTCAGATATATATTAAGATAGCCAATCCTCATACTTTAATGGATGGATGGTTGAAGAGTTGAAGTGTGGAGTAGTTTGAAGCATGTCTATTAAAATATGAGGATTGGCTATCTTAATATATATCTGAGCACTTATAGCATATATGTGTGGAGATGGTAATCTGGACCAGCTGATGATTGCTGGTTTAGCATAAAATACGTATGTATATTGGTGGTTATTTATCTTTTCTACATATGTGTGTTCAAGTGTATCAGTGTTATGAGATAGTGTGGAGAGTGGTGGGTCAAGTGAAAGTCTGTGCTCATATACCCTATATATTACATAATATTCGTAGTGTTTTTATTTTATTTGCTAATTACCATTTTAGTAGATGCTAGTAATTTGTTGTTTTTTTTTGACATGTTTTTATCTTTATTTCATAATTTATTTTTCTGCTATATGTTTGATAATTATATGCACTTGTATTCATGTTAGTTTAATAATTGATTTTAGGGGCAAAGTATTGGGAACAGTTTTATAGGCTATTTTTAATTATTTTTTTTAATTTTTGATAAAAACTGAAATTTTTAATGCAAATTGGACCAAATATTTGGAATATGTTTTATAGATCTGGTGGATGTAATGTCAGAGATTGGTTATTGCTTAGTCATATCAGAAGTGATAGTCCTAACAGTGCCAACAATTTCCTAGAGTGCTTGCTAAAATAGGAGCAAAATATTTATTTACATGCACACTCTTTTATATAATACAGGTTAAATAATCTTTATATTTTAATGAGAATCATTAATTTGAGTCAAAAATTACAAAAAGCACACACACAGAATAAACATTGATATGTATAATCCCCCCTCCCCCCGTTAATTTAAAAATACTATATTCATCTTGATATTGATTTTACTACTTTAAAATTTCAAATACCCTTCTGGAAATTTTAACTATATTGAATTTCGAAATGATTTAAAATATTAACCAAGTGTTATTTGTTTTTCTCTTTAATAAAATGAAGTCTAAATGCTGTTTTTATTGTTGTCTGTCAAATAAATTAAAATTAGAGATTAACAAAAAATAAAAACATGATAGATAAACACAAGTTTTTAAAAACTCCCCAAAAAGTAAAATAAAGAAGAGAGCATATTTTTTAGGATGAAATGTTATTTCTAGATTGCAAATAAATTATGTATGGATTGAATTTTTATATGTTGTTAAAACTTGCTGCCTTGGTGATTTTTTTATTTCTTAAAATAAATAAATTGAATGCAGCAATTTGTTTTAATTTGATAATTAAGGTTCTAAATCATTTTTGTTTAGAAAAATAAAGTATAGAAAATATAAATGTATTAAAATGCTTATTTTTCCATTGGGATATTATTAACATCTCAGTTTAAACAATTTTAGTTCTGTTAAGTAAATTCTAACTATATTTGTTGATAAGCATTTAAATTTATCAAGATAAAAAAAGAATGTCTGTTTATTTCAAAATGTTTTACAAGTATGTACAAATAGAATAAAAATACATTAATCTGAATATCTTTTATACAAAGGCATCTTTTATCTAAATATAATTTCAAAAGTGATCTTTAACATCTTACTATAAGTAAATTAATTTGTATTGACATTTACAAACAAATTTAAAAAACAGTCAATAAATACTTATAAATTAATAAGCGTAATTACAATGAACCCTCTGTTTTTTTTTAAGTCTTAGCAGAGAGTTTGGTTTATAATGAGAGAAAATAATCAATTCTTGAAATATATATATAAAAGCAAACAAATAAGTGAAATTGAGTGAATTTAATGATATAGCACATCAAATTATCATATTTAGATTTGAAATATCAATCCATATACAATTTTAATATTTTTTCAAGAAACTATGAAATTCTTAAGTAGAGTATAAAACAAAATAGAAAAATCATAAACTTATATCAAATGATATTTGTCTGAAGGTTTGTGATGATGGTATATTATTAGATGTGATATGTTAAACTATTTCCATCATCTATGAGTGAATGTTAAATGTATAGAAAATTTTAAAATTTATTTAAACTTTCCAAATACAAACAACTTGTTGGTAATAAAACACAAATAGACAATACAGATTAGTAATTACACAATGTTTCGAGTAGTATTATTGTCCACTCTTCTTCAGGTGTTTCTGGCCTGCATGCACAGTGATAATATTCACTTAGAAGTTGAACTCACACCTTTAGATTCTTGAATATCAAATTTAAGGCAAATGCTCTAATGAACTGAATATCTCCGTTAGAGCATTTGCCTTAAATTTGATATTCAGGAATCTAAAGATGTGAGTTCAACTTCTAAGTGAATATTGTCACTATGCATATAGGCCAGCAACACCTGAAGAAGAATGGAAAATAATACTACCCGAAATATTGTGTAATTATTAACTTGTATTGTCTATTTGTGTGTTATTACTAACAAGTTGTTTGTATTTGGAAAGGTTAAATAAAGTTTAACATTTTCTATACATTTAACATTCACTCATAGATGATGGAAATAGTTCAACATATCACATCTAATTATATCAAATGATATTTGTTTAGACAGATGAGTATTGTCTTTTTCAGTTTTTTATATAGAAATGTTCATTACTGTTTTTTTTTATCGGATGGTTGGTAAAATTTAGCATTATAGGGTTAATATATATGTTTACATTTTTACTGACTATGACAAAATTAAAAAAAAAAATCATGAACTTATATAATTTTATTTATTAAATTTTTATTTTTGCGAATCATGAGTGCTCCAATATTTATAAAGCAATTGGAAATTGTTTCATATTTGTATAAATGCATTATTGTGGTAAGTAATGATATTACTGTTGAAATTACTATTCATATTTTTGTATTTGTCAAAATTTGTGATAGTCATATTTAGCAAGTTTGTAAACAAAAGTTTTCTTTGATATTTATATGATGTCTGGATGATATGGCATCTTACATATATATTTCCACATTATATCTGGTTAAGTATGTAGGTTATGAGACCACTTTATATAATAGAAGTATCACCAATAGAGTCACATAATGTGTAGTGTATAATATTGGAAATCAAGTTATATAACTGAAAATATATGTAGTAAATCCCAGATTAGCTAAATTAAATAACTTGTAATTTCATCACGCTTATTGGTTGGAAGATAAATTTTTGTTTGAAAAATATATGATCATCAGCAAATTCATACAAGAATAAAAGCATTTTTTTGAAAATTGATTTATCATATAGTAAAAGTATATATTATTAATGCTATTTTGGGTGGTATACTTGCTTACTTTAGTTTATGGATACATATTTTTAAAACTACTGTTAGAAACCTCATGTCTACAATAAAATTATACATCTGAAAATCATAACATCTATCAATTACAACTGTTTGTTTTCCAATTTGTAAAGGGGTCTTAATATAATATATTCTTGTTCATTTGTCTGCTGCATCAGATCCAAAATATACATCACAATCTTTGTTAGTCCAATCTGCAAGTTATTCATTTTTTATTGATCATGCTATCCATCCTGCTGATCTGTTGAACATTATGATATCAAATCTTTAGTTGGTGTTTCAATTAAAGATTTGAAAAAAAATCCTAACAGACATCTATGGCCCTACCGATTGCCAAAAACATTAATCAGATTGCAAAATATGTGTATTTCTCAATCATGATTCAAATTTTTAATTTGCTTGACATGATTCCTATTAAAACCTTTCTCATTAATCATTTCAAATTGAATCTGGTTTTTACATGCATTTTGTGCAATAATCATCCAGAAAATATGATACACATTATTCAAACTAGTTCATACCTCTCATCCCTTATGGCATTTTGTATTACACAAGCAAATAATTAATCATAAATGGTTTCTGGAGAAAAGTATAAAGATCTTTCAATCTTATAATGTTATAATAATTATTCATACTCTCAGAACCATGGGTCTTATAGTTCTTAAAAAAACAATGAAGAGTGGTATAATATCTATTGAACAAAATTTGGTAGAACAATATTTTTTTTAGTTGTACATTTCATTAGAATGATATGAAGCATATAAATTACACATTCATCTACAAAAATCTGAATCATTTTCATTTAACCTCAAACACTAGTCATATTGATAATGTTTTCATAAGTTATGTGTCATATGTCATGTAAACTTTTTTCCTCCTGTATATATAACAATACTTGTGTATAATTTGCTATCAATAACATTTATTTTGTAAAGAAAAAAAGTTTTTAAGTCTGAAAAGTTTAGAATTTTTCCAAAAAAGTGTAAACTATTTTTATAAATAATCATTTTTAATATTAAGACATTTATCCTATTGTGACATCAGATTTATTAGAGCTGTAAAATTGTGAATGTTAAGATTTTGTCAAATGTCTATCATTATTTTGATATTATTCTTTATTGAATATCCAATGCCATTTCTGAAAATTGTTATGAATGTTTTATCAATGTGTAATCTTTTATAACTATTAAAAATAAATTGTATTTTTTGATTCTCAAGAGATCACGTGATATCAAACCTCGGAAATAGTAGATAGATCTTTAATCAAATTACTTTCAGTTCTTCTGTCAATCAGTCTATTTTTTTTGCGAATCTTTAAACTTTATTCATAATGTATAATTTTCTAAAACCATTTTATAATTCATTCTGTCAGATGTATTACTGGAAAGGAGTTATATTTTATTTAGGTGCTTTTATTTTATCAAACTAAAACATTAATTATTCAATAACTATTGTGTTATTTTATAGGGAGTTGATGTTTAGCTATTTTTATAAAAAAATAAAAAATAAAACCATGAGTATAGCATGATATGTATCTATCTAGTTTGATAAATATTCTCTCTCTTCTTTAATGTTCTATGAAACTTTAAAATTTTTTAATTTGTAGTATTTACTGTATTATTTATTTCTTCAGTTGCTTGCTAATCTTTTTTAGAAGTAGGATTAAAAAAGAGAATCCCAGTCTTCTGAATTTATTTAATATGAATGGAATTTATCTTTTTTTTTAACTTAATAAATACAAACAATACAACACTTTAAAAAAAACTGTAATAGTGACATATTATAGCATTAACCACAGTAACAACTTTATTTCTATTCTCTAGAGGCATCAATGTGATATGATTATTCAATAGATATCAATGGCAATGCCAATCCAACAACGGGATAATTTTTAACCATACTATAATTTTGTCAAAAAGTTAAAAAAATACCTCAGTTGGCATGTAGTTGAGGTACTAAAGTACATAGTTTATGGCTTAGTGTCAAGTCTACATAGCTCTGCAAACAAATTTGAAAACAGAGTGTGGAATTTCTTGAATAGTTTAAAAGAAATAAATGTAGTTGCTTTATGAATATATGTTATTGAATGTTTTTCTTTCTTATCAATGAATATTAATATCATAACACTGGACTGATGATTTGATTTCCATCTAGTGATCATTGACTTTTCTTCTTTACATAGATGGTTTTAAAGAAAAGTGATAGAGTGTTTTATTGTTGTAAATATGGATACTAAGTGCTAACTAAAGAGTCATGTGTTTGGAAGATATAACAGGCACATGTATAATGATTTTATAAATTTTATTTAAAAAATTGTTGCATTTATAAAATCATTATACATGTGTCTGTCATATCTTGTCAATTTATATCTTTCAAGCAGGTGCTGTGGAATAGGCTTGGTTAATGATTTTAATTTAGTTTTTAGTCAATTTATAAGAAAATGAGTTAATTATTCTGGCAGTGAGGTATTGATTAGTATATTTGTTTTTTTATTATTTTTAAATGCAGTTACATGTAAGTAAAATCCCTCTCTGCATTTGGTTACATAAATTGATTTATTCATTTTAAGAAACAATAGTTACCTGAGATGTTGATTGAGTTAAGGAATATTATTAAAAAAGTGGAATACAATTATTTTAATATGAAGATTAATATTATATTGTATTATAATTAAACATAGGAAATTTTAATATTAAATATAATTTGCTTATTTTATTGGGGGTCATTAGAATATCATTGATATTTTAGTGGAGTATTGTTTTTTGATATTCCTAAGCCATTGAGATATACTTTTTGGCATATAATTAATGTTAAAGAGGGATATCTTACTGGATGATTAGATAACAAGTCTCATGCTTATTATTATTTTATTACTAAATAATTTATTAATATTCATATCATATAGTAGACATGAAATAAGAAATATTGGTATTATTAAAATTTTATGTAAAAGAAAGAAATCTGATTACACTGATCTAGAAGATTATTTATATCTACCATATCATAGTAGATGGTGGGTAATTCGTTCGGTTAAGATACAATATATATACACACATATATATAAACTTTACCAAGCCTATTCCACAGCACCTGCTTGTAAGATATAAATTGACAACTGAAAAAGATAAAAATATTTTCAGTTGTATTTATGACTAAACCAAAATTCTTCAGCTACCCAAGTTACAAAATCTCACATGTCTTTATCATCTGTTTATTCACTTATATCGAATTACTATTATTTGATTTACAAGTGCAAATTTTTTTAAATTCATATATTTGACACTATCCATTTTATATAAATACGGTAACGATTATTATTAATCATTTATTGAACTAGATATTATAGACTTTTTAGCTCAGATATAAACTTTAAACAAAATATGCAAAAAAACTGGTGGGTGGAATTGGATTAAGAATATTATATAGTTATGTATGTTTAATGAAACTAAGATATATTAATGTTTAATTATGTTTGAAGTTAATATCTAGGCTAAAATAATATAATAATATCTATCCTAATAAATTATTAGTAATAATTATTATCTCATTTATCTAAAATAGATGAAATCAAATGTGCAAAAGAAAGATATTTAGCAATTGTAAATCAAATTGTACTATTATCTATAGTGTTTGGAGGTTAGGCTGACTTCTGGGTTCTATGAGTGGTTGTAATAAGATTGAGCTAAGGTGAAAAATGCACTGAGATAAGAATATAATTTGAGAATATATTACAATGCAAATCATAACACATCCCTTCACAGAGTATTAAAATGGGACAATATCTAATTCCTGCCTTGTGTGAGAATAGTGTAATAAAAGTGATCAAAACTATCAACATGGGCAAGGAAATCAGGTGTTGATATCTCTATAACACTGCAAATATACTATTTACTAAGTCAGACATAAATATATTTTCAGGATAGAGATAATATCTAGCTTAATAAATGACTAGTAAAAGTTATTAATATATTTTTATAATATGGTTTGTATCAAAATTCTGAATGCAGAATTTTGAAACTGTCAATTAAACTATGGTAATATGCCATTTATATTTATACTGAATAAATGATGAAAATATATGTAAAAGATTGTGATCTGGACCAACTGATGAGTGCTGGTTTAGCATGAAATTCCCATCTTAGAGATCATTTACCTTTGTCACACATCTTTGATTATATGTTTCTGTAATGTATGATAAAATAGAAGTTTGAAAAATATTTAAATATATATTATATGAAATTAAGTGTAAGTATCATGAAAAACAATGTGTATACAAAGTTAAATTGTAACATTTGCTATATGGATTATTTGAAAAAGTATATATTTCTAATGTATCTATAGTGTGGGAGGTTAGTCTAACTTCTGAGCTGATGGGTGGTTGAGGTAGGATTGAACTAAGGTGAATGATGCACTGAGATATAATTTGACAATATTAAAATGATAAATGCTGCTAATATCAAAACACCAGTCTTTTTTAGAAAAATAATAGTAAACATAAAATGCAATTACATATACTACTTGAATCATACAGAAGTGTTCAGTTTGGCAATAAATATTCTTTAGATTGAACTTCAAATCAAACTCACATGTAATCAATGTCTTTTTCAGTGCAATCAAGTATTATTTAAATTTACTTATTTTAAAACCATTTATGAAAGAATAATGTTTGACTGTATACTAAAAAAAACCAAATAACTATAGTATCAGTTTGATAAAGAAGGCTGTTGCTTTGATATTAGCAACATATGGAGGCTTGATCACTTCATTATTTATATTTGTCTGGCAATGATGTATTTTCTTGTTTTTTAATATTTCATAAATGGCTTTAAAATGAATAGAAAATAATTCTGTCATGTGAAGATTAATATTTGGTTGCATTAAAGAAGATTTGGTTTTTATCTGAATCTGATTTAAATTTCAGTCTAAAAATATTATTTGTCAAACTCATAATCTTTATAAGGACAGGAGATAATATATGCAAGTATATATTTGCATTTAATATTAGTTTGATTTAAAAAGCTGGCAGTTTGATATTTGCAGCATTGTGGAAGTTTGGTTACTTTAATCAATATTTACTTAGCTTGCAACATTGTATTCATTTGTTTATATATATATTATAATGATCCAAAAGAAAGTGAAGATCGAATCTAACTGCAATCTGCACTACAACGGCGCCATCTAGGAATTTGAGCCTAGAAAAATTTATAAAGTAGGCAGATACGCGCTGTTAAGATTCCACTTTATTTAAATATTCACACCGTTAGCCCATTGTCACTAGCTCATGGAGATGCAGAGATAAGAAATAACTTGTTTAGTTTGTATATATAAAAAAATAAAAGCCCCTGCCAGAAATTAACACATAAAAATATTTATATACGCACATATAAAATCATTCTAAATTTGAGGAATACATTTATTATTGAGCTTTTAATATTAATTTTTAATTTAGTGTGTCGAGTATGAACAGACTGCATAGATTGTATTTGAAAAGAAAATATTCTATCCCTGATTTAACCTTAGGCCAAAAAGTTCGCAGTCAAATCGGCGTCAATCCATCTGATATATTGATGTATTCAATGTAACACGAATACGGCAACACAAAAATCATACTGTCAGGAATGTACCTCTGAACAGCAGGGTTAAGAGAAGAAATTGTTTCTTGCCCAGAACAGGAATGTGATGTCTGTTGGGCAAGAAGAACAATAAAAAAGAAAACTCCATAGGAAGGGGTGGCGGTCCTTTTTGCCGACTTACGATCCCATCCATAGGCAAAACGGAAGTGTGTGGCATATACAGCGATTCTGCCCATAGCGAATCTCGTACTACATCTACTAATTACACCAATATATCCAATCCATTGACCTAATTTAACTACGAAACAAATAACCCAAGATTACCCTCCCCTAATTAATTAATATAATTTTACAAATCTATATAGCCATTCATGCCCGACTTAAATTTAATATTTATATAAGTTCGCACAGATGAATTTTATAAAAATTTGTTTTATAATGTTGAGCACAGATTGGCTGCACAGATTCTATGGTTAAAAACATTTCAAAATAAACCTAAACAATCAAAATACAAAGTCATTGATAACATCAATTGCAGAGGAAATACAAGAAACCCAATAGCATTCATCATAAGATGCCGCACTGACATCAATGACCTATATATTCCAATCGAATATGAAACAGCAACATAATTAACCACTAACAAATCTATGCAACATCTATACCCAACTTAATTTTCATGCATTTAAATAATTTATACAATAAGAAAAAAAATGGAAATGATTTTTATCAAACGCCCGAACATATAAAATTAAACATTATTAATTGACCTGAAAACTTACAAAAGTCAGATAAAAGTCCATTCAAAATTTAGGTTAGCTTGTTTATTAAACTTAACAACTCTTGATGAAAGTTCTTAATTAATTTTATGATTTTAACAATTGTTCAGTTCATATAGCTTACGGTAGAAGAGCTCCCGGTTCCTGGTGTTAATTTCCATGGAGTCTTTATATGAAACCCGGTCTATCTGAAGGCAGCCTTA
Source organism: Epiperipatus broadwayi (assembly GCA_028023455.1). Lineage (NCBI taxonomy): Eukaryota > Metazoa > Onychophora > Udeonychophora > Euonychophora > Peripatidae > Epiperipatus > Epiperipatus broadwayi. Next base: position 6,131,389 of record JAQFVV010012420.1, read on the forward strand.
GCTGGAACAATCCTGGTATTACAGTCATTTCATTTGGGATAAGTGAGAGAGAGAGAGAGTGATATGTGCATCCTATTGCTCTTCTCACAAAGCAAGCTGGAAACTGACTGGAACTCAATATTTTTTTTTTATAGTAAATCTCCAGATTGAACGAACAAAGAAGTCACTAATCCAAATTTTCGTTAAGATCCGAGAGGCTTGGTGCTTCCATTGGTCAAGCTAAATTCTTTTTATTCTCTTATCTAATTTTCATCTGACTTTTTAATTACACAAGAGCCCCAAGGCTAGCTTGCTTTTCAATTAATAAACAATCATTTCCATTTACAGATTACAGGAATTAATTAATACCTGTTTTTATTTTTACTTACGTTATTTCTTTATTAAAATATTTTTATATTTAAATCTTGTATTTTTTTATAAAAAAGTACGTTCAAATACTTTTTTTTATTTATAAAAAAAAAAATATTTTTAAAGTTTGCATCTGTGCGAATATATATATACGTTTAACAAACATTTTAGCTTTTAGTTTTTTTAATAGATTTTATTTTTATTTGCGAACTTTAAGATTTTATTTTAAATTAATATAATGGCATATTTATATACCATTACAATATATATATATATGTCCATAGATAATAAGTCATAAAATATATTCTACCAGAGTATGTAAACAAGTATCAACCATTGTTTTGTACCAAAGATTTATTACTATAATAGTTGATAATTGTCTACATACACTGGTAGAAGATATATATATAATGAAGTAACTCACAATATATATATATATATAATGTTAAACACAATTATTTTTAAATAGTAAATGTTGTTTCAGCAAATAATATACACTCCTACTTCAATAATTGACAATACTTTAATAAGAAAATGAAATCTTATTGCTTCTCATTGTATTAAATAAGATTGTCTTAAGTACTTAAGGCAGAGAGTGTGAACATTAATCAATCCAATTATTTTATTGTTTTTATATTGATTAAACAGATTGATTTTTATTAAACAAAGTAAAAAAAAACCTTTTCATTTTTTTTTTACTTTAACTTTATAATCAACATTAAACAATCTATATTTAATAAAGTAAATTACAATATGCATATATATATATATATATAATGTTACAACCAATAGCTTTTAAATAGTAAGTGCTATTATAGCAAATAATAGACACTCTCACCTCAATACTTGACAGTACTATAATAAGAAAATGAAATCACTTTCTTATTGATTCTCTTATTAGATTGATTAATATTTACACTCTTTGCCTTAAGTATTTAAGTCTTTATATACAAAGAAAACTAATAAGAATGTGATTTTATTTTCTTATTATAATATTATCAAATATTGAGGTGGAAGTGCGTATTATTTATCATAACATTTACTATTTAAAAATAATTGTTTAACATTATATATATATATATTAAAAGAGACTTGAGCCCAGATTTTCAAAGTCTCTACTACTATACACCCCATCTTATACAATGAATCCACATGACCACATGCATGTGAAAAATATGAATGATTTCTGATATAAGTATTTTGTGTTGAACCAGCACTTACTATTTTCTGCACATATATGCAATCAGTGCTTCAGTTTATATTAAGTTTATATTATATGGGTATGACAGTAGTAGTGGCATCAATAAGGCTTTGAGTGTTCTACCATTGGATTTACAATGATGTGGATGGCTGAAGAGTTGGAAAGTGAAGAATATTGATGCTCGTCCATTAAAGTTTGAAGGTTTTCTATCTTAATATAAACTAAAGCCCTGATTGTATATATGTGTGGGAGAAGATGATCTGAACCAACTGATAAGTCCTGGGTTCAGCATGAAACACATATATTGGAGATCATTTATCTTTTTCAAAAGGGTGTGGTCATGTGTATCATTTGAATAAGATAGACTGCATAGTGGTCAGCAGCTTAAAATCGGGTTCAAGTCTCTTCTAATTATATTAAGTTTAGTATTGACAATATACTTATATTTGAATATTAGATATTCAGCTTGTATTTTGCCATATGTGAGGGGCCAGAGTGATTTAAAGTCAACATGGATATGACAATAATATTGGCATCAAAAAGTGGTTTGAGGGTTCCATTATTGGATTTTCAATGATATAGATGGCTGAAGAGTTGGAAAGTAGAGAAGACTGAAACTTGCTCATTAAAGTTTGAATGTTTTCTATCTTAATGTAAACTGAAGCACTGATTGTATATATGTGTGGAAGATAGTGATTTGACCAACTGATGAGTGCTGGTTCCGTAATGTAATACGTATATTGGAGATCATTTATCTTTTTTTCACAGGTATGTGGTCATTTGTATCAGTTGTATAAGATGTAGTGCATAGAGATATGGAGCTTGAAAGTCTGGGTTCAAGTTCCTTCTACTTACATTAAGTTAAGTATTGACAATATACTTATATTTGAATATGATATATATATACATTGGGCATTATATGTGAGTACTTTAAGCAATATTTCAATGAAAGCTTTAATTTAAACCAGTATTTCCCAAAGTGGGTGGTGAATATGTCTAGGGGGGCGATAGTGGGTTCATAAGTATTTGGGAGGGGGGTGTTCAGAGGGTCCAGCCTTTTCTCTGGATGCCCAAATCATTGGCTTTAACTCTCTCTGAAATCTCTAATTTTTATGTTATTTTGCCGATTTTATGGTTATTTTATAAATTGTTTATGTGCAAGAATATATAAAAAAGGGGGATAGTCAGAGTAATTGTAAATGTTTTGCACATTTTTTATGGGTTTTTTTTCTATTAACAAGTTGAATGGAATGCAGGGTAACATTGTATGGCTAATCTTAAATTTTACTAGTAGATAGAAGTAGTCATCTTGTGCATTATATTTTTTTATTAAAAAAAATAAAGTAATTTAAGGCCAATATCAGCTGAGAGAATCTAAAATTTTTCCATATCTCTTTTTTTTTTTTTTTCAATCTTTTGTAAAAATGGAAAAAGCTATTTCCATTGTATTAAAATTAGAAACTATATATAAAACAGAACTTCTTGAGGAATTAAAAGAGTCTGAGTAGAAAATGAAAAAAGTGAAAGATAAAAAGGTGTAAAAAGCTATATCAATTGTCTTATGACCAATTATCCAAGAAATTGGAGATAACAGCTTTGAGCTTATTGTTTTCCTTGCTATGTTTTGTTTGCTGGGTGGTTAAGGGTTTGCTGAACTAAGAGAAATATTCTAGTTGTAAAGCAGAACTTTATGAAGGAAGGCAGAACTGAGCCTAGCTTCAACTTATAGTCTGTCCAGAATTGCATGATCGACTCTTGGTTGGCTGCTGTCATTATTATAAAGATTTCTTGAGAATACTAAGAAATATAAAAGTGCCTAAATTTTATCATTAAGATGCTAATGAAGTGAACTTCCAATCTTAATGCACCAGCCAAACTCCTATGTTGCTGTCATGTAGCCACAGATGTTAGTTGATGATGATGAATACCTTAATGCCTAAGTTTTGCTGTGAAGAAGGGAAGCTCTCACCACCTTGTTGTTATGGTTTATAGTGCACTTAAAATTTACTAAAGTCTGGAGATGGTTAATGGAAAGAAACCAGAAGGAATCTGGATGGTACTATTTTTTTATTATTTATTATCATTATGTCTTGTTGCTATAAATTTTATTGTATTTTTTTTATTATTTGTATTTTTTTTTGTTTTTTTTATAAATTATTATTTGATTTTCCTACTTTAAAACAGTTCTACCAAATTAATTTCTGGATTGCTCGTGTGTATGCTGAGGTGTAGATATATATTTGTTTGTTGTTGTTTGCTTTTAACACACTGTTCTATTTGAGAAAAGAGAAACTTACTTTGCTTGAAATTATTATTATTATTTTTGTAATCTCTATATCTGATTATTGAAAATTTATTGGCATGCTGATTATTTTTTTTTGTTGGCAATGGTATTTCTTTTTTGAAAGTGTTTTTTTCTTCTTGAAAGTGGCACATAAATGTGAGGTTTGGTTTCAGCCTTTCAAAGATATACCACCTAGAACTTTGTAGTACCATTAAGGAAGGTATTAGAGTTTTGGACAGGTAGAAATCAAGAAATATAATCGATTTTGGTTTGATTTTACTCATTTAAATTTAGTAACTTTAATTTTTTTTTCTTGTTATTGGTATTGAGTTTATATTGATGCCATGACCTCATGTCATATCTTGAGTGCATCCTATGAATTACAGGGTAGGCATTATCCAGTACAGTATTATTAGTTGCTATTTATGTCAAAAATATCAAACAGATTGAACGTGGAAAACTGTTATACTGGGGGGGGGGGGGTTACAAAATTTATGTCTTACAAAGGTGGCAGTGACCTGAAAAAGTTTGGGAACCTATGATTTAATTAATAAACTGTCTATGAAATAAAAAGTAAAAACTAATTTATTTTGCAATGTTGTATGAGTTATTACTTGTAACTGACATTAGAACATTCAAATGGCAAACTAAGCATGATTAATTATCCAAACTACTAGAGACTCATATATACTTGATATAAAAGAAAAAAGATTGTAATAAGAATGAGTAATTAAAAGATTGAAATATGATTACTTGTTGGGAATTGCTGCTTTTATCAGTGGAATAACTTCTCACTATATTTTTATATTAAAATCTATCCTATCTTTATAATAAGGCAAATTTTATGTTTTAACAATAAACTTTATTAATTAAAACGTGTTACATAGATTACAAATGTTGTTGTTTTAAAAACCCCAAATTTTATTCGTGCCCCAATAACAAGGTTGAGTGAACAGGTTTACAAAGCCAACAATGAGACAATTTGAATGAGCTTACATTAATTTTAGGTATCCGGATGCACAGTGACTACAAATTGTCGACATGCCCACCCAGATATCACAAAAATATAAATAGGGAAAAAATAGAATCAAAAGAACTTATGAACAGTAGTAATAGCATATCGTATTAACATATGGTTTTGTAACACACACACACACATTTAGGCCATAGTTTACTTTTTAAAACTTAATGCGGACACACTATTTTTAAAGTTATTGATTTTAACAAAGTTAAGATTACATTTAAAAAAAAAAACATCTGTTGGTTTCTTATTTTTCATAAAATCCCACAAAAATAAAAAAGACCTACATTATTGAAAGCAATATGTGGTTTTTAATATTTATTAATTACATGACATTAAAAGGTTGTTGTATAAAAAATGAAGTTATTTTGTCACAGCTGACGATTATATTTGTCGTAAGTGTATTATGCAAGATTTAACTTTCTCTGTCAATTTAAATTTTTACTGCTTTATATCAGCATAAAATTTTCTCTGAAAACTTTCTAAAATATTTTTTACGAAAAAAAATCTATTAATCTGTCTCATACATATTTATATACATTGTAATTGAATGTTAAAATTCATTTTAATTAATTCATTATACAAATTAAATTAAATGTTCGACTGCAGTTTTCTTTTAAATACTTTTTTTAAAACTTTTTTTAGGGATCTAACAAACATCTGATTATTTACTAACCTAAAACCATGTTTGATATCAAAGTCTTCTTCTACTAGCCGTTGTGTAATACCATATAATCATTATATATTTTTTGATTTAGTTAATCTATAAATCCTAGCCTTTTCGACAATCTGGATTTAAATCTGGGCTGAGGAAATTTTTTTTGTTTCATTTTTATTGTTCTGAGTTAGTCAACTTAAGAAATCATCCATTATTGTTCGGTAAATTGATATCTAGCAATTCTTTTTTAGAGATGAAACAAAAATGGAAAAGCATTCAAACCTTTACAATATAGCAATTAGAAAGTCTGATATAAAATCTTCTTTCATTGTTTTATGGAGTATTGTTAAAGAACTCATTTTGAAGTAGACTATATAAAGACTATTTTAATAAAACTTTAGTTCATAAATATGTAAGAAAAATATAATAAATAAAGTTATATTTTTAGCATATTTATAAATCTCAAAATAGAATCTATGAATATATATATATTAAATCTGTACTTAAAGACAGGTAGAATGACTATATTCAAGTAATAGAGTAATTAAACTTCAGAGCAATATGGCCAAGCTATAACTTAAAGAAGAATGACATTTTTGTGTCTTAACTGTAGAGTTTGATTATATAATTAAGGTACATGTGAAAATTAAAAAAATGATTTAAAATATCTTTTATTCCTACATTAAATACATTTAGATATTAATTCATTAGATGCTACCTCTAAACTATAAAATTTTTGATGTTTGTCATGATATTTTGAAATAGTACTCTGTGATAAATTTTATTATTTTGGAAAATTTTTAATGACAGTACTTTATTTGTTAGATTTAATAATTTACAGCTTAAATTTTTTTTTATCATGAATTAAAATGAAATATAGACATTATTAACATTATTTTTTTAATATTATTTATATGTTTTACTACTAAAGAGAGTTGCAACCTGAAAAACTTAGAACAGATGTAATCTGAAAATATTTAGTGCAGTTATTGTCAATTGATGCTTGATGAGAAAGATTGGAAAATATTATTGCTTTATTGTTTTTGCCAATTCACCAATACATTAACATTCTATGTTGTTTGACAGAATAGTTCAGTTGGTAGAACGTTTACCTTAAATTTGATATTCAAGAATCTAAAGGTGCAAGTTCAACTTCTATGCAAATATTGTCACTGTGCATATAGGCCAGCAACACCTGAAGAAGAGTGGAGAATAATACTACTCGAAACATTGTGTAATTACTAACCTGTATTGTCTATTTGTGTGTTATTACTAACAAGTTGTTTGTATTTGGAAAGTTTGAATAAAGTTTAAAATTTTCTATACATTCAACATTCACTCATAAATGATGGAAATAGTCCAACATATCACATCTTATTCTATGTTGTTTCTTTATTGGAAATCATTTAATATTTTTGTAATAAATTAACAACTTTTTCCAATTCAGCAGTTCAAATTTTTTTTTAAAAAAGGGTCCTTAAAATTCATGCTGAGTAATTTATTTAATAAACTCTTATAATTTATTTTTATTTTACTTGTACTGAACCATATTCATAACTCTTATCATCAGTCAACCAGTTCTATCTTCTTGGCTTTCGATCATTATAAGTGTATTATATCTTTTACCGAGACACATTTGATTGTCTTGAATGTTTCATCTTTCAGTATGATGATTATGTTGTGCATTTAGCTGGCAAACTCTGACAACACATCACATGAGGAGTAATGGTTGTGAATGGACAATAGTTTCAGCCTAATTTCTCTGAAAATTATTATTTAAACTATACTCTCATTTTTTCATTTTATTCAATATTAAGAACTCTATGTGATTTGGTGCAATAGTAAGAGTCAGACTCTGGAGGTCAAAATCTACAGATTACTCCCAACTCTATTATTTTTAGTACTCAAACTTTTTATAAATTTTTAATCAATAAAGCCACTTAATTATTTATAAGTATTGCTTTAATAAATTATCTATCTTCTATTTAATTTTTACAACATTGAAATTTTATTAAATAATATCATTATTTCTGTTTATGTCTTTAAAAATTATTAAATTTCAAAACAATGATATTATTTAACAAAATAAGAATATTAGTCAAACGTTGGTGGCCAAGTGGTTTGCACAGCTGCCTTACAAGCAATTGTCCTGGAGTTCATTTCCTGGCTGACGCTTTGACACGTTAAAAAAAATAAGAATATTACAAAAATTAAACATGAAAAGGTGATAGTTTACTAAATCATCTTCTGAGCTTAAGTGTTTGTAACTAAATATGTGAAAGAAATAACATTTTATACTTCTTGTGCTATTAACTAATGTGTCTGCATTGTAACCTTTCATAACTATTATTGTTTAAAATTTCTTCATCATAATTTGGGAATACTCTGCTTTATAAAATTCTATTTTGATTAAGAGAAACATTTTAGTAACTTATGAATAACAATACAATACTTTCAAATTATTAATGCTATACATTTGTTCAATTACTTAATTTTCATTTGATTAGAGATATTCAGTTTGATGAATTTAAAACAATTCATTTTATTGTATAAATAAAAAAGTTGAGAATATTGAATAAGTATTCTGAGAAATTTTAAAATAAGGTAATGAAATTTTAGCATTAAAACAAATGAATTTTTTTTACTAAACATATTTTCATAAAATTCTATTGTTTAATCTTAATCATGTTTCTATTGTTCCAGATTGTAGAAATATAGAAACCAGAAAAGATTGCTGTATAAATTTCATTTATTACAGCAAAAATACTTTCAAGGATTTTATTGAATAAATTTCTATCAGTTGCTAGAAATCTGATGTGATTTTAGAATATTATAAATATGGCATTTGTTGTAAAGTTAATGCATTAAATAAATTGTAGTTAACAAAAACTTATATGTGTTTTTTATTGATTTATTTCAAGGCTTTTATTTAATTAATAAAAAGGAATTATGGTAAAGTTCAATAATGGCATGTTATTTTACAAATGCTTCATGACAGAATTAAAAAAGGTACTTTAGTATTAGACCTGCAACACAGTAATCTTGTGATCTGACCAAAATAACATGTATAAGGATCTTGTACACGATATTTTTAGCAAAATTGGAAAAAAAAATAGTAACATGTACATGGATCTTGTACATGATATTTTTGCAAGATTTACAAAGTTATCAGTAGGTTGATATGAATGTGGAAAGGTGCAGCAAGTCTAATACATGCTCTGTGTTGCGGGACTAGTAAAAATAACTAAGATTATAAAAAATAATATTAAAAACAGCATTTTAAAACAAATTTTGAGAAACAAATGGATATTAAGAAGATAATTTTAAAAACAATTTTAAGGAACAAATGGATATTAAAAATTACCATTTTTAAAGTATAAAAAATAATATTAAAAACTGCACTTTAAAACAAATTTATATGACTTTCACACTAACAACTTTAAAATATATAATGATATATAAATCGATATTAAAAACAACATTTTAAACCCCCAAAAAATTGATTTGTGATCTTAAATAAATGAAGCCATCATGCAAAAAAAATAAAAAATTAATTTAAATACACACAAAACAATCAATTATATATTTTTTAAATATTATTTACAAAAATACATAAAATACACATATATGCTACTTACTGTGTAATATATAACAGGAATTGTCACATTGAAGCCATAAATTTGATATTTATTTCTAACACACATAAAATGGAGATTAGAACTGAAAAATTTCTCCCCAAAATGGAATTTTATTGAACACATGATTGCACAGAGTATACTGGGATTGCCCATAGAAATGCTAATAAACTTTTTTTTTTAAAGAAAGAAAAAAAAATCCATAAAAAGAAAGAAATGTAAATTATTATAAGACTTTTTATTAAATATTTATCCTATTTTCAGAAAGAAATCTGGACAATAATTGAAAATGTCAAAATATTATAAAAAAAAAAAGGCCCATTGATAAAGGTAAACACGATTTCACATGAGATCAAATAATATTGCTGGGGTTATTTCTTTTGATGTCAGCACAGGATTACATATTTATTGTAGATGTGAAAAGGCCTCCTACTTCTCTACATTGCAGGTTTAATACCAAAGTACCGAAAAAAAAAGCATATAAAAAATCTACAGAATCTGAAATAAAATTAATATTAAAAATAGATATGCATTAGCTACAACTTTTTTGTTTATTTTTATTATAATTCCCTTTAGAACAATGAATAGAAAGTTTATCTGAATCACATGTCAATTGTAATATAGAAGTAAAAATTGTGTTTTTAATTTAAACCATTTACAACCATAAAAAAAAATCATCTTTTTGGGTCTTAAAATTTTTGGATTTATACTATTTTATTTTTAACATATAAATAATATTTAATGTACTAATTTTTTTATAAATATTATTTTATTGGGTGATTCAAACTTCATTTTCATAACTGTATTCTATTATGGATTTCAAATTGGAGTGAAGTTAATTGGGAAAAGAAATGGAATTTGAAAATGATCATGAATACATCAAAATGTACTTGTTCTTTATAATAAAACAATATTTAGATATTAAAAAAAAGAGTAAATCAATTGAAATAATAGGTCACTTTATAAAAAAAAGTGATGTTTATGTATTAAATTTTGTTTTCATCAATTTAAAAGTGATCTACAAAATATTTTAATATATAGATTTTGACTTAATAATTAATATTCAAAACACTCAAGAACTTTATTATCTAGAAAGGGAAAAATATTTTTTGCAATATTTAACTTGCATTGATATTATCTTAATTTATGTAATTTAATTTAAATATCTTGATACTTTCTGAATAGAAAAAATAGGTGCTCAGATACAGCACTGACCTTATTGCAATGCAGCTATAGGCTATTTAATTATAATAATATAATTATTTCAACTAAATGAATTGCTTTAAAAAAGGTTGCTCTGCCAGATTTATAGTATGGAAATTAAGGCATGAATTTCTTATTATTTTAACATAATAGAAACTGAAAAATATTTATTACATGATGTTGCATATACATTTGAAAATATTGTGATAAGATCACTATTTACTTATTGGCTATGAAATATTGTAGCTCCAATTGTAATGTTGTATATATTCATTGAATTGTGCATGTGAAACAAATGAAGAAAACTACACATCACAAAAAATATAACATTGTTTTCAAAGAGAAAAAAACTTTGTTTATATGATTGTTAGCTTAAAAAGAAACTATTATTATTATTTTATGTGACTGAGAATATAATATAATGAAGATCTACAATTAAGCAAATTGTTGAAATTTTTTAGAGGAAAAAATATTGAGAACAGTTAAATATCTATTATTAAATGTCTATATGGGTTAATTTAAACATCTGTTTCTTAAACAAATAATTTATATTTCAAACCTGAAATGCAAACTGGATTTGAACCCCATATTGTGAGATGCTCAGCTGATGTTTAACTGACTACGTTTTTCTACAATAAATGCAGACATATAAATTTATGTGTTTATTAAAGTGTGATCATACAAAATCGAATTATTCAAAATATATCTATGTTTTGTTTTATTTTAGTGACAATTGTTGTAGATATAAATATGTGCATACGTATAGATTTAAACGTACATGTAAAATTATATTCCATTATTAGCTCCAATATAGATCAATATTAATTGTATTATAAAGAATATAATGAAATCAATTGACAAGTTAATAAATTCACAGAATAATAGATCTGTGTGAATACTACAAGTTGTCTGATGAGATATAATTTAGTTTTGAATTATTCATATCATTTTTATAAATTAGTCATGAGAGATACTACATCTTTATTACTTTAAATTCTAATAATTTTTAATGGTTACATAAATAATTTTGTAGCTTATTAAATATGTAGCATTAAGAATATAAACTTATTCATGGAATAAACAAGTCCTAATAGTTTATTAAGGATAATTTACCAACTAGATTTCCAAATAATCATTTAAATGAATTTAAAGTTCACTTATTGTTATATCAATACTAATTTATTTTATCATCTTTTATCTAATAAAATAGATTAGCATTGACATAATAATTAGTAGTTGTTATTTATAACTTTATTTAAATGATTCTTTGGGATTCTAGTTTGTGAATTATTTTAATGAAATATTTGATCTTGTTTTTTCATAAATAGGTATATTAATTTAAAACATGTATGGATTTTTGAATGCTTTGATTGTTATAAAATATATATAGAAGGAAAGTTAAATTCTTAGTTATTACAAATTTTATATGGCTGCCATAATTAATCTGACAAAGGAAATCATTTTTTGTCTACATCTTCGTGTTTCATGTGCATTCAAACATTAATGGTGGAAAAATAGTGATAATATGGGTTCTTGCATCAATAAATAATACAAGCATAGAACTGATTAAGACAGCTATGATTGACTACACTAAAAGTCTCAGAATATTAGGTCTTCTTTAAAAAGGCTATCCTAAAAAATGTTAATCTGTGTTGCAATATTTCCTTTGTAATGCCTTAATATTTGAGTGCTATATATATATATATATAAGTTTTATATATATATATATATATATATATATATATATAATATATATATATATATATATATATATAAAGTTTTATGATGGAAATCTAGCATGGATATTTTTTGTTAAAAGATAAAACCATTCTTGCTGATTGATAGATGCCAAATCAATCATATTATCAACATATTCAAAGTGTATTTTTAGAATTGATTTAAGGAGAGGATTGAACAAATTTGTAGAAATTATATTATATACAATGCTATGAACTTTGGAAATATAAAAAAAAAATTATAAAATTTTATACAACCAAATTTATTAATACTATATTTTAAAATGTGCACATTAGCTTAAACACTCTATACTCATTCTTATTAATGGTATTTTGCTTGGAGCAAAAATTACATTTATCATAATTGCTGAAATACACAGGTTTACATACACCTGTGTCTGTATATGTAATAGAAAGGGTATGAGCACTAGGAGGATTTGCTATCTTAATATATATCTGAGCACTTGTAGCATATATGTGTAGAGATGGTAATCTGGACCAACTGATGATTGCTGGTTTAGCATGAAATACGTATATTGGTGAGTATTTATCTTTTCGACATATGTGTGTTCAGGTGTATCAGTGTTATGAGATAGTGTGGAGAGTGGTGGGTCATGTGAAAGTCTGTGCTCATACCCTGTCTATTTATCATAATTGTAAAATTTAGTTAATGTAAATTGTAAGTTATTTGGAGAAAAAATTCATGCATTGTGCAATTAATAATCAATATTACATGATCAAAGTTACCAAACATGTGTAAAATATCATTTACTGTATAGTTTTTTGCTCAATTTTAAAACATTTCAAAAGTATATGTATCACAAATGTAAAATGATACATTGCAGAAAAAAAGAAATACAAATTTCTTTCAGCATAAAACTAAAAATAAATTTTGGTCATATACTAATAATTAATTTTAAATTGTATACTATATTGGCTAAAATATTCAGTCAATTAATTTTGAATAAAAACTTTTCATCCAAATTCAAACTGATACATTGTAAATTAAAGTATTATCAGTAAAAAAAAAAGTGAGAGGGAAAAAAAAGATTATATGAATTATGCAATTAATATTAATCAACTTTATATGATCAAAAGTTATTAAATGTAAGTTAAAAATAATATTCACTTGACCAAATTTTAAACTGTAATCTTGTACACCCAGGTCTCGTTTTATGTGGATTTATTTAATGCGATTTTGAAGTTATGCAGTTCATGTTTCTTCTTAATATCTTTGTATGCAGTTTTCTTTTATGCTATAAAAATTATTAGATCAGAAGTCGAGCTCCGATAATGTGTTATTACTTTAAATATAAATTTTGTGCACTCACACATCATATTTAAAGTAATAGCGCATTATCGGAGTTTGACTTCTCTCTAATAATTTCAATATTTTCAGCACTTTATAATAGAACTGTAATAGATTTTATGCAATAAAGAAGTTCATAATTCACTTTAAATCAGGATTTCCTCATTTTATATACACACATTAAATTTTACAAGATTATAATGTAAATCTGTTCAAACATTGTAGATGACTTTATTATACACGTTGTTTTTGCACTTTAAATCATTCTATTTTTGCTTTTTTAAAAAGAGTACATAATCAATTAATCAATTAGTGTCTTCAAGTTTATTTTTAAAAGGTGAATTATAGTTAAAAGGTGAGTTATAGTGGTGGGCACAATTAAAATCTGATTTTTAATTATAATTAACAATTTAAAAATTACGTAACATGATCTGAAATTAATGTAATGCAAAACAATGAAATCTGATTTTTAAACAGAATTGAAAATTAAAAAATTAAAGACAAAAATAAGAATTTAATTTTTAATTGTTAGTTTTAATTAAATTTTGTCCAACAGTGATGAATTGGTGTCTTTTTATTATCGTAAGTCTAGGTTCTTATTTTTATTTTAAACTTTTAGTTTACTCTAATGGAGAAGAAAAAAACACCCAAGAAAAGGAATTTATTTGAAAACAAAAATTTCAATTTTAGATCACTTAGCAAAATCGGAAGGATCAACAGCAATTGGAAAACATTTAGTTTGGGCGAGTCCACGATAAGAGCAATTAAAAAAATGAAGTTGGCACTAGTTGTATTTTCTCTTTTGAAGTACCTAACAGGTTTCTCTGGGAATAATTGCTGGGAGATTCTTGACTTCGTTTAAGGAGAAGCTACAGTACATCACATTACATCATGATGAATCTGATGTCTTACTAGTTTACAAATGAACTTACTTATCGTCAATACTGTACACGTATGAAAAAATGAAAAATACTGTAAATTATGCATAAAAATATATTGTTTTGAATAAAATTAAATACTGTAGTTAATAAATAAGTAAAAAAAGTTTGTCTTGTATCAATTTTTTCCAAATTTGAAATTTTTTTATTAGTCATATTTTATTTCCTTATTTTTTTTTTTTGTGCAAATTTTAAAGTAATTTTACGTTGCTTTGCTTTTATGCGATTTTGAAAATTACAGTAACCTATCCCCCATTTTTCCAGGTAAGTTAAGTCTATTTTTGTGTGATTTCTTTTGTGCGCATTTTCTGAGGAACCTATCTACCACATAAAATGAGACCCAGGTGTATTTTCTTTCAGATATATCCAAGATAGTAATGATGTTATTATAATCTTGAAAAATTATAAATAAAAAATAATACATATTTCATTTATCCTATAAATGAAAACAAATTTTATTTGTATTCAATTGAACAATTTTAAATTAAAATCTTTATTAGCACTTATTTCAGTCAAATTAAAACTGCTATTTGTGATAAACATATTTTCAGTGAAAAAAAATAAAAGAGAGGAATGATTTCATGCATATTTTGTATGAAGAAAGTGCAATACAAATAAATTGAAAAAGTTTCATGCTTTTAATTTTTATTTAAATTACCGATATTTCTGCCATTACAATGTACTATATTATTTGAAACATTGTTAGAGCATTTAAAAAAAATGGCTATCATTTGTAATAAAATGTGATACCTCATGCCATAAAAAATCCCACAGTTAGAGTATTTGTATAAAAAGCATTGTTTATTTGGATCTGTAAAAAAAATCTTAAATATTGATTAGAATGTGTAAACATAGAATGCATTAGATGCATATTTTCTTTTTTAATATGTCAGAATTTTTTTAAAAAAAAATTAATCACACAACTAGGTTTTGGTAATGTTTAGCTATATAATTTGGCTACCTTTCACTGTTGATAAATAGCAAGTCTTTATGGGGACAACAATATAATTAAGGGAGATATTATTAAACATTGCTTTTTAAATTCTAATTTTACATAAATAATAATAAGGCTATGAATTTAAAGAAAGGAAACATCAGTATGGGTTTTTTTTTCTCAGCACCACGATTAACAGTTTTACAGAAGAATGTAAAAATTGTCAAATGCGAACCTACTCTCCCTTTTTGGTTCATTTTTTTTGTATCTTTATACAATGAAACCACAAATTTTTTTTCTAATGATATTCATTTTTTAAAAAATTTACTGCTATATATGTTTTCAACTATAATCATATCAGCCATGAATATCACCAAACATCACATCACTTCTTTAATATATGAATTTAAAAAATCATTGCACCCTTAAGCAACTAATGCAGCATTTTATCACTACTTTGGATAAAAGTGCTGATAAAAAATTGATGATTACAACATTGAAAAACTTTTGCAATCACATATGAAAGAATTAACTAAGAAGAAATTAATCAATGCAACTGGATAATGGAAACAAAATCAACAAGACTGTAGAGAAAAACTTGGACATCATGAGGCCATGAATAACACTTTCAAAGAATTTAAAACTTTTTCTCTAAAGATTCTCAATCATTGACACTTGGTGTACCTTCTTCAAGAAAACCAATATCATCAAAAGATTAAAAAAAAACAATAGATTCTTAAAATGAGCAATTGATGAATCAAAAAACTGGATGATGGTGAGTCCTGAATGGGTGGATTATAAAAAAAACTTTAAGCTAAGTTTTTTTTTGGTACTTATGACAATCCATCCCACTCAATGGCATTGTTGCTAGTCAAAAACAAATATATATAATGTTACTGGGCTGATTTAGATTTTAATTTTTTTTTAAATAATGCTTTCACTGATTTCTTTTCTTTTGGGGGATTTACATTTTTTTAAGGTAGAAAACATTGAATTTCTTTCAAAATACATTTACTTTTTAAAAAAAAAAACATTATTTTCTAAATTACAGTTTTTAATTACATTATATATTTCAGTGTGTAGCGCTGGAATGTGCAGGGGGGGTGACCACTGTTTTTGGCGATCCAAAATATCGGCCACTACTCTGATCAAACCAACCTTAGGATTTCTAAAACGATGTGCAACCTCAGACATTTGATTTGTCTTGTATCTTTTCTTTATGAAACAACATTATTTAATAGAATGGAATAATTACATTTTTAATTATACATTTCAGTGTGCAGTACTCTACCACAGCCATTTTAGTAGTCTTGTAGCTATTCTCGCACAAATGTAACTTTTCCCGTGAATTCTCTGGAATGGTGCTGGAACTTACCCTTTTGAAATTAAATTCACCTTCAAAGATGTGTAGGGAAGCATGGAAATGGGATTATAATTATTACTATGTAACAGTGTGCCAGGTAGGGTGTAAGATCATTACTTCAAATGCACATTCTATACACCTCACATCGTATGGTAGCAATATGTGAAGTGTGCACTATTTTTATAGTGTCACAAAGCACATTAGCAGGCTGTGTGAAATGCAATATAGGCCTGCAATAGCTAATATAAACACAACTGTTCTATAGGCCATAAGTTTGGCCATGTAAAAAGCATATTTCTGTGCTTTTGCATGGAAACAGCATCATCGTGCAGGATGGATTGTCATAAGTATGAGTAACATTTTTTCCCCATTTTACATAGTTTTAAATTGCTTTATCTTATATGCATACATATTTTAAATGCATATTCACACAACACAGTTTTCACATGCATACATTGTGCATTAGTATTTTTTTACATATAGTACTAGATTAAATTGTTTGTTAAAACAATATTCACAAGTTATGATATAATTTTTATTGACAAGAATGAGCTAATTTTTATCTGATAGAAATTCATTACAATTCCTTACATTTTATATAATCTTGCTTTACAATTAATTTTGGGGAACCAATTGTTCTCGCTAATTTGGGGTAAAGGTGTAGTTACTTTTGTCACTGCTCTTTCCATTTTATCTGACTTTTTAGGCACAATAAAAACATTGAATTTTACAATCACATGATTGAAAATTGGCCTGGTCATAGTCATATAATTATTATTTAATTTTAAGTTATAGTTGACAAAATCTTTCCGTAAATGATATAGCTAAATAAGAGTGAGTGAAAATATAGATTTATTAGCTTCATGTTTTAGTACACTATTCTTTTAACATTTGTAAAGCTCTCTTGTTAAGAATACTATACCATATAGAAATGGATGAAATTCCTGCAATAACATTGCTATAAATAGTCTAACTTTAAGAGTTTTATCTTAATAGATTTATAAAAGCGTATATGATAAATAAAACAGTTTGATGCCAGCATTATGAATATTTTGATGTGAATTTTTATTTTCCATAATATTAAATAACAATATCATAGTTTTAGAGAATTTTTTACAGACTCATCTTACAATGAGTTTTAGCAATAAAATCAGATCATTTAAAACATGTTAAAACTTCTAAATAAAATTAAAAAATGGAGATGTAGGTTTTAGTGCTATTTCCTCCTCCTCATTTTGCTTCAAGCTTTCAAAAATCTTTTCTTTTCTCTATTTGCCATTATTTAAATCCTGATCCTAATTCAAAAACTGAAAACAGGTTTTCAGTTATTTAGAAGATCTTCATGGATATAATCTAAAATGGTTATTATGTCAAGCGTTGTTAGCCGAGAGGTCATCGCACCCGCCTTGCAAGCAAGTAGTTGGTTGCAGA
The DNA here is from genome assembly GCA_028023455.1 of Epiperipatus broadwayi. Classification (NCBI taxonomy): domain Eukaryota; kingdom Metazoa; phylum Onychophora; class Udeonychophora; order Euonychophora; family Peripatidae; genus Epiperipatus; species Epiperipatus broadwayi. The sequence goes on from JAQFVV010012420.1 coordinate 6,149,450, forward strand.
CGAGTGTGGGTTCGTGTCCCGGCCGATGCTATGACATATGGAAAGAAAAAAAAAAAAAAGGTTATTATAGAATATATGTCATAATTGAGATTAATACTCATACTACTGAATTATTAAGTAAATAAAATACTCTCAATCCAAAGCACAAGGAAAAACTTTTTTTTTTAAAAAAAAAGGATCTTTTTCTCTTTTTACCTAATTTTCTTTAATAGAGATTTATTTGAAGCACGAAAGCATGAATATTTTTAAATCAATCATATTACTTTAAATGTTATATTTTAAATTGACTTATAATATTGAGATTATTTCCTTTATTTAATATACCAGTAGTTTTGAGTATTAATTTTGATGTATTACATAATATTAATCACTAAGAATATCTTATATATATACAATTAAAATGTCTATTAATAAAAAAACTATTGTAATAATAAAAATAATAAATGTAATGGTAATTAACTATTATATACAGACTTCTGCAGATTGTATATAATAGTTAATTACCATTATATTTATTATTTTATTGCTATTATATATATATATATAGTAAATATTTAATAAATAAGGATTTCATTTTTAATATTAGTTATAAATCAGCAGCCATGATCTTTCTAAGAGTTAACCATGATTAGCTTTGCAAGGATAAGAAAAATAGTATAGTGTTAACACTTTAATGCAATCAGAAGAGTATCACTTATTCTTGTGACTTACATTGTTATAAAAATACATATAAATAAGGACATATTCTATTCTTGTTTGCATGGAAACTAGATATTAATGCTGAATGCTTTGCATGCAATTTAGGTACAGTAATTTATGTCTTTGCTGCATATACATGTACATAATATTTCAAGTTGTACAATTTTTTAACATTACACCAATCTATTATTAAACACTGAAAAATCTGTAATTGTACAGAAGGAAATTAGCCTCCATCATGCACTTTATACCTATTAAAAGGGCACTCCTCATATTTAAAATATAACATATCATAACCAAGATCTCTTTTTAATAAATAAGTTAGAGACTTAAAAAATTCAAATCTCTAACCCAAAAATGACAATCTAATTTTACATAGTTTGAAATTTGATAAAGAACTTGTAACAAAAGTAATTTAATAATAATAAAAGTATGCCTATGTGTTTGAAAACAAAAGATTTTTAATTTATGTTTACCAATATGTATATATGGATTTAACACTTGGATATTAATATAAAAAAAAAACAATAGAGAGACTTCAGTGTAGACTAAAGTATGGGGAGATATATGTTGGAAGTAACAAAGAGAGATCAATAACTTATTACATGGTTGATAAAATAAACAGGTATAATTAAAGAGCTAATGTCACATGATCACTCTCTCATACTAGCACAATAATTGTTATAAACAATTCAAAATTATAACAATAACAATTATTGTGCTAGTATGAGATAGTGATCATGTGATGTTTAGTGGTTTAACACCAATCCTGCCTAATAGGATAGTGGTGGCTATGGTTGTTAAAAGAGCCAAAGACACCAAAATGTATGGGTACTGAATTGAGTTCAGACCCATATGACTATATAAGCTATTGAGCTTGGATTGAAAATATTGGTAGTGTTTTCAATTTCATTCTCATAGTTTTGTAGTTAAATAGAGTTAAAAGGTGGGTGCTGGAGGGTTGCATTAGATCCTAAGATCTAGGTGCAGTGCTCTCAGATCCAAGGCTCCTCACTGATGAAGGCCACAAGCCAGAAACTAGTCTGGGGATATTGGATGAGTAGGCACTAGATAGGGATTTTATGCACAAGCCTTCTGGCATCCATTGATTACTCTTGTTAGCACAAGATGGCACTACTATATGGAGAGTTTTGCTGTATTTTGAATTGTTTATAATTAAAGAGGTTGGAATAGAACTGGTTTGGTTATGTTTCTAACAGAGATGACAGTAGATATTCATTTAAAACCTTAAGCTTATTTTTTTTAAGACATTATCAATATTTAGAGCAAAGATTACATATGAGATGAATGATTAAGTTTGCTGGAATGATGCAGAGAAGATAGACTAAATTGAATTTTGATAAATCTTCTGTAATGGATAAATTGGGTTTGAAAATAACAATATATGTATATGTTTACCATCATCTTTCATGTTCAAATTGACGTTAAAAAATTATTGGCTGTGCAAAATCTATTTCTAAATTTAAAGCATTTAATCTTCTCAGAGATATTGTAATTTTTCTAAATGATTTAGCTTTTAATTGTTCACGTTAACTAAAACAAAATCAAATATCTTAAGTTAATTGAGTAAAATCTAGAAATCAGTCAATTTTATATATAAGATTGAACAGAATTAATGGAAGTTATCTAGTGAGAGTCCATTTCAGTTGATCAAGATTTGAGTTTACCAATTCAAACAATTTGTAAAGCTTGTTGTTCTGAAGAAGAAATAAAGTTGGAGAATCAAAGTTTTAACAACTCAGTAATTTTTTTTTTTTTTTACGCTTTTAGTAAAAAAAAAGCAATTTTAGAAATTTTAATGCTAAATTTTCTACCATCAGCACTGAGCTAAATATTGAGCTGGATTTGAATAATCTACTTAGAGACATATTAACATTTTAATTTTTCGCTAATTGTTTTAGATATTGAATTTTTACGAAGATATGCAAAACAAAATATTTTTTAAAATTCAATCTATATTAACGTTTAAAAGTTAAATAATGTATAAAACGTAGAAATTTAAGGCATTATTATTAAAATTATGTAATTTAAATACTTATGTTATATTTTACAAATAATTAAATATAGATATTTAAGGTAGTTTTAAAATCAAAGACACAATATATTTAACAACTTTTATCTGTCTTATGGGATCTTCTAACTGTCCTCTGTCGACAAGTGAAGTTAATTTTCTGAGGAAATGAAATAAATGAGAAAAGTGCAAAAAGGGAAGTTTAAAGATTTTCGCTACGGAAAACAAAACTGGGCTGCTAAATTAAAGGAAATTATATACAGAATGTTTCAGCAACAAATTTTAATGTGGAATTATTACGAAAAAAAATAAATGTTAGAACTTTTTTTTTAGGTGATTTCAAATTGTTTAAACGTAAAAAATTTAAAAAATAAAGTACATTATTATAGATTATTACTATAGAAATTAATGAACATACACTATGGGAACTTATATATGTATAAAATTTAAGTACCGCATTATATGCACATGTAATTTAAACAAAAGATTAATGAGCAACAAAGATAATTAGTTATAATTGCCATTATATGTAGACTTCTTTAACTAAAAAAAGAAAATCACTGTTTCTTCTTTTAGATCTTTATTAAATCGTTGAAAGTTCATTTTAAAATGATTTGAAAATGTTAAAATGATTCTCAACAGAATAATGATATAAAAATGTGAAAGATTTTCCATTGAATATTAAGAATGTAAAAGGTCCAATGATTCTTTTAGTTATAATATAGGTCGTGCAATATTACTTTATGCTTAATTATTTCAATTGCTTAAAAATCTTTTCACTTTATATTACTTATATATATAAATTCAGTATGAGTATAATCAATTCAAAACAATTGCAGATCAATCTTTCTGAATTTCATTTAGTTAATCAGGACATTTAATACAATTTTGAAATAGATGATAAATCTGGATACTTTACTCAGAATAATAACCAAGAAATATTTATAGATGTTAAGTCTAGTTATTGTAAGTTAGATATATAATACATTTTACCTCCATTTACAGTTCTATTTGCTACAGAATTGTTTTGTATATAGTCATTATAAACATTTTTGACTGGTCAAACAGTTATATTTAGCTTTTAACTAAAAAAAAGTATTCAGAATATTTCAGAATAATGTGAATGAATTTATATTATTGCTAAAAATAAACAATATTAAATTTATGCTGTCTTCATTTAAATTAGATTCTGATTTAAATATAAAACACATTCTTCCTATTTTATTTTATTATTAATATCACCTTTAAAGAAAGCTTATTCTTTTTTAAGTTAAGACATAATATAAATAGTTTTTAAATAGCCTATTGCTGTACAAATGTCTGCCCGTATAGAAAAATCATAAAAAAGAAAGCTATATTAACAAGTCTTTCTAATTTATAGATCATGAGTCTTTGGATAGCATTTTATTCTTGCTTTATTTTTAAATTAAGATGAATTAACTATTTACTTATTAACCAATATTGAAAAGTTAGTTAAATCCTTTGTGCCTTGCTATTTGGGAGAAAAAAAATAAAACAGTTGGAAATTAAAAAAAAAAAGAATCATAATTTCTTTAGCAAAATTTAAATCCAGATCATGGGAATGATAAAGAAATGCTAACATTACTTCACAAGTTTGTCAGTTACTATAATTTTAATTCTTCATTATCTTCTTTTGATTTAATGCGTGTTGGATCTGTTGACTAATATATAAGATGAGTGTTTAATTCTTCTGCCAAAATCTATGAATTAACACTTGGATTTTTCAATTGTGCTTTTTGTTGTATTATATACAAATTCCAGCTTATGATCATGGTGTATTTATAAAGAACAGAAAAAGTATGAGAATATTACCTACATATAAATATTAATTAGATTAATGACATGAATTAAAGAAAATTGATTAGAGCATTCACCTGACATATCCATGGGTTAAAATCAAAATTGATAAAACCTAAACATTTTTTCAAGTTATAAATTGGCTGAGAAGTTTTTCATAGGTAACATAGCAATATATTAAATTATTGATTAGTAAAAGCATATCCAGATAACTTCACATAAAGGTAAAACAAAAAAGAAAAACTGATAAAACTCTATTATTCCATGATTGGGTAATATTGTGAGTATTGCTAACTTCCTCATTGTTTCTTTTTCAAGGACTTTTGGAAATATTTATCCTAAAATGGTGGTATCTGTAGGTTATTTTACCTTTAAGTAATTTAGCACTTTATAATTTTAATATTTCTTCTATTTCTTTTAATTTACTAAGCTTATATATGGATCATATATGTTGACATTTTAGTATTGATATATTTTTTTTAAAAAATCTAGTTTTATGTAAGCTTTTTCTAATATGGTGGTATGTTTACAATTGTAAATTTATCTTAGATATCTTAATTTTTTTCCAAATAATTATTTATATAAAGTACAGAATAAAATACAGGTGTAATAGTTTTGAATTTTTTACATTCACAACTTTGATCAAATCACTTTAGGAAATTGTATTAGTAATTATTACTAATCAGTTATTAAATTAGAAATTATTTATAACCCAGATATAAACTTTAAACTTAAGTAAAAGATCAATATATCTGTTTTAGAAAAAGACTAAGAATATTGCATTTACAAATAGTGAGAAGTGAATTTTCAATAAGAATAATATTAATATTTAATTGGAGCTGAAAGAATAAAAAATCCATGCATAATTTCTATATCTTAACAAATTTATATTTTTTTAATAAAAGGTTTGTTTATAAATAACTGCATATATTGTTTTTCAATATGATGGCAGAAATATAAGTATGTCAAATTATATATTACTTTTAATGCAATGTTTCATCAAGTTCAAATATATATATATATATATATTAGTAGAACATTACTATTAATACATAATTACAAAATAATTTAACATTAATATTCAAATTTTTTAAGAGTAAGAGATTACATTGCCATTGATTACAATTCAGTTTGCTCTTATAATTTAGATGCACAGTGACAAAATATATTTTAACAATAATCATAAATTTATAATCTATGAATCCAATTTTATTTTTTATTTGTTTTCTTTTTAAATGTCTTTTTTTTTTCAAGAAAAAGAAAATAAAAATATTAATGTCCAATACATTCATTTAAGTTTTTATGAACTTATGAACCCCCTTGTAAAAAATTGTAGATTAATTAAAAATATGATCTTTCAACATAAGGAATTAAGAAAAGAAATTAGAAGATTAATCATAAAATATATTAATTGTTTAATATGTTTAATTAAAATTATTATTATAAAGATTAATAATTATTTTAATTTCTTTAATTTCTACTACATACCTCTTTTTTACACTAATTTCTCAAAACATTTTTTTTTAGTTTGACGTTATACTTACACTATTATTATAAATTAATGAATCTTTTCACACAATTATTTTTTTCTTCACCTTTAATTCAATGCTTCATCATTTCATGTTCAGTTATTTTAAAAACGTCAGTACTCATTTTTACTTATTAATACTTCCATTCTACTACACATTCTTGAAAGACATGAAGTGAAATATTCAAAAGTGTTAAATATATCTAAAAATATAATATACATAGAAAAAATTGGGATAAATTTGGAATAATATTACTATATATTAATCTCTGAGTTTAAAATTTATATTTGGGCTAGGGATGATATAACAATCTCTAACTTAATAAATGATTAGTAATAATCAGTAATGTACTTATTGGATGGTGCCAAAGATGGGAATGCAAAAAATTTGACACTTGTATTTCATATGGTGATATATGATATTTAAAAATAACTGAAGATAAGAAATAAAGCATTAAGATAAAAGTAAATAAAATAATAATTTAATAAATACAACTATTTATAAAAAATAAAAAAATGAAAAAAATTGTTGATATTATTATGTGTAAAATTGAATTAGATTGAGATTATATATTTTGAATATTATTAATTTTAATATGTTCTATATTATTAAAAATCCTTAAGAACTCACAAGTAAGTGAGTATGAGTTTGGAAAAACCAAAGTGTCTGACTTCTTTCTCTAACAATATTTATAACTTATATGTATATCTTTTTTATCCTTACTGCCTTTCTTTTGCTCTTTTTTTTAAAAAAAAAAGTCTTATTACCAAAATCCATATTGTATATTAGTAATTTAAAATGATAATGGTATCATTATTACAGTAATACAAGCAAAACTTTATTTAAAAATGAGTAGAAGAAATCAGTCTAAAAAAAATACTAAATTCAAATAGAAAATTTTATGAGTAGGCAAACTGTCACTTACCTAAGCAGTTAATTCCTACTTGATACCATCTAATAATTATAGTGAAATAATTACTTTTATTAATGTTATATATATTACTATTATACTTAAAATCTCAAACTATATGTATCATGTTTTTTCTAATTTGATTTCATTTAGAGAATGTAATATGTATAATGAGTAATTAGTGCACCAAGAAAAAAAAATGGTAATAAATCAATAAATTTTTCGTTATCTGTTTTTATGAATAATAATGAATCTAGATTTCTTTTTTTTTTTTTATAATTCTTCAAACTTCTGGAGTGAACGTTCTAACCTTCTAAAACATTGAATCTAAGACAAACTAAGCAATGTTATATAAACATTCAGTAAACTTTAGCTAGATTAAAAGAGTAGTCAAATTCAGATTAATAAGTTTGGCATATAACTTTTAGGCAAAACAAAAAAAGTTTCTTTATAACTAAAATAATTAAATAGTATAGTTGTTGACTTTACTATCTTCCTATAAAGTTTATCATGCAGATGATAGCATACATTAATATCTTTAATTTATATAGATTTTTTTTTTAAAAAAAATTAGATTGGAATTTTCAGTTTGTGACGTACTTTTGGAATTTATTTTACTTTTGATTCTTTTATTTGCTAATTATAATAATGTACTAATTATTTGTATTTCCTTAATTTAATTTATTAGTTGTTTTTTTTTTTTAATTCTAGTCACTGTAAAATGAACTATATATATATTTGAATTTTATCTATAATATTTTAGAGTTTTTGTTTATTTTCTATATATTCAGGTATTTATTTAGCAAAAATCTTATTTGTAGCTTATTTTTAATCTATATATATTACTGTACAAATGTTCTATTTCTTGCGATTGTGTGTGCGCATTTATTATATTGAATGTTATCATTGCTTTTAATGCGATCAATATGGCTTTTTGTTAAGGGTTCGTAGCATCGGGTCAATACTGATTAGAAACTTGCTTGCCAGAGCATTCAAGGTAGACGTTCTGAAATGTTAAAAATAAAATCAAGTAATAAATGAACTGTTAAGTAATGCTTGGATCATGATTTATTTTGCAAACGTAATTCTCAAGGAAAAAATATATATATATAAGTAATTAAAAGTAGAATGTTTTTATTTTCCTTTTAAATAATAATAATATGAACACAATTTTGTTAATTAAAAAAAAAAACGGATAAAGTAGCTTATAAAATCAGTATAGTACTATATTTAAATTTTTTAAATCTGTTTTATCTTTTTTTAAAATATTGTAAGAATTTATTACATAACTCTTTCCAGAGCGCGTCAAAAATCCGGCTTTATCAAAAATTTATAATGGAAAATAAAATTTTTGTATGATGATAGTTAATAATGCAGTGATATTCCATTACACAAAAATTACAATACGTTTTAAAACTGACGTCCAAATTCTAATATTTATAAATCGATTGACAAAAGATCTTTCCAAATCTCTAAGAATTCATCACTCATGAAAATGCTTCATAGAAAAAATGCGATAAATCGAACGAAAGCTATGATTTACGCATTTACATAGTCATGCATATATTTTAGGATGAATATAAATATTTTTTTTTTGTCCATTTCATAATCAGTCATAAATACTTTATATTTTTATGAGATGAAAATTATGCTAACAATTCTGTAGTGTGTCGCCTGTTGGAGTACTAAATATTAAAATGTTTTGTGTTTGAATATAAGATAGTACCCCTTACAAAGCATGAATTCTTTTTTTTCTACTGTTATTGACAGAGCTTCCTTGGTATAATAATCTTCAATAATAAAATTACTGTTAGTAAAAACAGATGGGAAGTTATAAGTAATTATAAAATCCTTCAATTTTAGTCTAAATATCCGTGTGTTTTATATTCCACACTAAATCTTGTATAACCACGCAATGTATAAGTAAAATAAATGCTACGTTGAAACTTTTTTTTTTTTTTTTTTTAAGAAAAACTAGGTTGTTTTTATATCTCTTCAAAGGCAATGCACTGATTAGATATAAATATAATTATTTTTCAATTAAATCAGTGAGCTAAAGCAGCGATTGATAACCTTTTTTGGTGGTGAGTCGAAAATAAAATTTTAAATGTTGAAATTAAAAGTTGCAGGTAAAATATTTGGACAGTTTTATTCAGTCCTAGAATCTAAGAATAAAATCATAAATTCAAAATTAAATATTAAAATTAGTTTTATTTTATTAAGATGAAGTTTGCTACTGCTTTTGCGATGATATTTTTTTTAAATATCAGGATTACAATTTGTTATTCTGAACCTTACATATGTGGAAGTCATTTCATTTACTTCTTTCAGTCAATTTTATATAATTCATTGTGACAAAAAATTGTTCACAAAAATATGTATATCCAAACATTGTTAATGAAACATTTGCTAAATTTTTCATGCAAATAAATGTGTTGGGTAAAGAATTTCTGTAGTGTAATTTTCATTACACAACTCTCACGCAAGGTAGGAACTGGTTTCTATCCCCTTTTAACTCTTTGGGAGGAATATAATATTATTCATTATTAGGGTATAACATTTTCAATTTTTTTTTTCTGCAAATCCATCAAGTCATTTGGTGAGCATTAACTTCTATTTTAGTGAGGCAATTCTTCAAATTTTTGTTTTCATAAAAAGCTATTATGAAATTCCATTGATTCTATTTCTAAATTATGAATATTCCACCAATTGAAATAACTTAACTCCATAATTTCAAATTCAATTTTATGAGGTGATACTATAAATTATAAATTGTGTTCCAATTGTTCAAATTGATTAAATCTTTCTGAAAAACGGCTTCTTTTTGAATCCTAATTAATATCATTGTTGTCTGAAAATACTTAAACAAACTTGGAAAATATTTCATAGATTTCTATTTTATATGAATGATTTAAAACTTTCATACATAGTTAATATAGTTTGGCCAAAATCTTGAAGATTGTTATTAAGTTCATTGAAATGTTTTGTTATATCACATAAAAGTATCAAATCTTTTAACCATTGCAGATTTGTTAGCGCAGGATAAATGGCATTCTTTTCATTAAAAAAAAGTATTATTTCATCAAGAAGACTTACAAAACGATTTGAAAATAGATCATGCAACTAAGCCATTAAATGTTACTGTACATTAACAGATCTGAATATTGGGAATCAATTTTGCATAATAATTCAATAAAATCGCACTTATTTAGAGCTCTCACAGAAATAAAATTCACAATATTTATCACAACTGACATCATTTTTGAAAATGATTTTAATTCCCTTTTTGCACATAGAACTTCTAATGAATAATGCAATGAAATTCACCTAATGGATAGTCAATATATTGTTTGAATTGTTTAATAAATCCAACTTTTTTGTTGACCATATTTGAAGCACCATAACAATCCTTTTTATATCAGTGTTCATATCTATATCCTTTTGAATTTATTAGTTTTGCTAATTCTTCTCATAAATTTTTTAGATTTTTATCTAGCAATTATTCCAAATAGCATATAACCAGTAATATTGGTACTTTCACCCAAAGAAATTAAATACATTTTGACATGTTTGAAATTACAAATTAATTGAAGTACTTTCATTCTTTTTATAATATTTTTTTCTTTAAAATCAGCAAATAAGGAATTGCTGCATTAAAAAAAAGCTTCTTTTAAATATTTTCTTGAGAAAGTGGTTGCCATGTTTTGCAATATAATGTGTCAGATGAAAACTTACTAATGTTATATTATTTTCACAGGCACAAAAAATGATTTAAATGCATCATTTTTGTGTTTTATAGTTTTGCAATTTTTGTGAAAAGGATTGATTTTTCTCTTCACCTGTCAATGAAACAAAATTTTTGTGTATACTTTCAAAATGATATTTTGCATTATAACTAAAAGTTGTGATGTTTTCATTGCACACAATGCAAAGCATTTTCTTATAATTTTCAATTTCTCCAAATTAAAAAAACCCCACATTCTTCAGATAGTTATACTATACTTGTTCTGTTTGGCCTTATGCTTTTTAGCCATTAACATTTTGGACTAGTAATAAAAAATAACAGTTAAAAAGTTGGAGTTATAATACTATTCACCAATTCAAATTACAACAAAGCAGCAAATAATCAAAACGGTACTAGTATCATCAATGGTACAGGGCACTGGATGGAGTTCAATATACCATTTACATGGCTGTGGTGTGTTATGCTAATTTTTCGAAATTACATTTTAAAAAAAGACAGCAAGTAGATAGTGATTGTTAGTTTTTGTAAATAAAAAAATGTCTTCAAATTAATGAGCATACTACCAGAAATGCCTAAAGTGCTTTGCAATAAAAGAAGAAGCAAATAGCCTTACTACTGACATTATTTTATTGTTTTAATTTTCTTCTAAAAAGTTGTATTCAAAATAAATATGTTAAAAAAAGAATAAAAATTAAAACAGAAAAGCCTAAAGTGGCAAATTACATTTAAAAAAAAAGCCAGCAAGTTTTTGTAAATAAAAAATTTTCTTCAAATTAATGTGTATATTACTTTTTGTAAATAAAAATTTCTTGCTTCATAAATCAAAGAAAAATAATATAAGAACTAGCCTGCCATGGCTTGCAGACCAAACTTGGAGCCAACTGAAGCTTTGAGGATATCCATTGGTCTTTCCGAGTTATCTGCCTCTATAATATATTAAACTGACCTTTGACAAGTGGTTGCATGGCCATTATGGATTTGCTTAATAGCACCTTACATTGTAAAATTTGGTTTCTACTGTATTCTAATTCATTTGTTGATTATTATTGATGGATCATTTCTACCAACACCTTTGATTTATACTTGATGGAAACAAAATTGAGATCCTTACCCTTAAATTGTTTTGGGTGGACCTCACTTAATTATGATGCAAATTTGGTCAAAGGTACATGTGTTTTTCCGATTATGTTGATTCACAGTCTAAGTTTTGTCATTGATTGTTTATATTGTATTTCATATCCCAGTGGGTTTGGATTGTGAGCTAATATAGTCTTCACAAGGTATGGATAATGTAACACTATCTTGTTTAAATTTGTTAGTCCTTATATATTTAGTGTAATATACATTCATTCTCTAAGTTGCACATGTTGTAGCAGGGTTTGTCTAGCCTTTGTAACTCTAGATAAACCATATATATTATATTCATTTGTGATCTGTAATTTATTTATCTTCTACTTCATATCATGTTGGGTTTGTACTTCATATCATGTTGGGTTTACATTATTCATATTCTTCACATCTGATTGAAATTGTTAACAGTGTAGGCTTTATTTGAAGAGCCACTACAGTCTTGACAAGTATTCGTATACAATGCCATTTTGGTTAATCTTGTTAATCTTTCCTTATTTAGTGTAATATGTTTCAATTCCTTGTAAATCGTCCACGCTATGTAAATCTGGACTAACTATTTGTACTATACTCAATTGAGATTTGTATTTCTGTATAACCTTCCATATTTGATTTATAGTGTAAATTTATTTTGGAAAAAAAAAAATATTCAAATTACTGTGTATACTACCAGAAATATCTAAAGTGGTTTGCAATAGAAGAAGAAGCAAACAGCCTTACTACTGATATTGTTTTAATTTTCATCTATAAATAAATTTCTTCAAATGAATGCGTATACTAACAGAAATGTCTAAAGTGGCAAATTACATTTTAAAAAAAGCCGCCAAGTAGACGGCGATTAAATAAAAAAAATTCTTCAAATGAATGTGTATACTGTACTTGTTATTAAAAGGTCCCGGCCTGGTAACGTTATATTTAACTGTTTTTGTGTAGCAACAGCACCGTCCAGAACTAGGTATGAATGGAAAAGCATTCATCATATTCAAAGATAAAGCTTAAAGCATGTTTGAATAAAAATTTTAATTGAAGAAATGATTGAAACTGAGCAATACTAGTTTTAATATCACTTTTACTTAGAGTTAAAAAATTATACTGAGTGATATATATTTCAAATGAAGATTATATTTATACGTGTACAGAATAATAGTGATCTGCTAGCATGAGTAAAAGCATTATCTATCATCTGGAATTGATACATTGTACAGGCTTAAACCTGCATTTATATATGTAATATATGCGGGGTTCGAACTCAGACTTTCACACGACCCACCACTCTCAGTGCCATCTCATATTACTGACCCACCTGATCACACACATGTTGAAAAGATAAATTGAGAAAAATATATATAAAACAAGTGTAAGAAAGTAAAACCATTATTAAAACAGGCAAAACTCATTATACGTATTGCCACACGTGATGTTTATTGGATTAAAAGTAAAACCAGCCTAGAAGATATTTAATAAAGAATAAATATGCATGGAGAATAAATTGTTGAAGAAAAGATGGACTAAACATTAGTGCATTGGGAAAGATAAAACGTATGTGGAATAAAATATTCTACTTTTAAAAAGAAAATGGGAAATGCTTTTTCTTAATAATAATAATAACTAAAAATAAGCAAGAAATCGGTCGAATGCTGAATTATTACTAGTGCAAGGAGCATTTAAATCGAATGTATAAGGCAAGTTGCAGATAATCTTTAATTACTAAAGAAAAAAAACTGCATCAATAACCCAATGTCGTGTGAATTTTTGTAATTGTAATAATCTTCGGATTAGAAGAAATGGAGCAAAAGTGATAATAATATTGACGTGCAACCAATCTAAATCATGTAGAATGATTGGAATGCCTGTAAAAGTTAAAGTTTTTTTTTTTTAAGAAATTGTATTTTTTTTTAAAAAAAGCTTGCAACATATTGTTTGTATATATATATAATAATTTTATACTTTAAACATAGTTGTTATTACTATCGGGGATAGGGGAATAGATCAATAGATAATGAAATTAATAATTGATTTAATTTGGTTATTTATGTCATTGTTTATTTTAAAAGTTATGTTTTTATCAAATATTGTTAGATAATTAAAATAAATAGATATGATTAATGATTTAATGAAATATATCATAAAAGTAGTTAACAATATGTATGTTATGAAGAGGGGCAGGTTTGTGTTCAAATATACAATATTGAAAAGGAGAAACGATATTTTTAATTTGATCTTATGTTTTACGATAAACAATTTATTATACTTAGTTTGTAATTTGTATAAGCAAATAGTTATAAGAAAGATATTAAACAAATATAAATTAGAAATATGAAGGTAATAATTAAGTTGTTATTTAAAGCAAAGATAAGTATTTTATTTAGGATACACCAAGGGTGGTCTATTAACATTTAGCTGAATCTCATAAATTGTAGATGAAAATTATTGCAGGGAGATATCGGGGTTCAGATTTAATAGTACACTGTATAAAATTCTTAATGGTTGTATTTTAGTATATAAGTTGAGAATAAAACCATAGGAAGATGGAGTTCGAAATCGAAAAACTAATTGATGATTTTATAATTATTATAGTAATATCTTCCTAGAAATAAATAAATAAATAAAGATCAAAGGATGAATATTATGGAATCTAAAAATAAACAAAAAGTGACACTTCACCGTATTATAATAAGATTATTGTATTGAAGCAAGAATATAATAATTAAATTTTCCATTTTGTCTCTACAATTTAAAGCCTAACTTATAATGGGTTAATAATTGTAAAAGAAGGGGGGGGGGGTGTTTATCTAATGGAGATACCTGATTTGTGATAAAAAAAAATCTAAAGGTAAATATCATAATAGCACCATATTATATGAAAAGGTATTACTTTTGTTTTATTGTAAATATCCAAAAGGTAAAAAAAAAAGGGGGGTGAACATTTTTTATTTGTTTATAGTATTACTATATTATGTGGGTATATAACTTTATTATTATTGTCATCTTTAAATTACCTGTTAGTTCAAATGTTTATTATAATATCTTGTAAATAATATGATTAAAGTTGTTGTTTTGAAAGTTAACTTGAGTGTTAAAAGTTGCATTTCTTTTGTGGGAGTCACTGTCACTACATCACGTGAACCCAGGGTGTACAGTTTGAGATTGCAATAAGAAATTAATCCAGTATAGAATGATATAACTATCATTTACTAACACATCTCTTAAAAGAGATTTTAATTTAATGTAAACTGCCTTGGTCACATAAGTCATTGATAATAGTGCAAATTATTAAAGTATGCTTATTTATAAGGAATTCAATTGTGAATTATTTATTTTTTAAAGTATGAAATATAATTACAATTTAGATAACAATATTGATTTAAGAGAAAGTATTAGGGAACATAAATATAAAATAGTAGTACAATTTTTATTATAGATTGAGATTATAAATCTTTTCTGAATTGTTGCACTACCTATAAATATAAAGTTCAGTAAAATCCCTCTTGATATTTTATAGGTGGATCGAATAACTAATTGAAAATCAATGATAATCTTGAGATCTCCTTAAAATAATATTGTTATTATGATTATTCTTAATGATCATGTTAAAAAACATAATAATTACCATACAATATAACAATACAACTGATTGAGTAGGTTAATTTAAATATTACCAGTATAGATGTTTTATTCTATTTCTTTAAGCATTACCATTAGTTACCATTAGTCATGAGAGTATTGGGATATTGAATAATAAGGAATGTCTAAGTATTCTTATGCCATTGGATAAATATCTTAGTATTTATTTAATGTTAAAGGGTATGTAATCTTGTTGATAGGATACATGAGTCTCACAATTGTTGTGATTGATTAAACAATTAAAAATGCTAAGTCTATTAAATGGTACCTAGGCAAAGTCCTAGTATGGTCGAATGTAAGGACTTAGCATATCTGTTAGGGGTTGTCCTCCTATTGACAGTGTACAATATATATATATATGATAAACAAAACAAGTTATAAATTTTGTAACTTGCTCTTTGCTTGCATTTTATGATCACTAGATGGAGCTTTACCAATAGTTCCTAACAAGCTTTTGTTTACATAAATGCTGAGAGAGATAGAATATCTCTTTCATTGTCTGCAACTTTTAGACCATAGTTTCAAGCTAATTGGCTCACCTCAGTAAAGGGTAGGAAGACCAGAAACTAGATCTAAATACTAACTCTACAATCAGCATTTGTGAAACACATTTCTATCAGTTTGAAAGCATGAATTTTTCAGATAATCCAGCCAAACAAACTAGACAGTTATATTGGTCTGAAATCAGTTCAGTTTTACCACATAGTAAAAGCCTCTGCAATATATATCATTGCAAAAACCATCAAGGGTACATTTATGATAAACAAAACAAGTTATAAATTTTGTAACTTGCTCTTAGCTTGCATTTTATGATCGCTAGATGGAGCTTTACCAATAGCTCCTAACAAGCTTTTGTTTACATAAATGGTGAGAGAGATAGAATTCAATATCTCTTTCATTGTCTCCAATCTTTATACCATGGTTTCGAGCTAGTTGGCTCACCTCAGTAAAGGGTAGGAAAACCAGAAACTGTATCTAAATAATAACTCTACAATCAGCATATATGAAACATGTTTCTATCAGTTTGAAAACATGAATTTTTTAGATACGTAAATATCTTCAAATCCAGCCAAACAAACTAGACAGCTATATGGATCTGAAATCAGTTCAATTTCACCACATAGTCTCTGCAATCTATATCATTGCAAAAACCTTCAAGGGTACATTTATGATAAACAAAGCAAGTTATAAATTTCATAACTTGCTCTTAGCTTGCATTTTATGATCACTAGATGAAGCTTTACCAATAGTTCCTAACAAGCTTTTGTTTACATAAATGCTGAGAGAGATAGAACTCAATTTCTCTTTCATTGTCTCCAACCTTTAGACCATGGTTTCGAGCTAGTTGGCTCACCTCAGTAAAAATTCATGCTTTCAAACTGATAGAAACATGTTTCACAAATGCTGATTGTAGAGTTATTATTTAGATCTAGTTTCTGGACTTCCTACACTTTACTGAGGTGAGCCAACTAGCTTGA
The DNA here is from genome assembly GCA_028023455.1 of Epiperipatus broadwayi. Classification (NCBI taxonomy): domain Eukaryota; kingdom Metazoa; phylum Onychophora; class Udeonychophora; order Euonychophora; family Peripatidae; genus Epiperipatus; species Epiperipatus broadwayi. The sequence goes on from JAQFVV010012420.1 coordinate 6,166,413, forward strand.
AACCATGGTCTAAAAGTTGGAGACAATGAAAGAGATATTGAATTCTATCTTTCTTAGCATTTATGTAAACAAAAGCTTGTTAGGATCTATTGGTAAAGCTCCATCTAGTGATCATATATATATAATATTGACAGAATATTATTTATCCTAATATCAGTGATTCAAAAAGTTCTATTATTGGGCAAAATTATAATATATTTTGATACTTCATGACTAGACTGATTTTTATTTTGTAGTATAATGTTAATATTTACTTAAATAATTTTTTTAAAAAATTGCATTAATGAAATTTCTACATAAATCATAATTTTCTTAAAAAATGGAAACAAAATCGTGTTAATGCTATTTTTTAATTTAAAAAAAAAATAGACTTGCTAAAAATGATCTTTGAAAAGTTTAATAATTGTTAAGACCACTACAGAAGTGCATGAGGAAAAAAGCTAAATAGGCTCATCTATATTTTAACAAAGTATGACAAAAATAATTAATAATTAATAAATATGTATTTATAATAATAATAATAATAATAATAATAATAATAATAATAATAATAATAATGTAAATATTAATTGTGATAGCTCAAATGTATATGAAATTTATGCAGAAGCCAGTGAAAATCCCCACAATCTATATTTAAACTAATACAACTCCATCAATTAATGGAAAAATATAGAATGAGACCCCCTATATTTTAGCTTAAATCATAAATAAATATTCATTTGATATGTTACAATGCCAGATATAAATTCTATATATTAATGTTTAGTTTACAATTATCCTGAAATTACATTATTATATAAAATTCATACTATGTTGTAACACGTCAATAAATTGAATGCTTATATACGATCCAAAACTAAAGTACAAATGGGCTCATTCTGTACTTTTTCATTTATTGATGGAATTACACTCACTGGAGGTTTTCAATAACTTCTGCATAAATTTCATTACTGTGATATAAAGAGTATTTAAAAAGAAACAATAACTAATAATTATACTTCTGTTATTATTTCATATTTATATTTAATAAGGCTGTGGAAGAGAGAATCTGAAAGAAAAATATTTATTATTTTGATTATTACAGCACAAAAACTCTGCTTTATATAAAAAATAAACATATTTTAAAACAGTAGTCTGGATAGAATGATAGTAGAACAAAAGATGCTGAATTAACAATATTGCACTTATAAGTTTCTTATATATTTTTAACTATAATTAACTTTGTAGTATTGATTCCATGATCTCATTCAATATTTTTTATTAATAAAAAGTAAAAAAAAACATTCTTTGCTTTATACATATATTTTAAAGCCAAATATGCATATTTTTAAAATGAAGACTATGCAAAGAAAATGTCAATTAGCATTTACAAATCCAGCTCAATCTTCATAATACCAACTATCAATTGTTTACAATGAATGGCAGGAAAAAAAATTGATCCTAAAAATTTATCTTTTATTTGCTGTGTAAGCTATTTAATAAATAGATAAGTAAACCATGAAATATCAAATGTGAATTTGTGGCTCCATTCATATAAACTTAAATTTAAAATTTCATATTGTATATTCACGACTCCATAATATATTATATATATATCATCAATGGAGACTATATACAAAAATTACATATGAATCTACATTTACAAAGCCAGTTCAATTTTGATGCTATTCAGTGTCATAGTTTTTTATGAATAGATGAAAAATCAATCCAGATTGGATGAAGAATGAGTTTACTACAAAAGACTGATCTTTGGTCATCTGTTTTACATTTTACTCAAATATAAAAATCTTTCAAAAAGTTTTTTGAATATAATTCTGAAATATACCAAAATCATGTGATTTTATGCTTTCCTTTTAAAAATTTTGAAAACAGAATGTGTTGCTTTTATAAGTTTCAGCTTTCAATATTTTACAAATGTTACTTCATTTTATGTCAAATTGTATATAAAAATTATTTAACAAAAATATTTTGAATAACTAAGCAATAACATTTGATCCTACTCAGAGACAGTTTGCCATTGTTTATTGTTCTCTTAAAGAAAATATCTTCATCGGTGAAGTTGCAGAATAACAATTTGTTTGCAATGATTGATCAAATAAATTTCTTTGAAAAAGAATAGACAACACATTTTAATGCTTAGTACTGCAAAGAGATAGGTAAGTTTTTTTGCACTTTACAGAAACCATGAGTAGAATAAATCAGGCTTTTGATTGCAGATATGATCTCTTTCATATATCTCATTCCACAGGAAAATTTATTTAGCTTGTTATTATATTTGTGCTTTTACCTGACTTCATTACTAAAGATCTATTTTTATTCAATTGATTATTTTAAAAATTTATTGTTGTTATATTGTATTTTTCCACATATAAAATTTAATTATCCTAATTTTAAAGAAAATATTACCATTAATTTTGGATTATTAAAACTTAACAAGCAAAACCCTTCGATTAAGTTGAAGTTCAATGCATACATTGCCAGTTGTAAAAATGAAGTGAATAATTTATATTTTATTTACTTGTTAATTTTTATATGTGTTTTAACTTTCCTTATGCACTTGTAATCTAGATAGAAGCACTTGGAGATGTGAGTTAAGAAAAGCTTGAAACTTATTTACAGGATATTTATACACTTAATGTAATCCGCTAACCATGCTTTCAATATCTTGGAAGCAATATCATAATCACAGTGAGGCATCTATGATGTCTAGAGAAGGGGTTATAAAAATGTCAGTGAATATAACAGTGCATGCATAACATTTATATTATGCGTAAGTCATAAATATATTATTGGCATTAATACATTTTATGTACTTATATACACTACGAGAGGAAACCATTCACATCTTGTTTTTTATTATACATTAATTTAAAGATCACATTTATTTCATAGGTATATGTTCACACATTTTTACTTAGCATCCATAGTTCCATCACATATGTTGGTTTGCATAATCATGCAAATCTCATGGTTAGAATAGTTTTTTCTCTCTCTCTTTCTCTTTTTGTTTTTTTTTTGAAGTTGGAATGGTGATGTATATTTATGAGTGGCTGTTTATTATTATTATTATTATTATTATTATTATTATTATTATTATTATTATTATTATATAAGAGTTGTTATATTTGATCATAATGATGATATATATATATATATAAGTTAATTTTAATCGGTTTAATCTGCTAGCATTCACAGCATACTTCAAATGGCTATAGATTGCCCATAGAATTTATATATTCTAGTAATCATTATATAACTTATATAAATTAGTTATGTATAGGTAATTCACAATTAAAAGTAAAGTGTTCTGGTGTTTTAAAAAAATGTATAAACTTATTACAATCTTTAATGCGCTCTCCCTTCCAAAAATTAAGTTTTTAGTACTGTTTTTGTAATCATATATATTACAATATTGCATTTAATACTAATTTTATTTAAAACAAATATATATATTATTTTTTCAAAACTTTCTAATATTATTCTTTTTATCTAATTTTGTATTATATTATAGATTTAAAATCTACTATTGGTTTGATTAATGAATGTTTATTGATGCTTTTACAAGCAACTGTGTATATAATAATAATGTAAACAACCCAAATTATAATAAGTGTAGACAGAAAGTAAAAAAAAACAAAAGTGATTATACTTATTCAATTATTTTTAAAGGCTTTCCGTTACTTTGACTCAACACTATACTATTATCGATTTTTGAAAATTGCACTAATCTGCAATTGTTTTGTTGGAGGATAAGTAATGAAAAATGTCAGGGCTGTAACGATAAGCTTTTGCAAAAATCATATCATTAATTAAATGGACGTTAAATGCTTCATTTAAAAGCTTCTTTAAAAAGTTAGTTTTATAAAGTAAATGGATTAGATTTATAAATAAATGCGAGGATTGTGAATATATATATAGTTGAAGGTTAAATTAGCTTTTCATCGTCTATTATAGAACTAAATAGTATTATATTTTTATATAGTGAATGACAAAGAAAAGACAATGTTATCAAATTAGTCACTTCGGCATTGAAAAGTTTAGTTTTTTTTTTTTTTAGCCTTACTAATTCGTAATTGGATAGTTAGGTAGATTAGCTACATATTTAAATCATATATACATATCGCAATGATCAGAAATGTGATCGACTGATGAAAAGTGTAACCACTACAACTATATTTCTCTTAAGAATGAATTACACAAACAACAAGTAATTGTATAACCTATATTTATTAACTAACACATAAACAAAATAACAAACTAAAAATTAAAGAAAATAAATATTTTGATTATCATATTGTAGAGCCAAAATTACAATAACGTTTTTTTTTTTTTTTCATATATCAAATGAGTTGATCGGGAAGCGACCCGGGCCAGCTGCTTGGAAAGCTGATTATTAACAACATCTGCAAATAGCCAGTATTTAATGGAAAAGTCAAAATGAGTACAACATACCCAACAATATTATGCAAATAAAAAGAAAATCAAATTTTATAATTGTTAATTGTATAATTTTACTTTCTGAGTCCTTAGAATTTGTAATTTAAATTTTATAATGACAATATTATTCAATATATTTAAATTATCCCAAAACAAGTGTGCACAAAATTATTGTTGATTATTGAATTAATTGTTATGTTTAAATCTGGGGTGATTTGTAGTTTATAACAACAACTTCTTCTTCTTTTTCTTCTTCTTCTTCTTCTTCTTCTTCTTCTTCTTCTTCTTCTTCTTTTTCTTTTTTTTCTTCTTTTTTTTCTTCTTCTTCTTCTTCTTCTTCTTCTTCTTCTTCTTCTTCTTCTTCTTCTTCTTCTTCTTCTTCTTCTTCTTCTTCTTCTTCTTCTTCTTCTTCTTCTTCTTCTTCTTCTTCTTCTTCTTCTTCTTCTTCTTCTTCTTCTTCTTCTTCTTCTTCTTCTTCTTCTTCTTCTTCTTCTTCTTCTTCTTCTTCTTCTTCTTCTTCTTCTTCTTCTTCTTCTTCTTCTTCTTCTTCTTCTTCTTCTTCTTCTTCTTCTTCTTCTTCTTCTTCTTCTTCTTCTTCTTCTTCTTCTTCTTCTTCTTCTTCTTCTTCTTCTTCTTCTTCTTCTTCTTCTTCTTCTTCTTCTTCTTCTTCTTCTTCTTCTTCTTCTTCTTCTTCTTCTTCTTCTTCTTCTTCTTCTTCTTCTTCTTCTTCTTCTTCTTCTTCTTCTTCTTCTTCTTCTTCTTCTTCTTCTTCTTCTTCTTCTTCTTCTTCTTCTTCTTCTTCTTCTTCTTCTTCTTCTTCTTCTTCTTCTTCTTCTTCTTCTTCTTCTTCTTCTTCTTCTTCTTCTTCTTCTTCTTCTTCTTCTTCTTCTTCTTCTTCTTCTTCTTCTTCTTCTTCTTCTTCTTCTTCTTCTTCTTCTTCTTCTTCTTCTTCTTCTTCTTCTTCTTCTTCTTCTTCTTCTTCTTCTTCTTCTTCTTCTTCTTCTTCTTCTTCTTCTTCTTCTTCTTCTTCTTCTTCTTCTTCTTCTTCTTCTTCTTCTTCTTCTTCTTCTTCTTCTTCTTCTTCTTCTTCTTCTTCTTCTTCTTCTTCTTCTTCTTCTTCTTCTTCTTCTTCTTCTTCTTCTTCTTCTTCTTCTTCTTCTTCTTCTTCTTCTTCTTCTTCTTCTTCTTCTTCTTCTTCTTCTTCTTCTTCTTCTTCTTCTTCTTCTTCTTCTTCTTCTTCTTCTTCTTCTTCTTCTTCCTTCTTCTTCTTCTTCTTCTTCTTCTTCTTTCTTCTTCTTCTTCTTCTTTCTTCTTCTTCTTCTTCTTCTCCTCCTCCTCCTCTTCCTCCTCCTCCTCCTCCTCCTCCTCTTCTTCTTCTTCTTATTATTATTGTTATATATTGTTTAATTTATGCTCATGCTCATTTTATTTATTCCTTTTATCCTTCTATATTTGTTTTGTACAGTATTGGTCAATGGTAATGATTGTTGTACAATCACCCCATATTTCCCCCATTGTTCTGCACCATTACATTATGTACAAGAACTTAAAATACAAATAACAATAAATAATTTAAACTGATATCTTTCATATCCAAAAGTAATTATGTTTAAGAAAGCCTATTAAAGTTTATAGATTAAACCATTGGAACGTACACACAATAAAAATGTTCTTAACAGAAAGTCTAATTTGATCCATTTTGCCATTATTAGTAAAAATATTTTTGAATTGTTATTTTTTGGAACCCTATTATTTCATGGATGTTGACTATGAATCATTTTAATTCTGTTTAAATATTTGTACATTGATTAAATATTTACTGTTAATCACTTTGCTCATAAATCCTTTTTCATATTAATAAATTTGCTGTAGAGGGTGAGAATTCTTTGTATTTTATTTTAATCTATCTTGGAGACACTTAGCTAGAATTTGTTTATATATTTAGGAAGAAATCTTAATGTTTTAACCTACCATCAAAATACAATTCATCTTATATATTTTAATTACAGCTATTTTTACTTCCAAGTTGCAGATGATTCTTTTTTTTTTTTTACAAGCAGTTGTCCCGGGCCAATGCTATGACTCATGGAAATATATATATACAAACTATACCATTTTCAAATGCTGCTTCCTATATTATTTATTTTTTAAAACAATAAACAGTGTGTGTGTGTATCATATTAACAATTTTTACTTAGTGCTTTATAAAATTAAAATATGAACTACTACTATTAATACAACTACTACTACTATTATTCTTATTATTATCATTATTATTACCTTTTTAGTAATTTAAATTATCTTAATAAATATTGACATGCAGGCTTATTACATTATCATCATCATCAACCATTATCAATCCACTGCAGGATGAAGGTCTCTCCAAGTTCAATTCATCTTTTTCAATATTTAGCTTCTTTTTTCCACATCACCCCTGCACACTTTTTTATTTCATCCATCCATCTCACATGTGGTCTCTTTCTGAGTTTTTTACAATCTCTTGGAATCCAGTTTAAAATTTCAATTGTCCATCTATTATCATCTCTTCTAGCATTCTGTCCAGCCCAACTCCACTTCAGTCTTTTAATTTTTTTAATGATGTCAGTAACACCTGTTTGTTTTCTTACTCATATATTGCATTTTCGATCTCTTCTTGTTACTCCCAGCGTGCATCTTTTCATACTTCTTTGAGTGGTCTGAAGTTTCTATATTGCTCTTCTATTAAGTGTCCAAGTCTCTGGTCCATAAGTAAGAACTGGTAAAACACATTTATTAAAAACCTTCCTTTTCAAACACATAGGCATATTTCTTTTCAGTATCAAGTTATTTCTACCAAAAACACTCCAACCAACTTTAATTCTATGATTAAGTTCATCCATTATGTTTCCATCTGTATTAATAATCTGACCAAGGTATTTGTAACTGTTAACTTCTTCTAACTCATCATAATCAATCTTTATTTTCATATTTTGAGAAAATCCATTAAGCATTACTTTAGTCTTTTTAACATTTATTTTTAGTCATACTTTCTTACTTTCATCTGATAACTCCTGCAACATTTCCTGCAGCTCTAAAGCATTATTTTCAAAAACAACTACATCATCTGCAAAATCTAAATGACTTAAATAATCTCCATTTACTTTCACTCCTTTAGCTTCCTATATTAATCCACAAAATACTTTTTGCAGCACTGCTATAAAAAGTTTTGGAGATATGGAGTCACCCTGTCTTACACCCTTCTCAATGTTGACTTTCCTAGTATCATTGTGTAATCTAATTGTTGCTGTTGCATTTTTATAAATATTCTTTAAAATATGACATTATCCTGGATTTATACCTTGATGATTCAATCAATGCTTTAATCACTAAAGAAATGTTTATAGACTCAAATGCCTTTTCATAATCTAGAAATCCAAAGCATAATGGCAACTCATGTTCATTTGTCCTTTCTATAATTTCTCTCATTACCTGGATATAAACTACTGTACTAAAACCACTTTTAAATACAGCTTCTTCTTTTGGTTTGTGGAAATTCAATGTTCTCTGTAGATGAGTTGTAATTATCTTGGTAAAATTTTTGTATAAAACTGGTAAAAGGCTGATAGGTCTATAATTTCTAATATCTTCTTTATCACATTTTTAAATATTAATATTAATACTGCATTCTTTCAATCATCTGGTACATCTTTATCATTTAGACATTTGGTATGTAACTTTGCTAAAAAAAATTCTATTTCTTCACCTGCTTCTTTTAATATATCAATTATAATTCCATCATTACGTGGAGACTTTCCTTTTTTCATACATTTAATTGCATGTCTCACTTCTTCATTTAAAATTCTGAGCAATTCAGAAGATGTAATAGATATAGGAAGTACTTGTTCTTTATTATTATATAATTCTTGATAAAAAGTCTGCTACCCATTTCATGATGTCATCTCTTTTTTTAATAATAATTCCATCTTTTTCTTATTGCAGTTATAAATTTTTTACCAATACCAAAATGTTGTTTTACACAGATGAGACTTTTATTCTCTTTTACAGCTTCCCTTGCTAGTTCACAGTTATACTTTCTTATATCATATTCAACTCTTTTCTGCACCAATTTACAAAATTCGAGATATTCAATCCTTTTTAATGCATAATTTTTGTATGTCTTCATATTCATTCTTTGCTTCATAAATTCTCTAGTCTCAGTAAAAATTTCATTGTCAATTGCTGCTTTTTTCTACCAGCTATTTTTGTTGCAGTTTTTAAAAGTGTATCAGTTATTTTCATATTAATTTCATTCAAATCTGAATCATGTTCAAAATGTACTAATACTTGAAATCGATTTGTAAGTTCTAATTTAAATTCATTAGAGTGTTTCTAAAGATTAGGAATATCAACTGTAAATATTGTTTTTCTTAATAATTTTTGTCTCTCTAGTTTTGCATTAACACATATCTTACATCTTACTAATCGATGATCACTTCCTGTATTAAATTTATTAAGAACATTACAATCTTGAAATATATATTTTCTGTTAGTCAAAATATAATACAATTCTGCTGTACCTTTATTTGGATGCTTCCATGTTGCTTTTAACATTTTTCTCAAAAAAATAATTCACAATATAAAGTTTTTCTTTTTCTGCCAATTCCACCAGTCTATGTCCTCTCTCATTTCTATTACCATAACCAAAATTACCTATGATACTTTCATCTTTCATTTGTCTACCAATTCTAGCATTAAAGTCTCCCATAAGAATTTTAAAATGTTGTTTACTTTGATCAAAAGCCTTTTACCCATCCATATAAAAATCTTCTACTACTTCATCACTATTTTAAACTTAATTAAAAATGAATGCAACTATTTTTTATTAAATGAAATTGTATATATGTATTAGTTATAGAAAAATATGCAACCAGAAAATATTAAAATTTTGATAAATATTATAGAACGTAAAATGTTCAATTTAAATTATATAATCAAGTGGAATTACATTAATTTATTATATAAAAGTGGCATATTTACACTAATAAACGGAAAAATAACCCTTTTACAAATTCTATGAAGATATTTATTTTAAAAGTTGCTGTTTTTTTCTTAGTGTTAAATGTGCAAGTAATTAATAGTTTATTGTTTTGACTAATGAAGTTTTTAATGATTCTTATTCTATTCCAGGTAAATTGATTATAAGCAAAAACATGCTAATGGGATAGCTATCTTTTCTAGGTAGAACACTTAATTTAAGTCGTTCAATCTATTTAGATTTGTATGGCTTTGATTTAATGATGTATTCTAAATGTGAGACCAATTTGTTTAGCTATTTTTTTTTACACAAAATTAATTGAATTAATTAATTTCTAACACAACATTTATTTCAAATTAAATATAAAAATCCCAATTGTGAATGAAAAAAATAATTATTTTTTGGCACTTTAGTGTGCAATAAATAAAAGTATTTATTATAAAATACTTTTAATATATATTATTTGTTATCTTGTGTACCGGACATTGCTTCCTGCCAAGTTATTTATTATCAGAGATCGGGTAATTTTTTTCAAACCTCATATGCTAAATGACCATACTAGTCTATTTATGTAAATGTATGGATTATTTCACAGTTCGAAATTAAAATAATATTACCCTTTTATTTCTCAATTTTATTTACTGAAGACGACTAAACTAATGTTATTTTAGTTATATTTCACAGCTACTCTATATGTACCTAATATTACATGGAACCTAAATTGATGTTTCAACTTCCTCAAGGCATATTTATAAGCACTGATTTTGATAATCAGCCTAAGCACCAATTCTTATATAATGAGTTAAGAATTATGCAATGAGAAAGGACATATAAAGAAAGTAGAAATAGACTACTAGTATAGAAATAATCTATACTAGCACAATGTTATCTACATAAATAACTCAGGGGGAATGGTATTTATATTTAATTACAAATAGACACAGAATGTTATTAATTTTGATAATATTCACTTATTTTTTAATAATTAAATGAAATGATTGATCTCTAACTACGTAATTTTAAAAACAAATTAATTTCTTTTAGACAAGTGAAATAATAATAATAATAATAAAAATAATATATCACAAAATTGACCATTTCCCCCATAACATATTATAAATTTCCCTCCACCAAACATGAATAATAAGACTACAAAAGAAATACTAATAACAGAATAATACAACACCAGAAACACTATCTATATAATTAATTCCATAGAATTCCATTTTGCCATTACTTGGCTATGGGCTTCCTTTATTCATTTGCTTTAGCATTTAGACATATATCTGTGAATTATTATATACATGCACATACATGGATGTATCTTTTTACATCCATCAATAAGAGAAAAAAAAAACAAGTCAAAAGTTCATAATTGGTCATAAAATTAATACTATAAAAACATTAAAAAATTACAATTGAAATAAAATTAAAAAACAAACAAATTGTTCATCTTAATTTCCAGAAATATAATAATAAAATAAGTAAGCTTACTGATATGTGTCCTCCGTTATATTATCATTAAACTTTCAGGCATAGGCAATTTATACATAAATATTTCTTCATTTCTTTTACTGCAACTCCATTTGGAAAACTGGTGATCCTGCAGCTTTCAGATAACAAAAAGAATATGGTTATTGCAGATGACAAGTCTGGTATACTCAGATGATCTCCACTATACAGTTTGCTTTATTGTGCACTTAAAATTGCCAATTTCATCCATGATGTACTTTAGTTCAGTTATTTCTATTTTTAATCATTCACCCTGGTTAAACTGTTTCCAAAACTCCAGGTCCCTTAATGTTTTACTTGTTTTCCTCATATATCAAAGTGTTGAATGGGAAATAAACCCAGACCAGCTGCTTGAAAGAGAGCTATGCTAACCACAAGGCCACCAATGCTTGACTAAGGTTTTACTTTTACAATTCATTTTTTAAACAACATAAAGAGCAGTTGAATGACTTCCAGGCAAGCTTCCCTATTCAAATACAAATTTTTCTTCTTATCAGTCTTTTTCATAAAAGATAATGTAAATAAATCAATTATTTTATATAGTGTGATGTTTATAAACTGTAATATCTAAACAGCATTAAGCTGTTGCACATGCACTTTGCAGATTTTAACTATAAATGACTGAATACTAACACTTCAAACACATGATAAAGTCTTTGGAAAAGATAGAGTGGCCATCCATCTTTTCGAACCCAAACCCTTTTGCATGGGCAAATCTTAAGTGTTTGAAAGTGAAAGCGTGAAGATATTAAATAATCACTTTAAATTACTTTTACATGCTTGAATGAATGACGCTGATGAAATTTACTAGAATTTACAATACGTCATTCTTATTTGAAATTAAATGTATGTAAATAAATCAATTATTTTATATAGCATGATGTTTATAAACTGTAATATTTGTTTACATACATTTAATTTCAAATAAGAATGACGTATCATAAATTCTAGTAAATTTCATCAGCGTCATTCATTCAAGCATGTAAAAGTAATTATTTAATATCTTCATGCTTTCACTTTCAAACACTTAAGATTTTCCCATACAAAAGCATTTGGGTTCGAAAAGATAGATGGCCACTCTATCTTTTCCAAAGACTTTATCATGTGTTTGAAGTGTTAGTATTCAGTCATTTATAGTTAAAATCTGCAAAGCGCATGTGCAACAGCTTAATGCTGTTTAAATATTATAAAAGATAATACTAACTTATTATGCTGGTTCCCCCTTTCTCCACTTTAATTTTGTATCAAAAAAAAAAACGTACAAAAAATTTCTACTCTATTCAGACTATTTTTAAATAGCCTGAAATTAAAATTGTTCTAATAAATTGATAGCCTGATTTGTCTAAATCAAAAGGGAAATAAATCTTGCACCAAAAAAAAAAAAAACTAATACAAAAAAAAATTCCATTCTATTCAGACTATATTTAAAATAGTATGTAATTAAAAATTTTCTAATAAGTCAATAGCCTAAAAATCAATATAAGATGTATTTTACTTTGATTAGATAAAATATAAAATAAAAGCTACAAAAATATAATTAATTCATTTTTTGGATATTTCTATGCTTTTCTCATTTTCAGAAAAGACATTTTATTTACTAACATTCAATGTACTACTTAACAAAAAAATTCTTATGTAATTATCAGTACTAATTAATAAATTACTAATGATTTCTAAAAATAATAAATTAAAAAAAAAATTCATCATTTTTTCTTTTTTTTCTTTTTTCCTTTTTTTTTTTTTTTTTTTTAAAAAAAAAAAATAATCAAATTTTAATTCTGGATGATTGTTTTGTTTTATAGTAATATAAAAAATGTATATAATTTATTTAATGTGTATATACTTCTTTTGATCCACAGACAAATTTATACTCATTTTAAAGCCATTTCTTTTTTATTAAGGTTTATTCATCATACTTATTTTAATTTTTGTGAATGATAATTTTTAGCTTCTTATTATTTTCTATGTAAAATCACCAACAATTTGCCTAAATATAATATCGTCATTGTATTGTTCCTCCAGAATTATTCTCTTAATGTAATTAATCAATATTTGCAGCTTTTTAAAAAATCTGTGAAACAATATTTTAAATTGATATATAAATACAATATAGACAACAAATAAATAGCATTAAAATGTCTAATAGGGAAAAACAATATTTCCAAGCTTATTTAAATGCTAAATGATAATAATTTTGCAGGTTTTTATTTCATTAATACCTATTTATTAACCAATAATAAAATGGCTAATTAATTGCTAAATTGCAAGTTGTCTGAAAAAAAATCTAAACATGCTTAAAAATCGTCATTACTAGCAAAAATGTATATTTCCTTCAATTTCCATTTTTTATTTAGCATGTGCGAATTAGCATGCCGGTGAGTATATTTGATTCATATATATATAATTGTAAAGTATAGATTAACTGTTGAGGATAGCAGTCCAATCAAAACTAAGTATAATTATTTTTTCACAGACATTTTATTTTATTTCACTTAAAATTAAGTATATATATATTCTAAAAAAAATAGTTAATGTATATTTTAATTTCACAATTTTTAAAAAAATAATTTGCATATTTTAATTATATAAATGTTAAATTGATTTTAATATTTAAAAACTGTCTGTTAATTTATTTATAAAGACATGATGCAAATATTTTGTAATTTTATGTCTAATTCATGGAAGTTCAATATTTTTTCTATTGCTTTTTTTTTTTTTGCAATTAAATATTTCAATAAAATTAAAAAGAAAATACAATAAATCCTTTCCCATTTTCATTTATTATACCTTTATACATCTTCTAATATTGATAATATAAAAAAGTCTATTCAAATATCATTAAATATAAATGTTTTGCAAAAGAAATGTTAAAAAAAGTACATTAAGTGTTCAACGTATTAAATTTTAATTAATGTATAAATGAATAAGTTTTTACTTTCTATAATTTAAAATATTTCATTATTAAAAAGGTAATATAAGTTATTAAAAATTGTAATAAATCACATTTCTTTTCTTTAGAATACTTTTTTTTAAAATAAAGTTTTATTTAAAATTACGATTATAACTATAATCTATATATTAAACTCATAAATGTCTATGCATATGATTATCTGGCATTGAGTTAGTTCTAACCATACCTTTATTAAAGTTAAAGAAGTATAATCTTTATCGTTTATTTTTAAATTTATGTAGATTTATCAGTTCTTGTCTTAATTTGAAAAATTGATGTTTTGACTCGAGCAAATTGCTTATATGCAAAGTCGTTTGTTCATAATCTCGTAACATTAAGGTATCCAATAAATAAATTGAACACAATAGATTAGTAATAATCATTAGTGTATTTATCTGAAATGGATGGCGTCAAAGTTGTGAGTGGAGGGAGTTTGACAATGGTAAATGAAAATGTAACAATTTACTCTGGATAAATACTTTGCATATAATAGAGATACATGTGAAAGATAGTGACCTGGACCAACTGATGAGTGCTGGTTCATCATGTAATGCGTCTTGGGGGTCATTTGTCTTTTATTACATCTTTATTTATATGAATTTGAAAAGAATGGGGAAGTGTGGAGATGTTTATTATATCTACAATAGATTTACTTAATTGATTTAAGTAAGAATTTTGTTGTACTTTCTTTAGTTGAGAGTTTATTCGTGTACTTATACTTCTTGATGACACTACTTCAGTACTGCGTTAAACCACAGTGTATGAAAAATTTAATTTACAAAGCTTTGTAATATTCTGGAAATAGAATGAGAAAATGGTGGTGTTGAATCTACTATTGCCAGAACACATCTTTATTATATCAGGAATGTGATAAATACCTCTATAACAGCCAAATGAGGACAACCTTTCAAACTCCATGAAAAAAACTCTAAAAATAAATAAAATTACAAACATGTCCATATATAGAACATGCTGGTCCATCCTTCTGTTTAGTTTATATTTTGTAATGCTGTCTTTTAATTTCTTTAGCAGAAAAGTTTTTTTAAATACTTCAAAACTATGTTTAATTGTAGTTCTCCAATATTTTCTATTCATTGTCATATCTTCCCAGTGTAATCAATTGACATTGCAACTTTTTTAGAATGTCTTTAAAATAATCTTTCTGGTGTGGACAGGGTTTATATCTCTCATAAAAACATATTCATGTTCACTATAAAAGACTCTTAGAAAATCTTACATTCTTCATTCATTTTACATATCAATCCAGCAAAGGTGCAATTTTACAATAAAGGATTGCATTGTGTCATATCCTGCAAGTTTAAGAACCTGTTTATTTATTTTATGATTTTGCCATTGTATTTTTGAAATTTTGTAAAGTATCCTTTAGTGAAACTTCTAATATCTTTATATTGCATTGATAGGATATCCAAATCTTATTTCTGTATTATATAGTAGCTCAAATAACTATTTACTGTTATTTCAGTTGCAGTAGATTGTTTTTCTGTGATGAAATAACCTATTTTTTAATTTATTAAAAGCACCAGTAGCTCATTTGAATCTGTGTTATACTTCAGCATCAAACTCTATATTTCTACTTATAAAAGTACAAATTATTTAAATTTCATTCCATTCTTAAGTTGATAACCATCAAAGTTAAACATTGCTGAGAATATTTTTTCATTATTAGCTGATATAGAACTTGGAATTATTTGAACATTAATTATTAAATGTTGCATGGAAACATTAAGTACATTCTGTAAATCATATAGTGCAATCATCAGCATAAATAAATTCAAAATCTAAGAACATGAAGTTTTTGTTTTTACTTTTAATTGATTCCAAATTAAAAGTTTTACCATCAAATTTGTTTCTTGATTCTTGTTTATTTAAACTTTCTGTCACAAAAATTTTAAAAAATAGTGGAATAAGTACATATCTTTGTTTAACATCTGGTTTTCATCTCACTTGTTTTATATTTTCAACCTGTAATAATAATATTTCCTCTCATCATGTAGAAACTATATAATATGAATAAAAATTTAACCGTCACACCTATAACACATCTTGATCCTTGTTTCATTAAACATTTTATAAACAAGTCTCAAAACAGCTCACAAAAACTGAAGACGATGTTAGAACAAGCATATGTTTTTGTTTAATATCCAGTTTTCCATTTCAAATGCCTCATATTTTTAACCTGTAGTAATAATGCTTTCTTTTATTTTATCATGCACATTCTGTATAATATAAATAAATTTTGGTGAATATTTCATCTAATCTCAACAATTTTTTGATTAACTGAATTGAATATCTTTACCAAATCAAGAAAAGCGAGATATAAATTATCTTTTGTTTCCAACACTTTTCTTGCATTTGTATGATAACTAAAACCATTGTTATCATGCTTCCTGATTGATGATGTAAATATTATTAAAATTCTTCAATCTCTATTTTTAAATAATACTCAAAAACTAGAGATATGCAAGTTAATATGAAAAGATATAAGAAAACAAAATTTGTATTTAATAGCAATAAGACAGCTTTCGATGAATTATTGCCAGAATCATAATGCAGAATAAAACCTCACAGTAGGGAGATGAAATATATAGTGGTTAAGAAATATGTAAATTTGTCACAGTATGGAAATTATATGTTCCATTTCTTTGATAATGGGACACAAGAGTTATTTCTGTTAATTGAATTTAAGCCCCTTGTAATTGCCCATGCTTCGTTAAATTTTCTTTTTCTACCTCTCTGTGCAAACTCTTATAACATTTGAGGGAGAAAAGGCATATCCTGTAGCCAACTTGTGTTCCACAAAGATTGACTTGTGTTCACAACTTCATTTTGCTTTTTTATATAAGTAGGTGTACTGGGAAATTTTCATTGATAGTGTGAGATTCTCCATAGACATTGCACTGCAGGATGGGAGAAGTCATGAGATCTTATATACAGTTTGGGGCTATGTTCAAAAAGAGTTTTATCTTTGGTGTTATTTGAAGGTTGATGAGAGAGGAGGTGATTTAAATAGTACTCTGAATAGGTCCATGCTGATTCTTTGGAATTTTGTTAAAATATTGATCCATGGATTATCCAGGTTGTTGTTATTGGGAACTTTATTAATGCTCTGGTAATTTTTTTCTACAATTTTAATTAAATTTAGTAGATTATGTCTAAGGTCCATTAAATCTCTATATAATTCAGTGTTATTTTTTCTGCCCACCTTGTATTTACATAAATTTCTGTTTCTGTTTAAGAAGCCATTAAGACCTGCCATTTTGTATTCAAATGGAACATTAAATTAGGGAAAGATGACTCCTCTAATTTCAATTGGTTTTACATTCATCTTAAAATCAAGCACATCTTTTTTCCTTTAAATATGTAAGGCCAAAAATGTGTACTTTGCTTTATCTCCTCATCTTCTGTAGCCCATTCAGTAGACAATGCTTTGTCTTGTTCTCCATAAATATTGATAATTTTATTCTCTGCAGAACATATAAATACATTGTCTACATATATATGTCATATACTGAAAGGTCCAAATATTTAGGTAGGACAAGGCTTTCAAATTTTAAGAAAACCAGGGTACTGATAATTCTGCTAAGAAGTCCCATGGGCCATCCACTCGTCATTTTATAAAACTTCCCCTTGACACAAAATATTATTTCATTGTTAATCCATTTCAAAACCTCAATTATAAAATATTTTCTGTGCTGATTGTAATTAATTTTCTGCAAAAATTTCTGTCTAATGATAATGGAAAGGTTGCTAGTCACTGACCCAAAGAGCTCCTTATATACAATGAGGCAAGTTTATGGTATTCATTAATTTTTATGTTTTTAATTTTTTCAACACATTCATATGATGCTGTGGGGCTAAATCCAAGGTTTTTGATTAACCAGTCAGCTATTTTTTTCATTGCCTTAAAATAATAAACTACAGTAAAGTTGATCATCAGTCTCACTGGAGAGCCTTTTTTGTGAATCTTGTCAATTTGAGCATATGAAGCAGTATTGCTGCTAATGTGTACATAATAAGATACTCAGCACATGTGTATTCCTTATTACAGAATTTGGACAGAATTGTGAAAACAAATTGTCTTTATAATATTTTGCATTATATGAGGTGATGTTTTTAAATTTTACATTTGTGATTTGTGCTTTCATTTTGAGTTTGAATTCATCACCATTTACAAGAGCTTTAAGAAAGTTGCCAATAACAACAACTCAGCTAAACCATAAATCAGCCTTTTTTATATCCTTCATATTTCAACAAATCTCCAAAAAAATCTGTGTGGACACATTCAGAGTAGGATTTAGACTCACTCCCCTCTCTTAACAATATTCTAAATAACACTAAAGATAAAACTCCTTTTGAACATGCTCCCCAAATCATACATAAGATCTCATGTCCTGCTGCATTTTGCAGTGCAGTGTACTATGAAGAATCTTACCCTAATAAGTCAATGAGAATTTCCCAAAGCAAAATTAAATCATGAACAATCTTTGTTGAACATGAGTTGGATATAAGACATGTCTTTTCTCCCTCAAATATTAAAACAGTTTGCACAGAGAGTGATAATAGAAAAATAAAATTTAGTGAAGCATGGACAATTGCAAGGGACCCACATTCAATTAACAGAAAGGACTATTACATCCCACTATCAAAGAAATTGAACATTATTTGCATATTGGGACAAAGTTACATATGTCTCAACCACTACATATTTGGACTCTTTATGGTGAGGTTTTAATCTGCACTATGATCCTGGTGAGAATTAGCCAAAAGCTGGCTTAGTGCTATTAAATACAAATTATTTCTTATATCTTTTCATCTAATCTGCATATCTCAAGTTTTCAAGTATTACATAACTATATGAAAAAAGCTTAAAGTTTGATATTTACATATTTTTTAATAAATAAAAATTGTTCATTCAATTTTCAAAGTAATCCATCTATTTATAAATATTTGTAAAAAATATTTTACTCCTTTTTTTAAACTTAATTTTTTTAAAAAAACAAAATGTGGTCAGTAAAATAAAACAAGTTTAGAAAATGGAGTAAAATAAATTTTTATATAATATTTATTATTAATTTGAAGTGAATAAATGCTAAAAAAAATTCTTTTGACCATAAGTACATAATTTTTGTGTGAAAGATGGAAAAAATTCAGCAGTGCAGTCATTTGAACAAATTTTGGAACTTGTATATGTATTATTGTCTGAGTTCACAGTTAGTCTATTTAGAATATAGATATCTGAAAATTTACTTTAATGTTTTTAGATTTTTTTTTTTCTTATGAAATTAGAATTGTAGTTCTTATTTATGATTTGTTTTGTGCTAGTAATGTATTTTATTAATAAGATAATATATACGCGGATCATTTATTTATTTGCATATTTAAATTTTTATATTTGTTTTTAATTTCTAATGTAAAATTTCCAATACTTAAAAAAAACAATAAATACTTATGAACATTATTATTAATAAATAGTAATATGTAATTTTTTAAAAAATAATGCTTTTATTAACCTATTAATTGAGTATATTAAATGTTTATTATAGTAAATAGGGGGATATGTCTGGGAGATTATGATCTGACCCAACTGATGAGTGCTGGTTCTGCATAAAATATGTATACTGGGGATCATTTATTATTTTCACATGTGTGTGATCATGTGTATTCATTGTTTGACTTGGTGTAAAGATGAATATAGACTTAAAATTTTAAGTTCAAATCTTTTTATAATATTTTTATGTAAATAGCTGACTAAAAAGTAGAAAAATAACAAAGTAAATCCACTTCTTGGTTAATTTACCATTCTTGGAAAATATCAGAGATCTTGAGAATCTTGGTTTATTATAAAACAATTGAGAATTGCAGTAATATTGTCATTTCATAAAAGCATTTGACTATTATGATTTATTTGAGCCTCAAATGGTTTTATGAAATGACAATATTTCTGCAATTTTGAATTGTTTTATAACAACTCAAAATTCTTAAGATATCTGATATTTTCCAATAATGGCAAATTAATCAAGAAGCAAATTATTTTATTTTTCTATTTTTTAGGCAGCTACTTACATAAAAGCATTACTTATTTATTTTTTACATATTATTTTTTACTTTTAAATTATATTTACATATTTGTCTGAATGTTTGTGAGGATGGTATATTAGATGTGATAAATTGGATTATTTCCATTATATATCATTAAATGTTGAATGTATGGAAAATTTTAAACTTTTATTTAAACCTTTCAAATGTAAACTACTTGTTAGAGGTTGAGCACTATGAGTATGCCTTTCTAGGTTGAAAGCATTGCTCAGCCATTTATTATTTAAAATTTAAATAAATTTATCTTTTCTTTGGAAAACTAAGTTGTGGTGAACTTTTTTCAGCTCCATTATAAATAGAGTATTTCTTGAAGAATTTATAGAAAATTTTTATATTCTATAATACATTTTAGCTCTATAATTTTTTGTAATATTAATACGATTATAGTTATTTACATTATTAGTAACACTAACATCTTTCTATATTTAAACAGGTTTAAATTTTTTGCAACTTATTAATTCATGATTTTTTTATTTTAAATGATTTATGTTATTAAAGAATAAGATTATACATTTGTTTTTTATGTATTTACCTAAAAATTTATTTATGTAAAAGTCTTATTTTGTAGTGTAATTCACTTGTTTTTATAATATCTATAATTTGGGCTTTAAGCTATGGTCAAACTGTATTCATTAGTAAAACAGTGTTTAAGTATTCTTTAATGAAAGGTAAAGACTTTTTAATAATTTTGTTAATCATTTAAAATTATATGTAATGATTTTATTAAAATTTAAATATGATTTTGATATGATGTACTTTGTACAAATAGTAAGGAAATATTTCCTATTATTAATTGTGCTAACTCAAAGGTCCTCTATATCTTTTTTAGTTCTTTTGCTTGTAAGTACTCTTCTGGGGGGAAAAAAATTGAACTTTTTATAGAAAAATACCATAAGCAGATATTGTACCTGATACTTTTTTATTATTTTATATTCTCTTCAAATTCTGAAATTATTAAATTGGCTTAAATTATAAGCATTTTATTATGAACCATTCTTGTATAAATAGTAAAGAAGATTTATTATTACACAATAAATTTATTTTCTAATCAATTCAATTAAAGTATATACAACTCTTTCTGTTTTGAAATATATATTAATATCCTATTTAAATCATAAACACTGCATGCTTATGAATACAAATATTACAGCTTATGATTTAAGTAAATATATTTTATTGAGATCTTAATCAAGGTAAGCTGATCAAATATTATACATATATTTGTGTTTATAATATCTGTAATTATGCATATGTGTATATATGTAGCAAACTCTTCATATTGTAGTACCACTATGACAATGGATGCAAGAAGATTTGTGCACAAAAACGCTATCTAGTATCTACTGAATCAATTTTCCCAGGCTAGTTTCTAGCTTGTGAATTTCATCATTGAGGAGCATTGAATCTGAGAGCATTGCACCCATATCTTAGGATGTAATGCAGCCCTCCAGCAGCCACATTTTTGATCAACTATAAAGCTCTCAGTCCAAAATTAAAACATAATAATGTTTTTAATCCAAGCTCATTCACTTGTGAACCTAATTCAGAATCTATATATTTTGGTGTCTTTTAATAACTATAATTACCATCATTCCATGAATAGGATTGGTATTAAACCACTAAACATTAAATGATCATCATTTTCTATGCTTACACAAGCTGTTAAAACAGTAGCAAAGTCTTCATACAGTAGTATCACCAAGTGCATGCCATAGTAATCAATGGATACAAGAAGGATATGCATTGGAGAGTTTTGTATTGCATGTAGAGATTGCTAATGTTTTAACAACTTGTGTAAGCATAGGAAATGGTAATCATGTGATATGTATATATGTATGACTAATTAAATAAAAAACTTTTTGCACTTAAAAATATATGTAAGCAAATTTGGATAGATGTAAACCCCTATCACAGTTATTGCAACATTTAGTGTTTGAATATAATGCTATATAATAAGTAGTCAATCATCTTGAAAGATGAATATATTTTGAGAAATCCTTCCTTTTTAATTGCATGGTGTCATCAATCAGTTTCACAAGTATTGCAATCATTATTTTTATATTAATAATGGTAAATCAATCAATTTGTTATTAAAGTGTCCATAATCACTGCATCATGTATTAAATTATTTATATATACTTTTAAAAATAATTAAACCTTGAATTCCAAATCTAAATATTTAAATATGTATAAATATTTACATTTACAAATATATATAAATAAATTCGGATAGTTGAAAGCTTTAATGACAATCATTATTTGATTGTTTAAAAATGTTCAAACACTCTGCAGAATATATATATTTCAAGAAATTCTTTCATTAGTTATCCATGGAAATACAACAATCATTCATTTTATATTTATGAAATGGCATTTGGGCTTTCCATCATCAGATTTTCAATGATATGGATGCCTGGAAAGTTGTGGGTTGGAGTAAATTGAAACCTGTCCATTAAAGTGTGACGATTTCCTATCTTAATATAAACTGAGCACTGATTATATATATGTGTGGGAGATGATAATCTGGACCAATTGATGAGTGCTGGTTTAGCACGAAATATGTGTACTGGTGATTATTTATCTTTTCTACATGTGTATGGTCATGTATATCAGTTGTATGAGATAGTGTGGATAGTTGAAGGGTGTTTGAAAGTCTGAGTTCAAATCCCTTATACTTATATTTACGACATTAAATAAAACAAATTGATATTAATATAAAAAGAATCTATTGTTATATCTACATAAATGTTTGACAATGCTTTAGCTGATAAAAAAAGACAATTTCTGAATTCCATTTAATTATAGAGGTGTTTTTTTTTTTTTTTAATGTAGTGTAGCAATCAAACAAACACTGTGACTGGCACTTCCATTTATCCAAGTTTGTTTATATATTTTTTTTTAATGTAGTTATTTATTTAATTACATATTTATATATTGATTTATTATTCTTTGCTTATTAAAATTGTTTTGACCTGTCTCTCCATTGTAAATATTTACAATAACAAGTTGGTTGATTTAATATTATGAATGTAATACAATTGTTATTAATTTAAAATTATCAAAAATTGTTATTTATTTGCAGATGCTCTAGAAACCTGTAATGTCACCTGCCATTATTATAGTGTCATGTCACCTGCCATTATTTATTTATAAGTATAACAATCAAGAACGTGAAGTGGTAGAACGTTCTGTCTTATATAGAAGAGTTTTTAGTTAGAAAACTGTCTTAGAGCATAATTTATAGCTATGCATTTTAATGTGTGTTAAAGTTGTTAATAAATCTATTTTTTGTTACCAAATCTGTTGAAGAATTTTATTAAGTTGACGCATACACGTCAAAACCTAATTTGAATAAACTTTTTAAAATATATATATATCCTGAAAGATCATTGGTCAATATTTTATGGTATATAGCAATCGAACAACAAATGTTGTTCGCGTTCGATTGCCATATTACATAACACTGTGATTGGAACTTACGTGTATCTACGTTTGTTTATGTAAAAATAATATATATTTATATTCAAGGCACATTAGTTTATTTTTAAATCACGAATTCATGTGATCATTTTGTTCAAAAATAAAAGTAATGTCGTTGCTTTAAAAATCGATATGATTTTACATCGTTTAAATCTTATTTAATCTTCGTTCAACTGCGATCATATATAAAAGTATAATTTTGTAACTTAAATCTCAGTCAGTACAAAACACTTTGGTTGATATTTCAAAGAAAAAATTTTTGATAATGTTTTACTTTTTAATCCTTTGTCAAAACATTGTTGCGATAGCTTAGAGAAAAAGAAAAAAAAATCTTAAGTAGACAAAGATTTAGTTTAATATTTACACCAAAAATATACTAACACAAGTATTATTATATATTTAAAAATTCTTGCTTTGATATCTTTAATACTTTAATGATTTTACACATAATAAATATATAGAAATTTAAATAGTAAAAGGAGTTTATGGATGAATAGATGGATGAATGGACAGACAAATCTTGAAAAGTAGATGTTAATCTTTTATTATACATACACAGCCATTTGTAAACCAGTATAGCCATTCCAACTCTAAGTGGTAGGGTGTTTTACAATGACCCAGGCCATTATCTGTAGATTGGGTAGAACATGAAGGTGTTTTAGCATGGGAGTGTCAGGATGCCAACATAATTAATAAACTTATATGTAAATGAAAATGTTTACATTTTTAAATCACTTCATTGTTAGAAATTTGTGCTGAGTGTAAATATTTTTTTATTTAATTATGAATGGAATATTTCTTTACTTAAACTTATTGTGACACTTACTTGAGTCTTGAATGTTGAGATTTGAGCTGACAATATACTACATATATATTTTTACCATTGCACTAACCTAAATAGGCTGATGCCATTTTGTCATAATTTTTTAATCACTTTATTATTAAAAACCTGTTCTAATTGTAAATGGTTTTTATTTAAATATAAGAGGAATTTTTCTGTACTCAGACATGTTGTGGCAATTACTCAAGCCATATATAATCTACTATTGCACAAAACTGAACAGGCTGATTCCCTTTTGGTGATATAATTAATAAAATATAAATGAAAATGTTTGCATTTGTCCATCATTTTTATTTAAATATTCTAATTTATAGTAATATTTATTAAGGTTATAACCTTAAGACTATGCGCCTGAAAAAATGACAGTAGGGACCTCTGTAAATCTTTAACACAAGATTTATTTAAAAGACAAGCGTGGCACACATTATTATTAATAATTTATTTAAAAATTAAATTTATTTCTAAAATATTGCCTCATAATTACAGTAATTCTATATGTAATGAAATTTTTCTTTATCAATGATATTGTACAGAGCTCATACATGTTATTCAGTTTAAGTAGCATTAGAATACCCATTTCTGGAATATGAAATCCTAAGATTGATTCTGTTCCTATGCTCCTGTGTAAAACATTTTTAATAGCAATATTATTTTTTTATTATACCATGTTCTACCTTTACATATTTTATGAAATAGCTTTTTCTATTTTTAATAAAGATATTTTATGCCATATTATCTTTTTAGATGTTTTACTAAACAGCTTTTCATTGAATATAGACCCAAGTTTGCTCTCTAATTAAAGACTCATAATTGATCCATAATCCATACTACAGTTAAAATCTAAAGAAAACAGAATGAATAAAATATATAATTTTTAAAGAGATGTTATTAAATGCCAAAATATTTAATTCTTAGCAAATTTCATAATAACAATATTATTTTATGCAATTCTTTTGATTATAATAAAATCCCAACATGAATGCATTATTGAAAGTCTAAACAATATATCTAGTGGATCAAATCAGGTGTTTAATGATTTTTTTAAATAGTATCCAACATAACCTATAAATAAACTAAAGTGCAAAGGGTTTTAATGGCTTTTAAAATTTATTGAATAAACAATCTAAATATGAAAATTTTAAAATTCTTCTCATAAATAAAGCCTGGCTACTTCTCTAAATGTTAAACTATATGATAAAATGTAATATAGATATAATGTAACTTAGCTATTAATAAGTGTTAAAAAATTAAATAATAAAGTACTGCATGTCTTTTTTTATTGAACAAAAACAAGAAGCTATTTTTGTTAATAGAAAATATAAACAAGTTATTTGTGAAAAATTCTGAACTAAAAGTCTCTAATGGATTTCTAAAACAAATATTTTTAACACATTGGTGCTAATAGAATGAAATAGTTTCATCAGCCATAATATTCAAAGTTGACATAGTTTGGTAGTTGTAATGAAATATAAAAATTACATCAATAAACAATATAAGATGCTTGTCTTATAGATAAAGATTCCATTGGATGGCACCATTTTCAAGCTAAAACTATAAAATATGACCATTCCCAGGCCATTGATTATAATAATTTTGCTGTGTTTTTTTGTAATGCAAAAATAAAAATGAAACAAAATCATCTTTTATAAATATTATTTTTTATTAACGTATACAATTTAAATGATAATAATAAATGTAAAATAAAATCAACAAATTACAATTTGATTCGTGTTTTTTCTATCGTATATTTTTTTAATTGTGTTACGGCTTTTTTTTATCAATTTTCTATCGGATATTTTTTTACTTGTGTTACGGCTTTTTTTTATCAATTTTCTATCGGATATTTTTTTACTTGTGTTACGACTTTTTTGTTGTTGTTGTTTTAACTAAAAAATAGTAATCATAATAAAAAGTAAAATTTCTTAGTCTATTTTTTATTTTTTTAATCTTCGTTTTACATTTTTTTTTTTTTTTTTACAAACAAAGAGATATTATGGCTATTTTTTACTTGAAATAGAATGACAATAAAAAGTAAAAGTTGTTACTGTTAGTTTTAGGGTTAGGTTTAGGGTTAGTTTTAGGGTTAGGTTTAGAGTTAGTTTTAGGTTTAGGGTTAGTTTTAGGTTTAGTTTTATAGTTATGGTTAGTTTTAGGGTTAATGTTCTGTTGTTTGTAATGCTAAAATAAAAAAATTCAAAATCGTAACCATACTCAGACAAAATAAAGAAAGTCAAACTTTTTTAAATAACAACAAACACATATAAATGTCTTCTTTACTTACTAAACATGTTTATAATATTTGCTTTTTATGAAATTTACAAAAAAAACATGTATATTTGTACTTTTCTTACTGGATATTTTTTTGGTACCGCTCTTTTTTACTTCCAAAATATACACACAGTGTCTCATGGAATGTTACGAACAGTACGTTACTTGACACATTATCTAATTGCAACTCACTAAAAACATATATATTTAACATTTTCCCAATTAAAACTTCAATACAGTACATTGTAAAAAGTCTTAGAATTATTACTTTAAAAAATCTGAACATTTCAATACTTTAAAATAAAAAAAAATACAATGAAAACATTTTCATCCAATTCAAATACAAACTCTCTCATCAAGCCATAACTATTTCATAAACTGTGCAAATTCGGAAAATGTAATTGCTGCAATATGACATACATGCTGTACTGTGATGCGACATAGTGGCCTGCATTCTGTAGCACAACAAAAAAGTTGTATTGTAGAAAACGTGGGTTTGAACGTGTCGGCCGCAGATACAGCATTTTTATGTGTTTTGGCGTGAAAACCGTGCCATAGAATGGCATCTTTAGCTATAAGATGAGTACCCTATATAAATATGATTTAAAGTATAAGACTATATATAATAAATTATAGTTTCTAACAGTGGAATAACATGCACATAAAAAATTAAATAATGGTTTAAACATTTTATTATTAAAGGAATATAATTTTATTAATAGAAAACAGGAATAAGTTTATGCATGAGAAATTTTGATAAGTTATTAAACAAACAAGAACTCTTATTAAAATGCTAGTTAAAGTTGATCTAAATATTGGTAAAGAAGTTTAAGAGTTACATCAGCTTTTACAACTATTGTAGTTGAGAAAGAACAATGGTGATAAGAGAGTTACAATCTGTCTGTAGATAATGGGTAAGCTTGTGGTTAAGACCTGTAAAGGTCCCTACCTTCACATTTTCAACCGCACATGCTTTAGGTTTATTGCCTTAGTAATATTACTTAAGCAAGTAAGTAAATTTAGAAATAGAATTGCTTATATAATATCAGAGCTATCCTGAAAAGATGAAAGGGATGGTGTAATGTATTCATGGGTGTATTTGGTAGTGATGGTGGAGGTATTTTAAATATAATCACTTAGATATTTAAAATAATTATTTTATTTGGAGATATTTCCTATCTTTATTAGCAATTTTATAGGATTGTCCAAAAAATAATATAAAAACTCTTGAAAGAAAAAAATTAAACATTTTAAGTTTACAAAATTAAGGTATTATTTAATTATTGTTTCAAAAAATTATTTCAGTAAACATTAATTTGTTTCATTTTAATAATGTGTTTTAATCACTGGCTTTATTTAATAGAAATAAATAAATAAAACATCTAAGGTATTTAGTTAAATGACTAAAGCCATATTTTCAAGTTTTTCTTGAGAAAGTGCTGGGAAAAAATGTCTTTCAATTTACAATATTTATTTTATAGAATGGAATTGGGCTCTAAAATTTACCTTGCCCAAAAGTGCCTTTTATTCATGTGATGGCTGGCAATGACTATGCAAATTAATCTGTGAACCAGAAATATGTTCATGTATAGAATATATTGATCCATTTTTTATGTTTGTTTGATATTTTGCAGTAACAGTGTTTTAGATTTCATTTCAGAAATACTTTAAATCCATATTTAATTGTAGCTATCCAGTGAATTCTCCTCTTTACCATATTTTACCAGTGAAAATAATGAAATTGTTCTTTTTTAAAATGTGTTTAGCATAATACATAACTTAATTGGTTTCTATCTCTTCAAAAAAAACAGATCCCCAAGTTTACCATAAAACAACTTTCTAGGTAGTCTTACATTGTCATGCATTTTTTTTCTAAACCAATGAAGGTGTGATTTTATAATGGTAGATTTTATAGTATCACATTCGAAAATTCATAAAAACATTGATTGGTTTTGTGAAGTTGCCATTAAAATTTTATGGAGCATTTTTAAATGAAATTTTTCTAATATAGTGAGTGTCTGAATGTCATTTTCATACAATAAATTAGATAAAATAACATCTCTATATATAGCTAATTTAGTTGCAGTAGTTATTTTCCTATGATAAAAGTTTATATTTTAACTTGTTAAAAGCAGTAGTACATTAGAGTTTGTGTTGTATCTAACATCTAAATCCATATTTTTATTTATAAAATTACCAAGGTATTTAAATTGCAACTGACAAAGAACTTGATTTTTTTAATTATTATACCATTCTTTGAGTGGTGCATTCAAAACATTAAGTATATTATTTAAATCATCTTTTGAACTGACAAAAATAAAACAGCAATCAGTATACAATAAATAGAGAATCCATAAAGATGAATTTGTCACATTACAATTTCTACTATATGATCTGAATCTCATATAGATTTCTATTCTATTAAGATATCTATAAAAAATTTCAAGGACAACTGCTAAACATTGAAAACAATGTTAGACAAAGTATATTTTTCATTTAAAACCAGTTTTCATTTCAAATGCTTCAGATTTTAAATGTGTAGTAAAAATATTTCCTTTCATTTTTCCACATAGAAGCTATATAAGGTGATTACATTTTGGGGGACAATCACCTGATTTCAAATAATAGCACAAACCTGTTCGATTAACTGAATCAAATGTTTTGACAAAATCAGTAGAAGTAATATATTAATCATTCTTTTGTTTCTAAAAGTTTTCTTGTCTTTGCCTGGCAACAAAAACCATAACTATAGTGCTTTTTGATGCTCTAAAACAATATTGAGTCTCTTGTAAACATCCATTTATGATTGGAAATTACCCATTTAATAAGTCCTTGAAAGAATCTTTGCTATAATGTATAATAATGATATTCTATAATACTAATTATCAAAATCTTATCTATTCAATTTATTTTTAAAAATTGAAACAATAAAAGGATTTTTAAGATCAAGCAGTACTACTTCATGGGTCTTTATATAATAGTAAGAAAATTCCAATATTTTTGAAGATATCATAACCACATTTAAAAAATTTTCAAGATTCTCTATCAGGATCTACAGCCTTTCCTTTTTTATGATTACAACAAACTATTATGATTTCACTAAGATGGAAATATATGTTCAATTTTAAAAGAGTAAAGGATATATTATTAAAAGTCATTTATCTCAGTTCTTGTATCATTATTCAAAATCTGATCAAAATACTTCTCACGTCTGTTCAAAATATCATTATGGTTCTATAAGAGAGTGTCATTACTAGATTTAATAAGATTGTGATATTATTTTTCTGGACCACATATTGCTTTCTGTGCATCAAAAATATTTAAGAGTGACCATATTTAGCTCATATATGTTTGTGTGTTTTTTTTGCAGTTGTGATCCATTAATAATTTTAAAACCATTTTGTCAGTAATTCAATTTCAACCTTCAGTTTTTTTTGTTTTTTTTTACATTTTTTTTATTATTCTGGTAAGAAAAAAAAGCACTTGTTCCTTTTAAATAAATGACTAATAATGAGATAATCATTAAAACATCAGTTATGATTCTCCTTTTTAGTGAACCCAAGAATATATTTACTTGTATTCATAACATATTCCTTAAGAAAATTCCAAGTTTCAATAAAATGACAATCTTCATCTTTAAGTTCAACCAAAAATTCATAACGATCATGTTTCATTAAAATCTATTGTTAATTCTAGAAATTCACCTTGCTAAAATTTGTCAAGATTTCTTCTCTAGATCCATAGTTATTTAGCATACAAGATGCAATCCTTTGTCAAAAATTCTAAGCAATATTTGGAATTAATCAGAAATATGAAAGTTGAGCAAAGTGATATATTGGTATTGTGGAAAGTTTATTTATAAATGCATCATGTAGTAAATCATTCTCTATTGTAGGGGGGAAATTAAATGCTAATTATAGTTTATTTACAATAGAACTCTTAACATTCTTCATTACAACAACATACTTTGAATACAGAATTCTTCCAACAAAGTGAAGCAATAACAATGGGTTCACCAATCTCACTTCTGATTAGCAACATTTTTATGAAAGACATGAAACCACAGCCATAAATAATACTCATATTAATCTAATATCTGCCTTCTCTATGTTAGTCCTTCATTTGTTATATGGTTGTGATGAATCACTTCTGAATATACATTAGTAACAACTTTCCAACAATTATATTTACAATAGAATCAGAACAAGTACAAAAATTAGTATTTTTACAAGTTCTTGAGACAAGACTTTCCCATGGCAAAATCAAAACACACAGGAAAATATTTAGCATTTACATCTAGTCATGACAGAACAGAAACAATGGAGCTATATTATCATAAGAAACAGCAAAATAGTATATTCAGAAACCAGTGATTTAAAAAAGATCTACATAGAAAAAAAATGAAGATTCATTGTCTATCATCTATCATTAAGAATGCCTCAAATAGAAAATAAAAAAATATCAAAGTAAAAAACAGTATAATATCAGAATGGCTTTTAATGCCATAACACACTGTGAAGAATCCTAAGCTAACACAATCTAAACTTGCAATGAAGAAAAATAAAAACTGCATCTATATAATATCATATGAATGTGAAAGGATGCATATTAGTGCAACAAGTCACTCATCAAAAAGTGAATAAAGAAGCAAATCCTGATGATTAACAAAAACAGATGTATCTAAATTAAGCAGTTCATGTATGCACCAATAGAAAGACAAGAATATTGGACAGAGATGAAAAAGCACAAAGGAACACTCAAGCTGTTCTTGTGGTATTGGAAAATAACCCAATAAATCTATTTAGCATGGTATTTCATTTTGAAAATCATTTATTATTCTTTCTCTTAAGGAAAAGTGGAAAAAATCAAGAGGACATACATTATTTCTACTGATTAGTCCCTTTGACAGAATAGCCTGGTTAGTTAAAACATAAACTTAAGTTCAATATTTATGAACCTAAAAGTCCAGTTTTGATTTTCATGTTGGTACTATCACTGGCCAGGCCAGTAACATCTAAAAAAGAGAACAAAAATACTATTTAAAATATTGTATTTTATGCTAACCTGGGTTCTATTAGTAACAATTAAATGTACAAGTTTAGACTTGCCATGTCATGCACTATTGGGAGCATTGTTCATACAACTCAATAAAGTTTTATGATGACAAGTAAGATATATAATAATTATTTATGATTTTTTTTTGAATGACACATGATATCTAACTTACCATAAAATATTAGAATTCAAATATTTTGCTCTTGCATGTATTATATTTTTTATATAATATTTTATAAATTGTAATGTATATATATATTATTCAAAACTTATTATTTATATAAATATTTATAATAACATAAATAAATAACCTTTTTTCTATACTAGATTTTGAAAACACGTGACCTTTTTTATAAATATATCCATATTTGAAAAGCAATTATAATCACATTTCTTTGTGATATATATAGTACATATTTTTTTATATTATATATATAATTTTATTTTTTAAAAAAAACTTTTTTCTTTGTTATATAAATATAATAAAATAAAAATACATAATTTTAGTGATATATTTGAAAAATATTAAACCAAAAAAAGGATAATTATGAAACCTTAAATCTTAATGAAATATCTATAAAGACAATTTTACCTCAATTACACAACATAAAAATAAAAAAATTGTGGGAATGGATAGCATACCCATAAGTGATATACACATTTCATATTAAAATATATATTTATTTATTTATCTCTGCAATGTAAGACTTATCCTCGTTTATGGAAAGAAACAAAAGTAATACCTAATCAAAAGAAAAGGCTCTGGACAGAAGACAAATAAATATAGACCTACATCTCTTCTTTGTATTCCAATTAAAATGTTTGACAAATGACTTCATAAACATTTATTTACTCATCTGTCCAAATAATTTTCTAATT
The DNA here is from genome assembly GCA_028023455.1 of Epiperipatus broadwayi. Lineage (NCBI taxonomy): Eukaryota > Metazoa > Onychophora > Udeonychophora > Euonychophora > Peripatidae > Epiperipatus > Epiperipatus broadwayi. Next base: position 6,198,966 of record JAQFVV010012420.1, read on the forward strand.
ATCATCTTGAATTTGTATTAGAAAAATTAATAAATACAAATTTATTCACAATCAATGATATAATAATATGAATTTTGATTAACAACTAGATGTTATTTATGTTGATTTAAGTAAAGCCTATGACAGAGTGTGTCACAATGCTTTATTATTTAAATTTTCCAAACATATATTATTTATAAGTCTGATTTAGATTTTTAGGTCTTATTTATTAGAGATTGTATTTGTTCTATCTGTGAAATACCACAAGGTAGTGTATTAAGTCCTTAACTATTTTTACTTCAAATTTGTATTATTTTGTAAATAGTAAAAATATTCTTTACTATTCTGATGTTATAAAAATATTTGAAACAATTTCTAATTTGTCAGATCATTTAGACTTTAGAATATGCTAGAAAGTTTCCATAGATGGCATATTAAGAATATGTTTATAAATATTGTCAAATGTAAACTTGTATTTTTTACTAATCCATTGACTAAGGTAATATTTACAATGACTTGGAAATAATTTGCTCTAGCAAAGGATTATTTATAGCATGTTTTTATAGTGTGGCAAAAACCTATGAAAAATTAAGACCTATTGTAAGGATAAATAATAGTTTTAATTCACACACTATATTGATGCTATATGCTTCAATGTGGGTCTGTTATATGGAATTTTGACACTATCTAATATACTAATATGATTCAGAATGTTCTACATAAATTCCAAAAACTGATATTATTTAGAAAGAAATCAGGAAATTTAAATAATTTATTTAATATAGGGTGGGAAATCGCAGATATGTCCATCAAGTAGAGCTCTCACAAGCTTTCAATCTATTCCTTGTATATTTTTCAAAACATATAAGAAGGTTTAAGTAAAATACAATATTTTTTCTCTTCAACCTTTACTATAGTTCTATTTTCATTCTATCAGAGCTACAATATTTCAACAATATGACTACAGAATTAACCTGAGGGCATTTTTTTGCTTTTATAGTGTTTTTTTTGCATTAATCTATGAAGCTGGGGGCATTTTATTTGTTTTTAGTGATTTTTGTAGATGAAAATACACTAGAAAAAATTTAATTCAAATTTTATTTTGTTTTATTATTATTACTGATTTTTAAAAAACACACATTGAAAAAAAAAAAACTTTGTTGATGAAAAAAAACCACTTTTTCACATATACTCACAGAGATTATTTTTTTCCAATTTGATGTCATTGTGACAATACACATTTACTGTGGGTGTGAAAAGACCTTCTATCTTTTCTATGTTGCAGCTTTAGTACTCAAGTACCTTTATCACATATATTTTTAACAATCAACAACTTCCTTGACACATAACTTTAAAACCTGTAGAAAATGAGAACCATAAATTTTTTTTTGGATTTCATAATTATAATTGTAAAAGAAAAATCACCATTCACATACATACACACACACACTTTCATCTATATCTCAGATAATAACTATTACACATCCAAAAAGAAAGATTGTGATAATTTTTGTTTAAACATAAAAGTAAGTAAACTCCCCACACTAACTGATACATAATGGAAAACATTCCACTGATTATGGCATGAATAATAATTTCAGTAATATTATAAGAAGCTAAGAAATAAATATTAAAAGTAGCTTCACTTTTTTATATTAAGGATCTTAAACCATCAAAGGCTTTTTATTCATTTAAAAGCAAACTTCTTTATGCATTATATTACTCTTGTAATTTGGTTTTCTACTGTTGGCCAAATTATCACTCTGCTGGTAGGTTACATTAATTTTAGATATTTGTCCTCCTGTTAATAGTGGATGGGTAACTAGGATTGCTATGGGCTGTGTCCCTGGAAAACAAAACCTAAAAAATTTCCAAGACTTTTCCAGCCTAAATCCAAACATAACATTATGTACATTGAGGCAGATGTGTTAATTACACCAAAAGCATTTGGGCTATCTGCACTTGGTAAAACATTAGATCCTGCTTTAAAGCAAATTTCAGAGTTACTTTGTACTCATGTCTAGTATTTATTTACTTTTGCAATAACAATTTAAAGGAATGATGTGATTAGTTTTAATTGATTAACTTATTTTCTTAGAAACGCCCTTTTGTTTTAAGTTTTTTAATATAAAAAATAAGAGTAAATATTATTTGTTTATTGGTTTGTACTAAATGTTTTTTTTTTTTAAAAAAAATATAAACTTTACTTTTAGTTTTTTCATGTCCTTGGACAATACAAATCTTTCAAAATTTATATTTAAGCTTGTTACCAAACTGATTTAATTCAGTTACATATTGCAATTTATTTTGTCGTTATCACAAAAACAGCTCTTCAAACGTAACTTAGATAAATGCATTAAACCTACAAAAACTACTTGACGATAAAAATTATCACAACTTAATTTAATACCATTTATTTAACTGATAATAGATATGAGTTTTAATTTTAATTTCAAATTAAAATCTGCATCGATTTTATCTGCTTCTATATCATTTTATCAAACAGACTTTAGTATTTATTTTTGCACTAAAAATTGTTTTGCCATTTAAAACTCAAGAGTGTTTTAAGAGTAATTCACATCAAAATTGGTTTCCGGAATATTTGATGAGCATATTAAAGATTTATTCGAACCTCTCGAAAAATCAACGTTAAAAGGAATTACTTTAAAAAAGAAAAAAAGAACAAAACATTTTTTTATTTCATTAATAAAAAAAAAGCTTTAATAGAATATTGATTGAAAATTTTCTTTTAATTTTATATTTACTAAACTTTAATAATACATTTATTATTAACACACAAAGTTTATTTTCTTTTTAAATAAAAAATACTTAATTTACTCCAAAATTAGTAAAAAAAAAACAAACAACGATTTTTTTTTCTAAAAAAGTCAAAATTGTATTAGGTAAAGTTATCTTATGTCCTTTATACAATCATCTCATTTTTATAAATATATCTAAATAATAAAATAATTAAAAAAAAATTTTTAAACAATGGCAGTCTTCAAGTCAGTTTTTTAAATAACTTATTTATTACATCTATATATTAAAAATATTGATAAATCTGCTTATTAGTAAAAGATATTTAATATTAAATTGTTGTAAAATATTGAAAACAGTGGTAAATCACTTTAGACAAAATTGCTCTGTAAACAATAAAAATAGTTTTAAATAGCAAATGCCTTTCTATCATGTCTTCCCATAGGGGCAAAGAAAATATTATTCAAAAATTAATTAATTAATTGCTAATGATCGTCCACTTAATGATTTTTATTTTTTGTTTTGTCCTTTATGTAGAAAATAAATAGATATGCCTTTACTGATTAATAATATTTTTTTGATTATAAAGTGGATTCTGAAAAAAATATGTTAAACTTATTTGAAAACACTCAATTATTCGAAGAAAAAAAGTTAAACATACATTTAAATTTCATGTCATGGACGTAGTAGACTGATTCACTAACCCATATATATATATTAAAATGTAGATTTTCACACACTATATATAAATAATATATCATCTGCGTTCATTTATGTATAATTTATTGCACTTAAAAAACATATGAATCTGAATAATTTCTGATTTTTATTATCTCATTTTTAAAATTTTTTATATTTGTTGTTGTTATTGATGGAACTTTCAATCTTATCGACTATTAACAAAAACCACTTCTCTCTCTTCATTTTTCTTATAAATAAAAACACAATAAAAAACAAATGACTCCCATGATGCATTTTGTGCTGAACCAGCACTCATCAGTTGGCCCAGGTCACCATCTTCCATATATATCTTTATTACATAAAATGTATTTATGTATGGCAATTTTTCACATTTTCTTTTTCAACCGCCAAACTTACTCCACTCACAACATCGTTTTCATTCACTTTTGATAAACTTAACTGCATTTATCATTAATCATTCATTAAACTAGAGTTTTTTTCTAGCGCAGATATATACTTTAATTCAAGTTAAAAATTAATGTATCTTATTTTTTTTATATTCACACACACATGGCTTTTTCACCTTTCTTTTTTGTATGTGTATTATCATTATTGATGTATTAACAAACTCTACTTCTCTCTCTTTTCATTTTTCATATAAATAAAGATGCAATAAAAGACAAATGACCCCCAATATGCTTTCAATCTTGTTATATATGAATGCTTGCAATGCCTCTATAATTATTTTAGTTAATATTCATTATCCAGTTGATAGCTGATTATCCAGCAAAAATTTGGTATATTTATACAATAAGTCATACACAGATGAACTCAAATGATATATCATTTTATTGTACCATCTCTGATTAGATTTAATGTTGTATCTTTTTAAAAAAAAAATTATTGTCATGATTTTGTGTTATTAATTGTTTAAGATCTTCAAGTGATGTTTATCCTAATTTTGGTGTTATTGTAGCTACATTAGAATACAAAGTAACATTCGTGATTTTTTTTTTATTATTTAAGCAATATAATAAGTAATTTAGTACATTTAGTTTATGTCTTGCTATAAAAATATTATATAAATTTGAGCATATATTTTGATAGATTTTTGCTTTAACATTTTATTTTATTGCATATTTTAATAACAATAGGCTTAAACAAATAAATAACAAGTTATGCATTCATATATATGTATGAATATATGTGTTAAAATATTTTCTTTTTAAAAATTAAAAGAAAACATTTTATTCAAGAATGTTAGTATGTTTATAAAACTAATTAAGTGGAATAATAACTCAATAAATTCAAACAAGGCAAAACTCTCTCTATACAGTAGTGCCACCCTGTGCCAATCAGAGTAATCAATGGATGCCAGAAGGCTTGTGCATAAAATCCCTATCTAATGCCTACTCATCCAATATCCCCAGACTAGTTTCTGGCTAGGGATTTTATGCACAAGCCTTCTGGCATCCATTGATTACTCTGATTGGCACAGGGTGGCACTACTGTATAGAGAGAGTTTTGCATTGTTTGATAACAATTATGTGCTAGTATGAGATAGTGATCATGTGATGTTTAGTGGTTTAACTCAATAAATTAGAAGGAGTAAACTTAAGCTGGTCATTAAATACTGTTTCTATATCAATGGCCTAAATATTACACCACTAAACAAATTATATAAATTGCCTATGATTTAAGTTGGTCACACTATATTGTTTTCCTGAAGGTTTATGATGATGGTGTTCTAGTTGTATTTTTATATTGGACTATTTTCATAATCTATTATGAGTATTGACTATCTTTAGAAAAATTTAACTTTATTTAAATATTCCAAATGCATTCAACTGTTAGTAATAGCACATCAAACAGGTATGTATTTGGAATATTTAAATAAAATTAAATTTTTCTAAAGACATTCAATACTCATATTAGATGATGGAAATAGTCCCATATGAAAATACAACACTCTCTATATATTTACATTAATTTAGTTAGTGTATTGCATCTGCAGTAAATAAAGTATAAAATGTAATATTTTTTTTTAAAAAAAATTAAATTTAAATTGTACCAAAAAGACAATTATTCTTTTGAGAGATGACCTAGAATAAAAACTAAGAAACAGAATTATTTAAAGTGTGTTCTAGAAGAAAATTATAAAATACTTATAAAGTTTAACTATATGGATTAACATATATGTTTATTGTCTGCCAATAAATGATTTGTCAAGTATTATAACCAAATGGATAATGATTTTGGATTTATTAAAATAATGATTAGATCCATTTTTTATGAAGGATAAGACTATGCTTGTTATCTTACAGCAACAATAATGTGAATATTGCTATACCCTACTAAGGATTATTAATCTTAATAAACTTTGAATGTTTTAAGAAAGGAAATAAGCTCTTGGATTACTATATTTTTGAAAATATGATTATTTCATGGATTGTTTTTGCATGAACTTAATAAAGAAATTTAAGGATTATTGAATTGCTTGTGTATAATCATTAATTTATATTTTACTATCCTTTGATAAACATGTCATATGTTTTATTTATATAATTGCTACTTGTATTATTATTATTATAATATAATCCTCAAGACTCTTCCTCCTCTTCTTCTTTTTTATTTTTGCTTACTTTATATAATATATAATATCAAAACTCCACTCTTTTACATTGTATAGCAAAATATATATTTATGTAATTGATTACAGTTTCAACTGTTCCCAGCATTCTTCCTCAGATCTACAAATTTAAACATTACGTAAATACAACCACATTTTATATATTTATACGTATAATCTACAGTTTAACTATTTTACATTATATTATATCCAATAATTTATCATCTAATCCTTTCAACTTTAATACTGTTTATTTTTACTTTTATTTTTATTTTTTAATTTTTATACCCTTTCTATCATAATTTATTATATTAATAAATCCCTTTTCATCTTTACCATATTTTACATTTATAAAAAATTTTTAAACTTCAATAAACTTACTAAACTATTATATTAACTCCCATCCAACATATATTCTATTTTCTATTTTATAATCTTACAATTTAATCCACTAATTATTTAACCTTACTCAATCCATTAATTTTTCTTTTCTATATAATCTAACTTTAACATTTTTTAACTTTTATAAATCAAAACGTAATTACTTTCATATTACTATTTAATCTCTTTTTTTATCATAATTTTATTTTAATTCTTACACTTCAAAAAATTGTAAAAGTAAAATAAGAAGTGTAAGAATTAAAATAAAATTATGATAAAAAAAGAGATTAAATAGTAATATGAAAGTAATTATGTTTTGATTTATAAAAGTTAAAAAATATTAAAGTTAGATTATATAGAAAAGAAAAATTAATGGATTGAGTAAGGTTAAATAATTAGTGGATTAAATTGTAAGATTATAAAATAGAAAATAGAATATATGTTGGATATGAGTTAATATAATAGTTTAGTAAGTTTATTGAAGTTTAAATTTTTTTATAAATGTAAAATATGATAAAGATGAAAAGTGATTTATTAATATAATAAATTATGATAGAAAGGGTATAAAAATTAAAAAATAAAAATAAAAGTAAAAATAAAATAGTATTAAAGTTAAAAGATTAAATGATAAATTATTGGATATAATATAATGTAAAATAGTTAAATTGTAGATTATATGTATAAATATATAAAATGTGATTGTATTTATGCAATGTTTAAATTTGTAGATCTGGCGAAGTCTGCTGGGAACAGTTGAAACTGTAATCAATTAAATAAATATATATTTAGCTATAAAGTGTAAAAGAGTGGAGTTTTGATATTATGTATTATTATTGAGTAGTAGTAGTATTTTGGGATCATTTAAAAATAACCAAAATGAAAATTTTAGTAATTCTAAATTAAATATAAATAATTATAGTAAATTTTTACTTAATAATTTCTTTTCATTTATTTATCATCATCATCAACCATTACCAATCCACTGCAAGATGAAGGTCTCTCCAAGTTCAATCCACCTTCTTTGATCTTTAGCTTCTCTTCACCGCATCACCCTGCACACTTTCTTATTTCATCCATCCATCTCCCATGTGATCTTTTTCTGAGTCTTTTACAATCTCTTGGAATCCAGTTTAAGATTTCAATTGTCCATCTATTATCATCTCTTCTAGCAATATGTCCAGCCCAACTCCACTTCAGTCTTTTAATTTTTTCAATAAAGCCAGTAACACCTTTTTGTTCTCTTACCCATATATTGCATTTTCGATCTCTTCTTGTTACTCCCAACATGCATCTGTCCATACTTCTTTGAGTGATCATAAATATGAAATTGATATATATATGGTAAAGAACTGATTATTATTTGGGATAAGTAACATGTATGTTTATAAAATAATAATTATAATAAATTAACTATTTTATTTGTAATATAAATTATCAGTAAGCAAGCTAAAATAGATTAATACTTTTCTTTTGTATATTTATATATCATTTATTGAAGATAATAAATAAAATATTTTCTTTGTGGTGAAATTGCAATGTCTTAGCATCTTATTATAGTTAAAGTAGGCAGAACATTATAGGCTAAACTATTTCAAACTGTTAAACATATTAATTAATATCTTATTGTTCTATTTATTATATATATATATCATTTATTTTGTAAATAAAATTATCATTGTATTCATTAATCTTGAATGAATAGTTTTATTTTTTTTTTCTCATATGTCATAGCACCGGCTGGGACGCGAACCCACGACCGTCTGCAACCAACTACTTGCTTGCAAGGCAGCTGCGATGACCTCTTGGCTAACAACGCTTGACTAGTTTTATTTAATTTAGTAAATACATGATATAACAATAAAAATTCAGAATCTCTATGCAATTTAAAACATTTGAAATTTTTAACCAGCAAAATAATATATATTTTACTTTTTATTAAAATTCAGTAATTATCAACGGTGAACCTAATGTTTTCATAGATATCTGATCTATTAGTATTATTCAAACATAAAGAAAATCAATAAATTATTTATACAAATTTTATATATAATCATCAAACTTAAATAATTTTATTCATCTTTCAACAATATAATAAATTTAGTACTTGACTTGGTTTGAATAATTTAAAAGGGTTAATTTGTGAATTAAACCCATTATAAACTATTACTGAATATATCAAAAGTAAGTAGGATAGGACATTTTAAAAATAGCATCCTTTTGTAAAGTGGAAAACTATATAAACTATAATAACGAGAAGCTAATACGATGTTGATGTTCAGTAATGGAAATGACTAAAATGAATTGCAATCTATGAATCTTTATCATTTAAATCCACCATGTTATCACTGCATTTTTATTCTTATGGAAATATCTAAAAAATACAGGGTTTTGTCAGAATTACGAATTTAGTTCAAATAGTAATAAGTGCTTCTTCAACTTAATTAAAAATATTCAAGAAAAAGAAGAGAGAGGCAGACCCATACCTGACCATACTAACCTGGGAACTCACAACTGGCTTAAACAGCACCTGAATAAACACTCCTTAAATAGACTTAAAAAACAACAACTAAGGGCTAATGATTTCTTTAACTATAACTCACCAAAGCAAGGCTTTTTAACACTAACATTTGAATATAGACAAGACAAATGACCTTACTACCTTGTAGCAGAATGATATAAAACTATACAATAGCACTTGTTTTGTAATTTGCCAAATTTTCAGATCAAAATTTCTTTTCTGTAACCTATAACTTGTGATTTCACATTGTATTATCTGTATTTGCTCTTAGGTCAAATAAAATTATCTTAAAAGAGAAATAATTTAAACTTAACTATAAATGTAAGTAAATGCGTAATATTGTTTAAGTTTTTATTTTTATTTTTTATGGCTATAAAAAACAAAATAGAATAAAAAAGAATTAACAATTATACTACTGTAATTATGTAAACTTTTGAATAATTAAAAACGTTCAATACTTTAAAAAAGAAAATATTAAATTTAGAATAAAACTTGCTTTTAAACACTAACAGCAGCAGCAAAAATAAGAACAAAATAGAAAATCAGTAATGAAAATAAGAATAAACAAATACAAAAATCCATCTTAACATATAAGAATTTTATAATATTATAACTCGTCTAAATACCAGAGTTCATGAAACTTAATAATAAATATTCTAACAAAGATGTTAAAATAAATAGTATAAAGGGGTGGAAGATAATGGCAAACTATTATTGACGCTCACCAAACCTTCAAATAGCAAAAAAACTGGAGTGAGATGGGATAATAAAAAATAAATATATTCCACAAATAAATAAAAAAAATTTAACTTAAAATCGAAATGTAAATTTAAAAAGTTGTAATGGATTTTGATTAAAAGTAATATTTTGGATGAAGATTTGTGAAAAAATATTGTATCTGTTATTGGGAAATGAACATACTTTAAGAAATTAATAGATTACATATATATATATAAAGAAAGAAAATAACATTTAACTAATTTATTTTTTACAAATTGCTTTTAAAAATTAAAAATCTGTTTTATATAAATACTCTTAGTAAAATACAATTTATGAATATTATTTTTAAAGTAAAAGGAATTCACTTTTATATATAAAACAATTTATTAAAAAGAAAAATCATTCTTACTTATTGATTTTTTTTTATACAATGAATATTTCTTTATATGTATATATTATTTTAAAATACAGAAATTATATATAGCCTGAATAAATATAAGATATAAAAAAATTCATTTTAACATTTTCAAAAGTAAAATATTATGTTACTACAAACAAGGATCCAAAACTAATCGTTCAGCAAGAATATGGCATAAAGAACAAGCTGTGAAAAAACAACTTAACCTTGTATATGTAGTAATTAAAAAAAGTCTCTTAATGTACATTATATGCTTGTGTAAACTGTGATATGTGTATTACGCAATTATGCACTTAAAATATGTAGTTATGTATGATAATGCAACTTAAATCTATATAAACACCCTTATCTTAAAATTGTTCTTTCCAGTAATCCATTCATCAATCCTAAATTTCTGAATCATGAATTGCTTATTCTAAAATTCATTGTTGTCTTCTAAATCCTATGATGATCTTGGTTTTTTGGAAGAGTGCAGCAGGTGATGACTGAGGAACTCTAGAGATAAAGTTTAGAATGGATGGTTGATGTGCTTCTTGAATTTTTTTTATATGGGATACCATGATTTCACAACTGTGAAAAGTTTAAGTACACCTATGATGGTTTGGACACTTTGTTCTATTTTGTCTTTGTTTTTAAAAATAATGGTGATGATAAATGTGAATAAACCCATAGAAGAACAGATATCATGATTTTTTTTCTCTTCTTTCAAAGTTGATTTAAAATATCTATTTCTGTTTCTATGCTCAGAAATTTTCTTGATTTTTTCATGGTCATATTAATTGAAGCCATGATTCTAATTTAAAATGTATGTAGCTATAAATGTTTAAACAGAATCTCTAGAAAAAACAGTATTCTTTTAACTGACAAAATGTACAGCAAAATAAATGAGAAAGTGAAAGTAAACAAACTAGCAGTTAACAATTTTTTTGTGTTCTTCTGCACAACTGTTTCTCATTGATCCATACTGAAGTATTTTTTTTCAAATTATACTACTATATTATATTATTTACATAAAATTATTTACAATTAAAGAACATTGTAACAACTTATTTAATTGATCAGAAAAATGTGTTATTTATCATTAGTGTAAAAGCAGCAAAATTAGCATATGGTACATTGTTAAAATCTAATCGTAGTTAACTTAAAAAAAACATTTTGACAATATTAAAAAAGAAAAAAAGTATTTAATGCATTCTGTGTTTGCATATTGTAATCAATAGTTACGGCTTTTTTTATTACTATTTGTATTATGCAGGTCTAAATAAAGATCACTTTATATACAAATACACTAGCTGTAGCATTTTTTTGCCTTGAGATATCACATTTTGTTAAGTACGGTAGACATGTTCTTTGAAATGATTTTCAAATTTTTTGATTAATGCAATTTAACTTTTTAAATAAATATTAAACCTATGAATCTTTTTCAATTTATTTGTATGCAATTTTATATACTTTTTTAAAAACTGAAAATACATTCAAGTTAACAGTTTTATGCTGAATAAAATTTTCATTTTTTTTTTCAATTCTACATTTTTATACATGTGGGATAACATTACAAGTTGTTTTAAAATCGAGCAAATGAACTGTGTTATTTTTAATTTAGAAGTAATCTTTAGCATACAAAGTTCATTATTATGAAATATTTTTTTTTTCAAAATAACAATTATAATAACTAAATTACAATATGATGATCATTATTTTTGCCACAAGCAAAGTACTGTTTGTAAAAAATTTGATTCATAAAAGTGAATAAATACAGTGTGCAGTTTTTAAACTAATGTATACATTTTAAAATTTAGTATGGTATTAATGTATTTGGTTATTATATGACATTAAAATATGATTTTGATTATTTATTATATTAAAAGAAACATGTTTTTTGTGCTTTGTAATCATTAATGATGAAAATCTTTACTTTGGATATACCATTAATGAAGAACAGATTGTCTTGCAAAGATGCTGGATGAAAATTATATAAAATACTGTAGTGTACATTCATTAATCGTATTTTAAGTTTATAATTGAAATATGGTATGCAGTATAAATATTGTGTCCAGTATTGTGTATTATGAATAAACTCTGTACTATACAGTTTCAGCATGAAAGTCGTTATTTTGCTTTTGAATGATATAACATTAATAACTATCATATGATGTCATCAGAATTACAAAATAGCCATCAAAAAAAATTTTTTTTTACATTTTTTTATGATTAATCGATTGTAAATCAAAATAGGGGATACAAAATTGATGATGATCACTTTTGTAAATCCTCACATAAAGGTAGGCACTAAGTAGGATATAAGTGTGCATGATAATATAATGATAGTATAATTTGTATGACTAAAATTGGTTTGTAATATAAATTTTGTGGCTAGAAAAAATATAATTAAAAAATGAAGTCCCAGCTATTATTGATTTTACAAAATCATATTTTATTGCTCACTGAATGAGGAAAAAATCACTAATAATATTATGAAAATTTAAAATCCTTTTAATGTGACCATTTTACTGAACTTTTTCAAAGGTATAAACAAATGCATAAACAAATGCATACCATTAGTACACATGTAGTATAAATTGTTTAAATGATAATCAATTAAAAACTATATATTAAAACTGAATATTTATTTGTTCCAAAACATATGTCACATAAAATATTTGGAAAGATAATGTAGTAGCTGAGAAATATTCATAACTTATCTATTAAAATAAAATAGGATTTTTATTTAGCATAAATATGTGGTTTATAATTATTTTTGTTCAAAGGAAAAATTATTTAACATATTTATAATGCACGATTCATAATTTTCTAAATATTTTTTTATTATGCTGTACATTAAAATATGTATTTTTTATCGTTTAATTTTTACAATTTATTTAATGACTTTTATTCTTAATATCTCCCCGCCATCAGTCACATATAAACTTACTTAATTTTATTTAAAATCAAACAAATTATTATTATTTTTAATTCTGTGCTTTTGAACCCAACTCAGGTAAAAAGTTATATAATGGATTCACAAATTACGTATCTAACTTCTCAAGTTTATTTATGTGCCATCCCAAACAAATGTAAATAAACAAAAAAAAGTAAACAAATAACTAATAAAAACAATGAAATTTATGAATTTATTAAATTTTACAAATCTTGTTGGAATGGTAGTCATTTTTTTAAAACCAAATACCACATTTTCAAATGTTAATTTTCATGTTTATATTTTCTTCATGATCAGTAGCATTATTGAAAGCATATATATATATATCGATTTATTTCTCAACATTTTTTTTTTTTAATTTTTTTTTATTCTGTATAGTCAAGTATTTTTTTAGAATCATGAGTGATAATTCAAAAAACCTTATATTTTCATTAAAGAAGAAAATAAAAATTATTTGATTTAGTAAAAAAAAAATAAAAGAAGTGTTATTCAGAAATGGGCCATACGTATCAAAAAACTGAATCATTTATTAGAGAAATAATAAAGAGAGAAAAGCAGGTCCATGCTATTGTTGCTTATGCTCCCATCACAGATGAATTAAACATATGATCATTAATAAGTCTCTTTAAAATCAATAAAAAGAAAGCCAATTTTTTGTCTGACTTAATTTTATAGGATTGGGGGGAAATATTATAAAGTTTACAATACTTTAAAAAATTGGTTTGAGTCTTTAAAGACTCTATTTTACTAGGCATATATATATAAGCAATTTCTTAATATCCCTAATTTTTGCAAAAAAAAAATATTAAATATTATTTGCCACATATTAGAATAAAACAATTAATAATATTAAAAGTATATAAACATATACTTAAATAAAATAACTATTAATAAGTATCTACATAATGCACTCTAAAACAAATAATTGAAAATCATCAAAAAATCATATTAACCCTATTTAAAATATAAGTAGCCAAATCTACAAAATAAAATTAATTAATGCCTGATGCTATACTAGTAATTATAAATAAAATAGATATTCATATAACATTTCAATACTAGCCAAAAAGTAAAATTTTACTAAAATTCTTTCACAACCATGGTTTCATCTATTAACAAATAGACCTTTTTAAGTGAAATTCAATAAATTATACTTCCCATCATTTACTTTAACAATCAACTTCAATTAACATCAAAGGATGTTTTCATGAGATTGGTGGCCTCAGATTCAAAAGTATTTATCATTAAAGTTTCTTTTACTCTGATTTTCAATTAATTAATTAATGGATTTGTTTTAGAAAATGATAGCATTTTTGGTAATTTAGATATTGAAAGCATTTATCAATTAGTTGATAAGATAAAAAGTATTAATGTGTTTCTTACTGTTTTAAAAAAATATGAATATGATAAGATCAAGATTATCCATGCTTGCTATTGTTATTAGAAGATTCTATGCATTTTGTGTGGAATGATGTGTTTTATAAAATTAAAGAGGAATGGATTATGGGATATGTTATTTTTTCTTTAATGTGCTGTCTATATTGATTTTTTAGAGAGCAGTGTTATTAATAGTTATTTTGCTTCTTTAAAATTATTTTTTAGATATGTTGATGATTGTTTTTTTGTTTGTTTTTTGATAGATTGAAGGCTTTAGATTCCAACATTAAATTTATTATTGAAAGCAGTTTTTTGAATTTGTTAGGTTAAAATTTTTAGATGTAAGTGTTGAAAAAATTTAAGAAATATGATAAAGCCAGACAATTATCAATCTTTCTTTATTGAATTTTTGTTATAAAAGTTATTATTTTGAAAGTAATAGTTATATTCAAAGGAGTCAATTTGGTTCTGATTATATTTAGTTAGGATGTAATCATGAACTTATTAGAAATGTTATATTTAATAAAATATCTTTAAATGTATTAATAATAAACATTTACTTTTTAGTGAGAATAGAGAGTTTATTTCTTTACTATATAAGTCATCAATTTATAAATTGATTTATAAAAATAGTTTTTTATTGGATAATATGAAAGAGTTAATTAAAAATAGCCAATTGATAGCAAACTATTCCTGGAATAGTTTGTAAGATTCTTACAATTGTCATAAAATTTATATAGGTCAAAATAAATTAAGTCTTATTGAAAGAATTAAAGTTCATATAAGTAGAGATAAAAATAGATATCATAACTCAGCTTTGTATATTGATGAATTGAATACAGGTCACAAAATATTATTTGGCAATCTTTTATAAAAAATGTGAATTGAAAAGAAGAGTTTTGATGATAAAATTTTTTGAATCTAGCACCATCAATCTCATGAAGACATCCTTTGATGTTAAAGGAAGTTGGATGTCAAAGTGAATGATGGGAAGGGTATTTTATTTTGTGTATATATATATATATGTTGTATATTTTGTTGAATTTCACTTGAAAAGATCTATTTGTTAATAATTGAAATCATGATTGTGGAAGAATTTTAATAAAATTTTGTTTTTTTGGGTGGTATTGTAATGTTATGCCTGTTCTGAAAGCAGACTAACAACTAGTCAATTATAATTTCAATTTCCATTCAAACTATGTATTATTTAGATAATAAAGCTAATAAGACTCAAGGCTGGATAGATTTACAAATATAAATACATGAAAGCAAACAATATTTAAACAATAGCAATCTCACTAACAATCAACAATTGCAATCTGTTGTCAAGGCAACCTCATTTACAATAAATGTGAATACCTTTCTTTACCTATGGTCCAATATGTTTATGTAATCACTAAAGATTGCAACTTCACTAAAGAGAATGTGATTATTAATTCAAAGAAGTTTAAATAAACCTCATAAACAGGAAATTATAACCTGTTCTGTTTCTCACTCTCTTTAGTCAAATTGCAATCATTAATGTCTATATAAACATGTTGTACATAGATAAAGGTGGCTAGCCACCATTGTTATACAAGGAGGTTGCCTTGACAACAGACTGAGATTACTGAATGTTACTGATATTGTTTAAGTGTTGACTGATTTTGTTTATTTACATTTATAAATCTATCTAGTCTTGAGGATTATTAAATTTATTATCATAAATAATACATAGTTTCAATAGAATTTGAAAGTTATACTTGACTATTTGTTAGTCTGCTTTCAGAACAGATTACATTTGCCTGTTTAATAGAGATTTATTTAAATTTCTTTGAATTAATAATCTCACTCTCTTTAGTCAAGATGTAATCTTTAGAGTCTATATAAACAGATTTGTCCATAGATAAAGATGGGTATCCACTTTTATTGGTAAAGAAGATTGTCTTAGTAACAGATTGAAATTGTTGATTGCTATTGATATTTGTATAAATATATATTTACATTATAATTGTATTTACATATTTATTGTTAAAATGTTTGTTACAAAATTTTAAAATAAAAAAGGATTTTGTTAACTTTGTTAAATAAAAAAATAGTCTGTTTAATAAATATATTACAATAGAATATTTACATTGATTAGTATTTATTACTAATGCTTTTATAAATATTGTCCAATGCTAATCAGAACCTATACCATTTACAACAACATTTGCTGTAATAGTGATATTAGCGATTAAGCCAATGCACATGTGCTTTAAAGATAAATTATAAATGAATACTCTCACTTTTCCAGACACAAGATATAGTTTTTTAGAAAAGATGGAATGAATCACCCATCCTTTCAACCCAAACATTTATGTATGAGCAAATCTTAAGTGTATGGAAATGAAAGTGTGAAGATGTTAAGCAATCACTTTAAATTATATTTATTATGCTTGAATGAATGATGCTTGCGAAATCTTTACAATTTATGATACGTCATTCTTTAGTTGAAATTAAACATACATAATGAGATATTATTTTATATAGCTAAAAAACTATATCTTGTGTTTGGAAAAGTGAGAGTATTCATTTATAATTCATCTTTAAAGTGCATGTGCATTGACTTAATTGCTAATATCACTATTTCAGTATAAAAACATAGTGCTATATAAAATAATATCTCATTATATATGTTCAATTTCAACTAAAGAATGATATATTGTAAATTGTAAAGATTTCACAAGCATCATTCGTTCAAGCATAATAAATGTAATTTAAAGTGATTGCTTAACATCTTCACACTCTCATTTCCATATGCTTAAGATTTGCCCATACATAAATGTTTGGATCAAAAGGATGGGTGATTCATTCCATCTTTTCTAAAAACTATATCTTGTGTCTGAAAAAGTGAGAGTATTCATTTATAATTTATCTTTAAAGTGCATGTGCATTGGCTTAATCGCTAATATCACTATTACAGTATAAAAACATAGCGCTATATAAAATAACATTTACTATTTAATTAATTGTATAGAATGCTAGCTGTTTATATATCTATGTCATCATCATTTTTATCCATTATCAATCCACTATAGGATGAAGCTCTCTCCATGTTCAATGTATTTTTTCTGATCTCTAATCTACTATAACAGTAAATACATGAGTAAAATATTTATAATGTTAAAATAATACAAACACCAAAATAATACAAACAATAAATATTATATGTATTTAAATATAAAATTCTCATATATTTATTGTTTGTATTATTATTTTAGTATTATACATATATTATTCACATATCTACTATTATGTTAGTTTTATTGCTTGGTGACTCCCTCATGTGTGAAAAAAAGTCACAAATTGCATACTTAAGTGGTGTCCATAATTCTTTCAAAATTTAAAATACATTTCTTATTCTTAAAAATAAAACTATGATGCATAAAATGAAATCTGAAATCTGTTAAATCAATAATAACAATATTTAAATGAAACATTGTATTTAACTTTCTGTTTCTTGTTTGGTTTTTGTTATTCAAAACTGGAAGTTTATTTAAGCTTATTTTCATTAGTGCATACACAGTTTATTCAAGAATTATTTACATTTTTCTTTTCTATAGTATACTAGTTCTTCCATGAAATAAAAAAATTGATTTCTCCCATCTAAAATTTTCTATTTATGTAGAATAGCTTAATTCATATCATGAGTTCTATTAGTAGCAAATTATTATATATATATAGATTCGTGTATATGCATTACTGAAGATTTATTTGCCATTTGCAATTTTTTGTATATATATATATATATAAAATAGATCATGTACAGACATGAGTTTCCTTCATGTGATTGTAGACTGATATCACATAGACTATCTCATAGAAATAACTTAGTTAACTGAAAGAAACAAGTCAACCATTTATATCTTTTAATTAATACTTAGTTTTTATATTGTCTAAACTTTTTTTTTTTTCTCAAAGTAACCTTTATTAATAAAAGACTACAAAAATTTTGGGTACACTTACCCATTGAGGATTACACAGTGATTCAATGTAACAAGGTAAAATGTACATATGTTCAAAAATAATTACATCCATAAAAATTGCTGTAATGTGATTAATGTGTATCTGTATGTGGATCCACATGGCCCAGCCATTGAGAAGTTAACCATCACCTAATGGTCTCACCCCTGGGGCCCCGAAGTGAAGACTTAAATGCTTCAGCTGAATGGGTGAAGTCCAGCATTGTGCCAACCACCACAACAGGCAGTGAGGCCCAAGTTCACCAAGCAATAGACTCTCGAACCACAGCCGAGCCATGTCAAGACAATTCTGAATACCTCTGCCTCCCAATTAGCAGTCCAAATGAGCAGGGACCACAATCGGTCTACCTGCCCAAAATTGGAAAACCAACTTGGGTAAAAACTAAGAAGTAATAAGTAAAGAATGAGATCGACACTGCCCAAAACCAGTCTATCAGGGACACAGCAGCCAACCAGAGCAGGAATAGCACCAACTTTGACTGTGTAGCCCCCCAGCAGATGTTCTGGGCAGTGGCAAAATTGTTAACAGCTCACACCATAAACCAGATACCTAATGTCTACAACCTGTAAAGAACCGTGTTATAAATGCTGCAAAAAACTGCTTTTCTTCTTTAAAAATCAATATTACTATTTCATTCCTCCAATTATCTGGTGCATTTTTATCATGTAGGTATTTGGTTTATAGTTTTGATAACAATTTTTGTATTTCTTTTTTTTTTCTGTTTTTAAAATATCCATCATTTTCTGAATTTTTTATTTTCTACATAATTTTAATTGCATGTCTCAATTGTTCAATTCAATTGCTTGAAAATACAGATGTAGCAATCATAGTGGTTATTTTGTTTGTTTATTTTTATTACTACATAATTTTTTATAAGACTCTTTCACATAATTTCTACTTTCCTTCCAATACTCAGATGTTCTATACTTTTGAGTATTATTTTTTTCTAATGTTCTTTAATTAATTCTTACATATATTTTCGTATGTCATTATTAACTCTTTTCCATGCAATTTTACCAAATTTTAGATTTTTGATTCTTGATTATGGATTATTTTAATTATTGTTATATTCCTTATTTTCTTCATACATTGTCTTATCTCAGTTGAACATGTATTGGTGAATTTACAGCAATTTTGTATCTATTATGTTTGTTGCAATTCTTAATAGATCATCAATTATCTTTCTATTAATCTCAATTATCTTAAAGTCTGTCAGTGTTTTAAAGTGAAGATTAAGAATGTTAACTCTCAACAATGACTTTTTTAATAATTTCCAGCTCTCTAATTTTCCATTAACACATATATTATATCTAACTAATCAGCGATCACTTCCTGTGATACTTCTATGAAGAACATTATGATCTTGAATATATATTTTCTGTTAATCAAAATATAATCCAATCCTACTTTACTTTTATTTAAATATTTCCATATCCATTTCTATTAAGCATTTTTGTTAAAGAAAAAATTCAAAATATAATTTTTTTTCCCCCTGAAAATTCCACAAACCTTCATTAAAAAAAATTTCATCATAATTAAATTTATTCACTGCACTTCGATTTTTCAATCGTTTTCAATTTTTATATTAAAATTCCCATAATAATTTTAAAGTGTTATTTGCAATCAAAAGCATTTGGTACATCTAAGTAAAAAATCTCTATTTCTTTATTACAATTAAAACTTGTTCATTAAACTGAATAGCTGATGTTGCCATTCTGTCTGATATACTATCAATTCTGTTCTATTTTATTTTATAATCAATTTAACTCCATTTGTGTGTTAATACTTATGATTTTATTTTAAAGAATATTATCGTTTTTCAAATCAATTATTTTTTAATCTAACTTAATAAAGTCCAACAATGTCCCATTTAATAATACATAATTCTTTTTTAATTCATATAATCTTCTGAGTCTTGAAAGCTATAAGACAATTGTAATTATCTAAATAAATGGTTATCATTTAATAGCAATTGGATTGATAATCGGAAATCATTAGCACTTTTCATCTTTGGTTGCAAAACTGTTGCCTTTTGTGATAACTTTAAAACTCTTAGAAATAAATACCACAATAAGTATTTCACCCTTCCTTCGAAAAAACTCAATTAAATCATTAATTAGACTATGGAGTCTTAAACTCAAAAGTAAAAAGCCAATAACATATCATACATGGAGATGCATATTAGTGGCAATCCATCTATATTTATTTTCCAAGTGAATATTCAAATATTAATAGTTTCAACAGCAAGAACATATAAAATGGACATTAAGAATTTTCCCTACTTGGTTTTTTTAATATCTCAAATAGGAATCAAAAGTTTTCTTTTTTCAGTTAACAGCAAATTTGTTTCGGCTTTATATATATATATTAAACAGATACGTTGTTTCATATATCCTGAAGCCCCCCCCCCCATTTATAAGTATATAATGGAATATAAAAGCTGATACAGTTAGTGTGTGAAATTTAGAAAAATAGATAAATAATTGACAGTGATTTAAAATCAGTTTTTCAACTACATTATAAAAACCAAATGTGTGAATTAAAATTCTCTAAAAAAAAAGAAAGAGAGAAAATCAATATTTAAATATACAGGTAAAATTAAATGACACGTGTGTTTAATGAATCTTTAACATTAAAAATTTTTTTGTTGGAGCTGAATGTTTTCCTAATTAAAGCATAGAAATTATATAATTAGTTCACAAAGAATGATAGCATCGCTTTTTTGCCTTAGGCAAAAGAAGTTAACACATTTTTGGTAAACATGTTGGTTGGCATAGATGAGGTCAAAGAAGATATTGAAAAGCACCATGGGAAGTAGAAGAATATAAAAGAGAAGAATTGGACAATTCCAGCTAGTTAGTTGATTAATTGTAGTAGTTGCTTTGCAGTAAATTGCAGTTCAGTCTTCAGTCATTCTACAGCAAAGAGTTTAGATAATCAGACCAACAAAAATTGGAGCCACTATGGCCATTAATTAAATAAGTGCTGCAGTAAAGAGAAACCTGAAGTTGCCATAAAACTGTGATATGAAAAAACGAATTGTCAATATGGTAAATGCTAAAATGTCTGGTTAGTAAGGAATAGCTTGCTCTCCTTCCCAAACCATAAAAGAAGTCTTGATGATGAAGAAATATACCTAGGTGACAATATGTAAACCATTCAGTCCTAAAGGCAAATCACATTCTGTGAAGATTGTACCAAAGGTGAAACATAAATATAAGAACCATTACGGAGATTTGAAAAGGTAAGAATATTCTATATAGTTATTGAAATATGTTTAATTAAGATTGATGTAATTGTGCTATGATATAAGAATCTTACCTATATTTATTTACTTAATAATAATGATGAATATCTGTAATTATATGGAAGAGTTGTTTTGACATTTGAAATATTTAAAAGTATTTATGAAAATGCAATAAGAAAAGCATTTCTGAAAGAGTAAAGTGAAACATAGTTAAAGAGTTATTTAAAATAATTAATTGGACAAAATGATAAAATATTCGTATCAAATTTAGAAACAAATGTCTTAATGGTAAAACCCAATATTATATGAAAACAGTTATGAACCGAGATAATTTCTTATTGATACAATAATATAATTGCTACTAGTGTTATTAAAATGAAGAAGATAAAACTGAAATGCACTAATAAAAATGGTGAAACATAATAATGAATATAATTTCATTCACTGATTTTTCTTTAATAAAGATTATAAAGTTATATGTGTCAAACTGTTAAATTGTAATTTGCTAAACGAAATATACAAATTGTAATGTGAGGATTAATTTAAAATAGACATACCTGATATATGTATGCACTGTAAATGCTTAATGTTTAACCTAGAAAGGATTAATATTTTATATATATGAGTTTGCTTACTAAAAAGATGTACATCTATATACATGAGTCAAACATGTGAATATATTTGGTTTTGATTATTGACTATTAAATGATTGAATGGAAAGGATTATTTCAAATATAAATCAAGCTTGCCTATGAGTATACTGCAATAGGGAATTAATGGACATATCTATGAATTATATATGTGTGCACATAAGAGGAAATGTAAATTTACAGAATGAGAATTTAAACTTGTGGAATGTTAAGGGAAGTATCTGTGAGGTACACATGAATATGTAAGTCCCTGATTTATAACTGTTGGCAGAACAGGATCACTAATGAAGTGCAGTATGAAATATGAACTTAGCCTTACCATGGAGATGTACAAGCATATGCATACACCTATTATATAAATGGTGCCCACTGTATGAGTATCAGTGATGAAATTAAGCATCAGAGAAGTTACTGATGGAATAAACGAATTGATCCATGAAAACTGAACTGTCAATGAACTTTTTTGAAGGAGTCATTATCCAAAGTATTGTTAGTTAAATAAATTGTTGTTTCATAAAATTAATATATCTTGTCAGTTTCATTTCACATCATCCATCTATCAGTGTATTTGTTTACTGGAATCTCATGTTTCCTGAGCTATGTCCAACATAATCTGATCTGGGTGAGTAAAGTTGTAGTGAGCTGGAACTCTGGTGGGGCCATTTGGGAAATCAAACATAAATTTCTAGAAGTTGTCAGTTTCTTTAATGCTACTGTCCCTGATGAGCAGGACATATTGTTTAGGGGTGAGTTATATCAGCTTTGGATAACACCAATCATTCTTTCCTTCCTGCAATATGCTCATCAGGAAATATATAAACTACCAGAAGGGATGGAGACCCCAGTCCAGTTACAATATATATATATATGTTGATACAAAGATTTTCATGGGTTGCATATATAAAAGACATATTTTGTGTGTTCATCCATGAACTCGCAAATATGTCTTTTATATATACAAATGTTATCAATTACCTATCATTAAATGGTGACCCTGATATTACTTCACCTTAAGGTAAAACTATATCATGAAATTTCTATTTATATATATTGTACTCTGTCAATAGGGTGATGACTCCTAGAAACCATGACATGTTCCTAAATTATGCTATATTGTTGTCTTATCTAGGTACAATTTTATACTCTTAATTATTTCTAAATTATATTTAATTTATATTAGCAATTTTGAGATCCACTTATCCTATTAACAAGATCACATACCCTATAACATTAAACATATAAGAAAGTATTTGCTCAATGGCACAAGAATACTAAGATACTCCTCCTTATTAAGTATCTAAATATTCCCATGACTAACAGTAATACTTAAATAAATATAATAAAACATTTATAATCATTAACCTTAAATTAAATTAATGAATAAAATTAAACTATCATTCTATTGTATATTTATCCTTTATTATTATTACTTGTATAAGCTTATAAATAATAATAACCTTAATAATAACATTATGCTAAGGAGATCTCAGGATTATCATTGATTTTTAATTAGCTATTCCTTCCACCTGTAGGATATCAAGAGGGATTTTACTTAACTCTATAATTAAAATTATATTACTACTTTGTATTTATGTTCCCTAATACTTAATAATAAATAATTATTGTTATATAAATTGTAATTATAATTTATAACTCTAAATAATAACTTATTCATACCCTGATTTTTTATAAATAAACATACTTTAATAAATTTGCAATATATTTTATCAATAACTTATGTAATCAAGGAAGTTTATAATAATTTAAGATCTCTATTAAGAAATGTTTTCTTAAATGTTTGATATATCTTATTTTGTACTGGATTAATTTCTTATTCAAATTTCAAACTGCATGCTTTGGTTCATGTGTACATTACAATTAAGACTCATTGAAGATTGTGTAGTGATGATAATCCAAACAAAAAAAAATGCAACTTTAA
Source organism: Epiperipatus broadwayi (assembly GCA_028023455.1). Lineage (NCBI taxonomy): Eukaryota > Metazoa > Onychophora > Udeonychophora > Euonychophora > Peripatidae > Epiperipatus > Epiperipatus broadwayi. The sequence continues at coordinate 6,223,205 of JAQFVV010012420.1, forward strand.
ATACTTTGTTTAACTTTTAAACATTAATTTTAATAACATATTATTTACAAAATCTTTCAATAATTATTTTGAACTACTAAGTAACTTAATACATAACAATATTAATAACATTATATAACAATATAATACAGCAAAGTATATAAACATTTAAACATTTCCAATCCCCTTAAATAAATACCCCCTCCCCTTTTCATACAATATGGTGTTGTTGTTGTATTTAACTTTATTTCTTATCTTAAAAAATCATGTGTATTTACTAAATAATTATTCTTCTTTTTTATGTATTTGGTTTACCCTCATTACCCCTTATAGATTATGCTGGCAAATATAAGAAGAGTTAAAATATGGGTTATTATTTCTTAACTGAAATAATTTTATTGTAATATTATGAAATATTATCTTTTCATCTATTTTTAGATTTTATGATATTTATCATTTGATCTTTCCTTTTACCTTGCACTAAGAAGATATTAATATGAAACTTCTGAAATCATTAATTTGTTTTCTGAGATCACACTCAATTTTTCTATGACCTTATTATCAAACTCTATAATGAAATACAAAAAATGAAACTTTTATACTATACATTCTCAAATATGACAACTTATCTCCTCTGGAACTAATTTTCATTTACAATTTATGATACTAAGCTAAATATTAATTGAACACTCTTTGGTGCATCCTAAAAAAAACCCCGTATCTTCATTTTATCTAAACAACTCAGATATTAACTTCCTATTTCCAATTTCTACCTGTTTTGTACATTTCTTATAAATAATAACCTCTAAAGAATTATAAACTAGAATTACTTATGACTCTATTACAATTATATTAAAACATTAATAGTTAAACATAAGATCAAACTTTAAATATCACCATTTATCATTTTCAATATTGTATTCGAACACAGACATATCCCATCTTATAATACACATATGTAACTACTTTTATGTGTATATTTCACTAGCTCATAGTTTATATCCATTTATTTTAATTATCTAACAATATTTAATAAAATAAAAACTTTAAACAATTAATTACATAGATAAATTAATCAAATTAATTATTAATTTCTTTATCTATACCCCTGTCATATTGATAATGATTATTTTAAAGTATAAAATTAAACTACATACAAATATTATGTTACAAGTTTTTTTTCTTTAAAAATAAATTCATATTTAAAAAAATTTAATTTTCAATGGTACTCCAATCATTCCAAATGGTTCAGACTAGTTATGCATAAACATTCCTCTCACTTCTGTTTCTTTTGTTCCCGTAAGTAAATCACCAAAACTATAAAATTCCAATGCCAACAAGTTATTTACAATGTTTTAATTTCTTTTTCCTTCTTAACAATCAAAGATTAGTTTCAACTTGTATAATATATATTATTTTAATATTTCTTGCATTAATTATACTTGTCTTCACATTATTGCTCATATACTTTTTGTCACTGTTATCGTTTTAGATAGCAGTTTACACCTTCTCTTTCAATGTAGAATGATATCATTTTCAATATACATTTTATATTCTCAAATAAGCTAGTGTTTATTCCATTGATTTATTCAACACTTTCTCCTCACATACATATTTATTTTTTATTAGTTGCTTTTAGTAATTATTTGATTTTTTATACTTGTTTTATTTTTTTTTTTCATTTACAGTTTTGATAAATAATTATTTTATTTTCCAAACACACCATTTTGATTTATTACAGTATAAATATAATCTTCATTTCAAGCTTTTCTTATCCTTTTAACTTTTAATTTTAACTTTTAATCCTTCATTTATCATATATATAATTCATCAAAAAATTATATTATACATGAAAATTATACTAAAGCTAATGATGATCTATTTATATCTTTTATACCATTGAAATTTTTATTCAGATACAGTTTTGTATGTTTTTTAATACTAGGTACACTTTTCCATACCCAAATATTTCCATTATTATTTATTACTAATTTAGTTTTAATTATCTTTAAAAACGTATACTTAACTCTGTCAGGAATAATTTTCTTTATATTCATCCATCGATTCCAACTTAATCTTGTCCAACTACTATAATAGCCATGCATAAATAATTCATTTTGTTTATTAACTAGATTATGTATTAACAGAATACTCACAGTGTTTTCTTTGAGGTTATATATTTATAATACTTTAGCATAATTATACAACTTTTTCCTTTCATTCTTCTAATATTTTTTTCTATATAATGATTTCAAGATATTTGCTGAAAACTATTAAATTGTTGAGTTCACCAGTAGAGACTTAACTTTCTTTTACTCCTCCAATTTAACAAAAATGTTATAATATATAGTTTTAAATTCTTAAATACATCATAATCAATTACTTTTAAAAAAAAGTTTTCAAAGAATCTAAACAAACTTTGAGAGACAAAAATCAAGTTACTTTTTCCTCTGATCTGTAATCTTTTTTTTACAATTTTCCCTCCAATTTTTTTTCTTAAAACATTGTCTGCTGGCTGTTAATTTATTGCAAATTGTGCTTTTCTATTGGTTAATTCTCCCACTTCACTGATTTTGAATATTTAATGAGTTGCTTGTAATTTATCTATTTTTAAAAACAAATATTTCTCAATAAAAAAACAATACCTTTCACGAACTGAATAAAAATACAATTTACTTTAAATCAATTTAGATCATTTAAATTTTATTTTTATACAGACTAGATCTGAGATTATTTTTGTGAACTTTTAATCACTAAAATTCATAACATAAATATTAATTATTTATTTGGAACATAAATTAAGATTTCACCAGAAATAGTCATTGCTTTATAATATTAGATGCACACAGACATGATTATCTATCTATAATATGCATAATTTTATTTATAAGATTAGATTTGAACTTCATTATAATTTTAAATATTATCAAACAATTACATATTATCAAATATTATTAATTTATATTTTATTATTTTATCTTTTATACACCTTTGATAATAAATACTTTAATCAGGATTTATAGCACTTATATTACTTTAAATTAATTAAGCCCAAGTTCAAACCCTATGATAACTAAAATGATTGTTATTTTTTATAGTTTAATAAATAAATATGTTTGATTTTATAAAATTTAAAATTATACAACTTAAAATTTATTCCCAATATGTTTTATAATGGGGTGTACCAATAAAAAGGTTACAATATATATTCTATGTGTGTTGATTACCTTAAGTAATATACACTATTATGTACAATTGCACGCAAAATACCTATACAAAATAGGCCAATAATAATACTATGATACAGGTTTGTGTTGATTTTGTTTTATGTTAAATAGGGCAAAGGGTAAAGAGGAGATAAACATTGCATTCTTTATGACTGTCTCTTCATTTACTAAGTTTAATATTTTTATTTAAAAGAATGACTTATGATGTGCACCCATTATTCATATAATGGTCAACCTGTGAATTTTTTTTTTACAATAGAAAGGCTCATACATTAAAAGTTCTGTGGAAAAAAATATATCAAAAATATGTGTCTTCTTAAAATGTATCACATCTGATAATTTGTACTCCTTTTTGATACATTTTATGGCTCATTATAAAATCTATTTTTTTCTTTAAATACATATTAAGAGAGATTAAAATGGTTCTTTTATTTTATGGGCTGAAATCATATGTTTAAAATGTGAACCATTAATAATAATAAAGTTTATGGTATATATTTACAAAAGGGAAAACATAAAATATTGGAAGATTATCATTTATTTATTTAAAAAGTATTATAAATATTTTATTAAATTAGACAATGCTGATTGACAGACAATTGTCTTAAATCATTCTTCTTTAAAAATGTAAGAGAGCATATCCCAACTGCAGAGACATGGCTAATTAAAATGCAGTTTGAGAACCAGTGATATGTTTGTTTTTTAGTATCTAAAACCAAATATTTTTAAAATATAATGGGGGAAAGGTAGAGATTATATACATATATAATACTAGATAAAAATATATTATTGAACTGATCTTATAATTAATATAAAAAAAAACAGCAATGGCAAATTTACTAAATAAACATATTTATTTACATAAATATGTTACCTGATTGTAAGGCTTCATTATTTTATAATGCACAAATAACTTTTACATCATAGAACATTAAAGTGTGTAATGAAACTATAAAAAAAGATTAAAACACTGAAAGTGATAGCCTATTGGTAGTAGTATTTGTTATATCTTTGCCTAGATTTATGCATTATTTTTAAACAAAAATTAACATACATACCCATATCTATATGCAAAGCCTAGTTTTCAATTTTTTTGTACTACCATATAAAGTTTTTTATTTTTATTACAATCAATTAACTTTTTAAAGTCCTCTTGTGGGTATCATTACAAATAGAATGTACTAGAAAAAGTGATATGTTGACGATGTATATTTATAAAAAATAACTCTTATCTAACATAAAACAATTATTAATAAAAGAAGATAAAAACACTATGTTCTAGAAAAATTGATCTCTGTAGTCAAACTAAGGGTTTATGTTAACCCTCAACTGTACATAAAGAAAATAATAATTTATTCCTTTATTTATTTATTTATTTATTTAATACACATACTAAAATATATGACAAACCATACCATATTTCTGACCAACTCTGTTTGGTTCATGAAACAGATAAAATAAACTAATATATATTATTTAAAATTACATGTATGTAAAATATTAATTAAAAAAGCTATGTATATATTAAATATATATAAATACAATTTGAAATATTAAAATTTGAAAATGATAACATAAAAAAAAATAAAACAAACAGACATACAATGAAGAGACAGAGAGTGAAAAAAGAAAGCAATTTCATACATTTATAGATAAAGAACATTGATATCACCCACCACTATGTTAAGATATTTCAGCAACGCCCTCTGTGAACAAATATAAAGTCTGAACATTACATTTATTCTCAGATGACATTTCTGAAACATCTTAACATAATAGGGAAAGTAAACTATATGACACTTTTCATAGGGGACTCACTAATTAGAGGATGTGGAGATATAATTGCAGGAGAGAATAGAAATAGATATGTAAGAGTATGTTTGCCTGAGATAAATTTAGGGATGTAACAGATAAGATAAAGAAACAAGGGAGTAGAGATGTTTATGCTATGGTAAAAACAAATAATTTGTCGAAGTCATCAGAGAGATTAATGGATGAGTACAAAAAATTGATTAGTAATTTGAATAAGGTTAAAGGAAGAGTAGGAGTAGTTGGATTACTACCACGATTTGACAATAGATATACACCTGGGTCTCTTTTTATGCGGATTTATTTAACACAATTTTGAAGTTATGCGATTCACGTTTCTCCAGAAGTCGAACTCCGATAATGCGCTATTACTTTAAATAATAAATTTCGTGCACTTATGTCATATTGAAAGTAATAGCACATTATTGGAATTCGACTTCCATCTTAGTAATTTCAATATTTTCAGTCCTTTATAATCGTAAGATTTTATGCAATAATGAAATTAAAATCATGATTTCCACATTTTATGTATACACACATTAAATTTTACAAGATTATAATGTAAATTTGTTCAAACATTGTGCATGTTAATTTTGCATTTTAAATCACATTCTGTTTTTGCTTTTTAAAAAAGAACGTAATCAATTATTAATCATTTAGTGTCCGCAAGTTTATTTTTAAAAGGTGAGTAATAGCAGTGGGCACAATTAAAATTGAAAGTTAAAGACAAAAATATGAATTTAATTTTTAGTTATTAGATTAATTACTAATTACGTTGTCACCAGGAAACCATTAACACAACATGAGAGTGATGTTGGCGCTAGTTGTATTTCCTCTTGTGAAGAATCTGATTTTTTACCAGTTTGCAAACGAACCTGTTTAACGGCAAATAGCGATAATAATTAAAACATGTATAAAAAATGTAAATTACTGTAAATTATGCATAAAAATATATTGTTTTGAATAAAATTAAATATTATAGTTAAAAAAAGTTTCTCTTGTATCAATTTTTTTCAAATTTGAAATTTTTTATTAGTCATATTTATTTCCTTATTTTTTTTTGCACGAATTTTAAAGTAATTTTATGTTGGTGCTTTGCTTTTATGCGATTTTTTAAAAATCACAGTCCATATCCACCCTTTTTCAAGGTAAGTTACGTCTATTTTTGCATGATTTCGTTTGCGTGTGTTTTCTGAGGAACCTATCTATCGCGTAAAATGAGACCCAGGTGTATATTAGATAGGGCATGTTCTATAAATGAGAGATTGAAAAAAATTATGTGAGAGAAATAATGTTATGTTTATGGATGTGTGGGATTTTTTTAATAGTAAGAGGGAATTATATAGTAAAGATGGATTATGCACAGTAAACCAAGGCAGTAAAGCATTAGGTGTTTGATTTATGAAATATATAGTTTGGAAAACTTATAAAGGAGTATAGGGTCTTATATTACAGTATTATCAAAAGAATGTTAAGAATGGACAGGATGTAAAAAGTAAACAAAGGGTAGCTGATTAAATATAGATGAAGATGTAGAGAGGAAATGGATCTATAAAATTAATGATAATAGGCTAATTCCAAATGTAATAGATATGAAAGAGTCAAAAGAATTTATAAAAGGGTAGTAATAAAGGAAAGCAAGGTGGTAGGAAACCAGAAAAGTGGTTGGAATTAAACAAAACAGTTAAAAATGAAGGGCTTGAGGTATTAGCAGTAGTGAAAACACATCTAAGAAAAGAAGAACCTATACTAGAAGATTTGTTATGGCAGATTATAAATAGAAAAGAAAAGGAAAAAAGAGGTGGTGGTATAAAGTGTCAAGAACATTTGTGGTTTGAGATAAGGTTAGGAAGAAAAGAATGTATGATGGCTATAATGTATATAGCCATTGGAGATAATGGAATGAAATAGTAGCATATATGAATGCCTAGTTAATGATACACAGAGTTTTAAAAAAAAGGGGGGGGGGATAATGGTTATAGGAAAGATGAATGGCCATATTGAGGAAATTTATGGCATGGATAGCAAGAATGGACAGATTTTAGAAAAAAAAATTCCCACAGTGAATTTGGAAATTAATCAAATATTTATGAGGGGCAATACACATGGTCTAGTAATAATATATTTCACACAATAGATTATATATTAGTAAAGACAGAAGGCATGAGTAAAATACAGAAAATTAAAGTATTTGATAATAAAGAGAGAGTATGTAATAGTGGTCATAATTTCTTTATAATAGAAATGGTTAGTAATGCAGTGGAAAATAATAATAAAAGTAGAAAGAATAATGAAAGATTTAGATGGAGAATGAATGATAAAATTGTTAGAAGAATATGAAATAAAAATAGAAGAAATCATGGAAGAGTTTGTTGGGGATGAATATAGAAAAAGTGGCAAATAGAGTTTTAGGAAAGAATATTCAGAAGAATAAATGTAATAGAAAAGTGAGAATTAGTAAAAGGATAAAAGAAAGGAAAAAAGTATGCAGAGAGTATAAAAGTACTATTAAAAACAAACAAAATGAAAAAGATGTTAATATTAAACAGGAAAACTATTTTTAAAAACGAAATTGGCTAAAATAGATAATTATAGACAGAGAATGAAATTAAATGGTAAATTATTGGAAGATATTAATAAAAGTGGAAGAGATGGCACTAAAAAAATTAGAAATATATTAAAAGAAGGAATGAGGGGAGAGAGAAATAGTAGTACTAAATGATGAAGAAAAAGAGAGAAGAATTAGAGATCATCTTAAATAAGTATATAATGGATATAGAAAAAATGTTAGAAGTGAATTGATAGAGTGATAACAAACAAAAAATCACATAGTAATGGAAATATTAGTTTTATAGAAAATGAATTGAATGTGGCAGGGAAAAAAATTGAAAAGTAGAAAGGCAAGAGGTTTAGAAGAATGGGCAGCAGAGATGGTGATGAATTTGGGAAATAGGGCAAAATTGAATCTATTATCATATTTTAATAAGATGACACAGAAGAATTTTCAGATAACTGGAATAATACAAGAGCTAAAACTATTATTTAAAACAAAGGATAAGGACAATAGAAAGTTAAACAATTATAGACCAACAGCAATAATGTCAGTGTTATATGAAGTTTTTGCATATATGGTGACTGGAAGGGTGAAAAAATGGGTGGAATAATATGTGGGAGAAGTGCAAGGAAGTTTTAGATTGGATAGGCATTTAGCTATTTGTAGTCATCTAATTTATATATATGAGTAGGAATACAGGTACACTTATATATATATATATATATATATATATATGGTCTTTATAGATATAGAAAAAGCATATTATAGAGTAAATAGAAATAGATTATGGGTAAGTTTAGTAGGGAATGAATGGAGCTTTAGTGGATCTTATTAAGAGATTGTATGAAAATAATTACTATACATATCAATTGGGAAATATAGAATTAATTTAAGTTATAAATGAGATGCATTATAATAAGGATGCATTGTGGCACCAATTTTTGGTTATATTTGAAATAAATGGAGAGAGCAATAGAAAGACTAGGAAGAGGGGTAGAGATACTATTAATAGATGGTAAGGGAGTGTAAATATTATTAGGTCTTTTATTTGTTGATGATATCTTGTGAACAAAGAGTAGAGAAGATATGGAAGTTATGCTGAAGACATATGCAAGGATGGGTAAAGAGATGAGGATTAAATTTAGTGAAAAAAATCAAAAGTAATCATAATAAATACTGGGGGAAGAGAAGAGAAAGAATTTTTATTGGGAGATATAAAGTTACATGTGGTGAATAGGTATAACTACATGGGAATCATCTTAAGTAATCAGAGAAATTGCTTGTATGAATGAGAGAAAACATTGATAAATGAAGCAAAGAAAATAAGGAAGCTGATAGAGAAATTAACAATGTTTTCATATAATCAATGTGATATAGCAAGAATTGTATGAAAGGGAGTGGCAATAGCAGGGTTAACATATGGTAAAGATGTTTTATGTGTTGGTAAAGGGGCATTAGATTACTTAGAAAAAATACAAAGTATAGTAGGAAGACATGCATTAGATGCAGATGTGTGGATGGCAAAGGAGATAATTCAAGGAGAAATGGTATGGTCAAGTTTTTATATGAAAGATGCAAAAAGCAAAATGAAAATGTTTCATAGATTGCAATTTATGGATTGTAAGTCAAAATAGTATTTGATTGGGTTATGAGTAAAGGACAGAACAACAAGATGGATGAGAAAAATAGTATAGTATCCAGAAGATTTGAATAAAGACTTTATGCCAGTATATTTGTACAAAAGATGAGATGATTATGTTAGAAGAATTGTTGACTGTTATAGTGGCAAAGAATGGGATAGAAGAGTAGATGCATTAATAAAAAATAGGTTGGAGAGATGGATAATTAGTATAGAAGATAAAAAGTTTTAATATATATATATATAAGTAAAGAGAGTATTGAGGGTAAATGCTTACAAGCAGAAAGAGTACAAATAATGAAGTTGGAGAATAAATATGAACAAAGTGATTATACACAAGGTGGGTACTTGATTTTTATTCTGGATTTGTAAAAAGATAAAGATGGATCTAGATATAAAGACCATAGAGTGAGCAAAAATGATGACGTGGAAATGGGATAGAGCAGGATAGAGAATGGGTTTTTCTGGACATAGTGGCTGCGAGATTCCTGACTCTGATAAAGGAGAAGCCATAGTGCATCACATCACATCATAGTTGGTGATTTGAGTGTTTCCTATCTATTTTTCAGTTAGTGATATGCATTATTATTTTTATTTATAGATAAGTATTAACTTTTTAAAAAAAACAATTACAATATTATTATAGGGATTTTTTAATAGAAAATTTTCAAATTTTAATGCAGATATTTTAGTATCAAAAATAAATTTATTAAATTAATCTAAACTATTATATCCCCTTTGTCTTTTGCATCCAATTTTATAATAATTTAGTGATTTCAATATACATAAAGAGGTACTTCAAGTATCATAAGTTGTTTTAATCTGAACAAATCTGTCTCTATCAATAACAACTTTATAAATAATTGGATACTCAAATTATTCTCAAACAATAAGCAAACAATACTTATATTTCTAACAGATTGATCTTTTTTTACATGATGCACAAAGCATAATTTTGCAAAATGCAATAAATCATGCAATCAATAAAACATGATTCATATATGTCTAAAATAATATCCTTTGGTAAAAATGAAAACATAAACAAACAAATAATTTTGCTGAAGTGAGTCTGTAAAGATGCCACATGATTAAACTGTGATAAATTTTGATCCAATCAGACCCACAAATATAGAACATTATTTACATTTTCTATTTCTTCACAACAAATAAAATTAATACTATGTGTATCTCTTTACAATGAAGAAGAATAATCATTTGGAATCCTTAATGCATATGTCTTAGCTTTAATGTTATACTTATTTACAGAAAGGTAATTATCATCCAACAATATAATTAAAAGATCCAGATCTCTATATTTTAGAAACTCTGGTTGATTATTTATCATCTTCAATAGTTAAATCACCAACAAAGTCAAAAATATCAGAGGATTAATGTAAAAGCCAAATATAATTTATATAAATAATAGTGGACTCAAAACAGAACCCTGAGAAACTCCAATATTAATTGTAGCTGGATTACTTATTGATGAACCAACATGAACCATTGAAATTTTATTACATTAATTACTTTTCCAACCATAAAAATAAATCATTCCTCTAAATTCATAAAATATACTCTTTTTAATAGTGTCTTATGATTTACTATATCAGAAGTCTTCACTGATAAATGCTTTTAAGCCCTTCGCCAATGATTCAGTAATTTTATTAATATGTTCATGGAATTTTTAAAATACCAAATCTTGAGTGGAATAATTGCTTTTCAATTGGAAGTTTCCTATACATTACGCAATATCAAAAAATAAATCAATAAACAGATTCTTATGGTTTGTTGACAAAACTTGAATCATTTTCTAATTAATTTGCACTGAGCAAATTTAATAAATGAATATCTTTTTATTATAAAATTTCTATTAATTAACAGAAATAAAAACATGTTTTAAATCATAACATTACTAAAAGTACAATACGTTTGCATTTGCATATTTTTAGATTGAAATTATCAATTTGAAGACTAATAATTCTATTCATGTTTCTTTTTATAAAAAAGAAAACTTTTCTCTCTTTTTATAGTTAAGTAAAAAATAAGATATTACAACCTTAATTACTCTCATAAATAATTTTTAAAAAAGATTATATATTCATTTTGAAAATTAAATTTTTTTTTTTAAAAAAAACTTAAACAATATTTTAATTTAATAAATGTCTACCATTATATATAGCTCAACCTGTTATCCACATCAGATAAGATAGTTTAAATTTGTTTAAAATCAACAAATAATATTACAGATTTTTGGGTAGAGTTTCATTATATATTTATATATGTAATCTGATTTGTAAATAAGAGCAATGAATAGATAGCCATTAAACAGCAACTCTTTCTCACTTTTATTGGGCTTTTCAAGCTAATAATTTAAATTGCAGACAAATCCAAGTGATAATGAATTCAAAAATTTAATTTATTACCCTGAATGACAAAATATAAATAAACTAAAGTTTCTGAGTGGTTATAATGCAAAACTTTGCTTTTGATTAGGAAAGTCAATAAACAAAAATTAGTTTGCAGATCAATTTGGTACTATCATTTGGTTACCATTATTTGTAAATGGGTATAAAAATATGGGTTGACATATTACTACTATTGTTTTAGTTATATATGTTCATTAGAGGGAGTTTACCAATAGTTCCAATCAAGCTTTAATTTTTTTATTGGAAAGTCCTCATCTCCAGACCAATTTGGTTTTGAGGTTATGGTTCACTTCAGTGAGAAGCTAGGACTCCAGACACTAGATCTAAAATACCAACTCAAAAGTCAGCACTTATCTAATACATGACTATCAATTTGAAAACCTGAATTTTTCGGATATGTAAATGTTTTCAAATTCATCTTTACAAACTAGATAGCTATATGGTCTGAACTCAGTTCAATTTTACCATATATTAATATCCTCAGCAATATAACATCACAAAAGCCTTCAAAGGTATACTTATAATAATTAATAAAACAAAATACAAATTGTTTAACTTGCTTTTAAGCTTGTATTAAAATGTTCACTAGAGGGAGTTTGCCAATATCTCCAATCAAGCTTTAATTTATAAGTGCCGAAAGATAAATAATTCAAAATCTATCAGAAAGTCCTTATCCCTGTTTTCAAGTTTATGGTTCACCTCAGTGAGGAACTAGGACTCCCGACACTAGATCTAAAATACCAACTCAAAAGTCAGCACTTATCCAATACGATACTATCAATTTGACTTTCCGATAGAGATTTTGAATTCTTTCTCTTTCTGCACTTATAAATTTTAGCTTGATTGGAGCTATTGGTAAGCTCCCTCTATTGAACATTTTAATACAAGCTTAAAAGCAAGTTACACAATTTGTGTCTTGTTTTATTAATTATTATAAGTATATCCTTGAAGGCTTTTGTGATGTTATATTGTTGAGGCTATTAATATATGGTGAAACTGAACTGAGTTCAGATTCATATAGCTATCTGATTTGTAAAGCTGAATTTGAAGTCATTTATGTGTCTGAAAAATTCAGGTTTTTCAAATTGATAATAATGTATTAGATAAGTGCTGACTTTTGAGTTTGTATTTTAGATCTAGTGTCTGGAATCCTAGCGCCTCACTGACGTGAGTCATCAATTGATCTGAGCGTGAGGACTTTCAGATAGCAATTTTGAATTCTTTCTCTGTGTGCATTTATAAATTAAAGCTTGGTTTGAGCTATTGGTAAGTTCCCTCTAGTGAACATATATATATAAAGCAATATAATGATTATTTTAATTTACATTTAATCCGTAAATAGTAAATAAGCATTTATTTTTATATGACGCTATGCATACAATTGTATACATTCAAAGATCAGCCTTACTTCAGATTTGCTCATATAAAAGAATTTGAGTCGTAGGAATAAGATTCCTTTTATTCCTGCATAAATACTATATCTTGTATTGTAGAGTGAAGTATTCATTTATTATTTAACACTCGCAGAAGACGCATGCACAATTAGCTTGAAAGGCTGATCTTTGAATGTATCCGTGAATAGTAATAATATGTCAACCCATATTTTATATCCATTCACAAATAATGGAAACCAAATGATATTTACCAAATTGATCTGCAAACTAATTTTTGTTTATTGACTTTCCTAATCAAAAGCAAAGTTTTGCATTATAACCATTCAGAAACCTTAATTTATTTATATTTTGTCATTCAGGGTAATAAATTAAATTTTTGAATTCAAAAATTCATTATCACTTGGATTTGTCTGCAATTTAAATTATTAGCTTGAATAGCCCAATAAAGGTGGGGAAAGAGTTGCTGTTTAATGGCTATCTATTCATTGCTCTTATTTACAAATCAGGTTACAGATATAAATAGATAATGAAACTCTGATACCAAAAACCTGCAATATTATTTGTTGATTTTACACAAATTTAAACTATAATTAAATGATGTGGATAACAGATTGAGCTATATATAATGGTAGACATTTATTAAATTAAAATATTGTAAGTTATTTTTTTTAAAAAAAGAACTTTTAATTTTCAAAATGAATATATAATCTCTTTTAAAAATTATTTATGAGTGTAATTAAGGTTGTAATATCTTATTTTTTACTTAACTATAAAAAGAGATAAAGAATTTTTTTTTATATAAAAAGAAAGATGAATAGAATTATTAGTCTTCAAATAGATAATTTCAATTTTAAAATATGCAAATGCAAACGTATTGTACTTTTAGTAATGTTTTTATTTAAAATATGGTTTTATTTCTGTTAATTAATAGAAATTTTATAATATAAAGATATTATATTCATTTATTAAATTTGCTCAGTGCAAATTAATTAGAAAATGATTCTCAAGTTTTGTCAACAAACCATAAGAATCTGTTTATTGATTTATTTTTTGATATTGTGTAGTATATAGGAGACTTCAAAACAAAGCAAAACTCTCCATATAGTAGTGCCATCTTGTGCTAACAAGAGCAATCAATGGATGCCAGAAGGCTTGTGCATAAAATTCCTATCTAGTGCCTACTCATCCAATATCCCCAGAGTAGTTTCTGGCTTGTGGTCTTCATCAGTGAGGAGCCTTGGATCTGAGAGCACTGCACCTAGATCTTAGGATCTAATGCAACCCTCACTGATGAAGGCCACAAGCCAGAAACTAGTCTGGGGATATTGGATGAGTAGGCACTAGATAGGGATTTTATGCACAAGCCTTCTGGCATCCATTGATTGTTCTTGTTAGCAGAAGATGGCACTACTATATGGAGAGGTTTGCTTTGTTTTGAATTGTTTAATAACAATTATGTGCTAGTATGAGATAGTGATCATGTGATGATATAGGAGACTTCCAATTGAAAAGTCAATTATTCTAGTCGATAGTTTTAAATAAGTTTTTTTTTCATGTCAAAGCATGAAAAAAAAAGAACTTATTCAAAACTTTTATCAATTCCAACATGTGTAAAGTCAATTGCTTATGTATCATATAATTTTAGACTAGGAAGCACCACATTTTAGCCAAGATGATTGGTTAAAATATTTTATATCATCTGCTAAGTATTCTATAAAATGACTTAAAGAAACTACCAAGAAAAAAACATTTCAAATTGAATTAAAAAACTAAAAAAAAGTTGAATAATGGACAAAATTTGAAACTTAAAAAAGCTGCTTGATCAGTGATAATTTCAAGCCCAAAGAATTTACCTATATTATTAGTAGCAAACTGTAGCTGACTGAAATTTACTGTTGTTTTTATAAGATTAATTAATCAAGGAAAGCATCCAGTTGAAACAAAGACTAAACCAAGCCCATATAATAATAAACATTCTCTAGAGTAAATAATGAGCAAGTAACTATTTAGAAAAGATAAGTAATTTTTTTTATTCTTTTAAACGACCTGTTTTAATTTTTGATTATTATTAATGCTGAATGTTAAATAAATAGTTAAATAGTTTTGCAATATATATATGTAAAATATAATACTTGGTTAAAATTTCTATTAATTTTGCCAATTAATAAAAAAATTGAATTCAAACCAATATACGTGTTATCACATATTATTGTGATCCTGTTTCCTAATTACATGCTGTTGTTAATTCCATGTTTTATTATGTAAATATAGTGTTAATTTTTTTATTATCAATTTAACATTGCTTCTATGTATGCGTATGTGCTGTGATTGATAACCATTTTGAACTTGCATTTTTATAAGATAGAAGAAATCAAATATTTCCATTAATTTTTAGTCTGGATGTTGAGGGAATGTATGTGCTGGTCGTAATTTAGTGACCTTGTATAGAGGATGGAGGTTGTTGTCTAAAGTAAAGTTACAAATGTTTCTTCTTTCTAGAGATATATGTATAGTTAAAATTCTTTTTAAAATTTAACCACATATATATGCATGCACATCTACTACAATTTGACATTTTTTTTAAAAAAAGTCATTATTATTTTTGGCAGCCCAATACGAATCTTCATACTCACACATCCTGCATTCCATTATTTAATGAACACTAGTATGTGCATTTTATAAAGAGCTTATTACAATGTGTATATTAAAATGAAAATTTTCATGAATAAAATATGCTTGATTGTTGTTAAGATTATCACTATATTGATCTTTAGGCCTTATCACCCTTGCCATTATTTGGTAATGGAACTTATTCATATCACTGTTACAGAAACACTGATAGTAGAAACTGTGTGTATATATGTGTGTGCGTGTGTATGTGTGAGCATGTGAATATATACATTGAACATTTTATTCATCATTTTTCAAAGGATTAGATAATTTAAGTAGTACAATAGAAATAGTAAAAATTGTAGTTAAGAAGCTATTCAGTAACTACTCACTAAAGTACTGTCAAAATAGAACTTAATTGTTAATATAATTGAAAACATTCCACAATTATTATTTGCAAAATGTGTGTATAAGATATATATATAATCTTAATATAATAATTAAGCTTAAATATTTTTATAAATAATCTTATTTAATCATTAATTTATTATTTAAAAAATAAAATTAACATTTACTTACATCAAATTCAGTTTTATTAGAAAATGTTAAGACTTTTCAAAATAAATTATAATTATGATTATCAGTCAGTCAAAAGTATGCTTAGCATACCATGCTGTTAAAGTATTGAAGTGGTGTATATCTGCATGCAGATATACTTGCTTCATATTATTTGAATTAACCAATCTCCTATTGTACATATATATAATTTTTTATTAATATCTGCACACATTAGGAATATGTGCATGTGTGTGTGTGTACAATCTTGCATCATTTTCTAAAGTTAAATCATGCAATTTTATTTTCAGAAAAAGTATATCTTGTTAAAAGTGTAATCAATTTAAGAAAAAAATGTTAAAATATTTTATACAATGGGAGAGAAGTGGGTAGCCACTAAGGAAGTGTAAGTGCCATATTTCTCTATCTATACATACCATCAGCTGTAATACTTACAGTTGAACACATTCAAATTCTTTAAGGTGTTAAATAAAAGTAAAAAACAAAGATCAGGAAACCCATGTGGTGGCAAAAGTAAGATGAAACAGCAATTAGAGAAATTAGATTGAAATTCATTAACAAAACTCGTGAGATACAACCCCAGGCATAAAATAATATATATAACTATGGAAAGGGGCACTGAATAGAAAAACAATTGGTATTATTCTAAAGTTTCTGCATTATTCTGTATGATCCTATATTTTTCTTCTTTGTTTTATTTTTGATTAACAAATAATTATCAAAAATATAATAATATAGAAGATATTCATTATCTTGCTTTAAATTCTGCCTAGTGACTGCAAAGAAGAAATTGAAATGTTAGAAGTACCTACCACCATGAGTGAATATTCAGGCATCATCTTCTCCATAGTCATCGGTGGAGGTGGCATCCCGAGAAGTTCCATCAAAAATGTAGACAATCCATCCATGTCTTACCATATCCACACCAGTCTGAAGATTTTAAACCCATCTATCTATCTGCAAAGAAGTACTGAAGAAATTATTTTATTGCCAGTAAAAATGCTTTCATTTTATTTCAAGTTTTAACTGTAACCCATTTTATTTAACATGTCATGTTAAATTTGCTGGCTTAATTATTTAAATAAATTAGAAATCGATTTGTTGCATTTTATTTATGTATTACCTTGAATGATGGAATGAGTTAAATTTCAATTGATTATAAGTGTTTATGCTTCTCTGCTCGCAAAATCCCAAGACATGGAGTGAGCTAAGAAGATGCCAAATTTAAAACTCTTAAATTTTAAAAAGTAATAATAAGATGTATCTAAATTGATTTCTTAGTTTCTTGTCTTATCTCTGCCCCCATCATGTCAAGGAAGATTATGTATCAAAATTCTTAGAATTGTTTATAGAGTTAATGAAGAATGGTGAGTTTATTTCTATTAAATTAATTTATAAATTATATATTTTGTTTATCATGTGACTCTATAAATATAATAATCTATGTGTTAAAAAATTAATTTTTATTAAAGATATTCATAATAAAATAACATATTCTGTTTAAAGTATTACTTTACATGCCACTCAATTAATGTCTTTTTCGATAAAATGATTTTCTGTAATAAAGAACTCCTGTAAATGTGGCAATATTTATCATTCAAGATTTTATTATGTAAGAAGTAACATTCATAAAGTTATCTAAATGTATATTACATTGATTTTCAATGCAACATAATATCTATGTAAATTAAATCCACAATCCATGTATAAGCTATGTAAGGTATAATGGATTGTGAGGAGTAAATAATCTCCCCCAAAACTTAAATATTGTTGATTAGATTTTTCAAATTTTAGATTATTAAATAGTTATTGTGAATGGGTTTAATTATAAAATAAATCATACATGGTTAACTGGGGATGCTTATGGTTTTATATATATATATATTAAGTTTCATAATGTTTATTTATGTGGGTGGAAGGCTTATAATTTGTTTATCTTTATATATATATATATTTGCATTTCTACCTTCTTATATGTATGGTAATGTTTGTATCATTATTATTCAACTTTGTTATATATTCTCTGTATCATTCATGCATCTTATGTTCAAACTGCATGAGAGCAAACCAGAAGCTGCATGTACATGCTTCTAATCCATAGATTAGCACCAGTCTAGGTCCCACAGGAGCAATCCAAAATCCTAGATTTAGTACATCTTCGCTCTCTCCACTGGAATGCATCCTTGGTTAGAAGTAGATGTACCCCTGTATCCAGGGATATCCAATCAGCAGTGAACCATACCATCAGATTACTAAGCTGATCATCTTTGTTTTATATATCATTGTTTCCACTCACATAGATAGTATGACAATTTCCAAGTACTGTTTGCCTTTAGCCTTCGCCTACGCTCATCAGCAATCCTGACTGACCTAAACTCGAACCTGTACACAAGTTATCCCATTAAATAAATATGTTGTTAACTGTATGTTCAAACTTAGAATGGGCTGATAGATTATAATTGTTCCAATCAAATTAAATAATCTGCATCATTGTTGTAAGCCGCCACACCTTCTATAATGTTATGTAAAAGCCAGTAGATCATTTCAACCTAATTTTTTCTAAGCTATTCACTCTACTATTTTAATTTTATAATAAACTTATATCATTATGAATAACTAAATGTGCATCCTTATTGTGAGTCAGAGCTATTAAAGAATTATTATATATATCACCAAGTAAGTCAGTTAATTGCAGAACAAACACATCCATGGTTTAGTATTTTATAGATATAGTACTAGCTCTGTAACATTATAGAAATGATTAAACTCCCAAATCATACCAACAATAGTAATATAAATAAATTAATGTAAGGCTTAAACTGATGTCAGAATTTATGAGGAACCTTGAGAGAGAGAGTCTGTGTTTGAACCCTGAGCTACATCATGCTGTATGAAAAAAAGAAGCTGTGTGACATCAAGAATGTTAATTAGGTAATTGAGGCTAGGAAGCCTAGGTAAGGGTTTAAACTAGGAGCATAGGGGTAACCCTGCGTCTGCTGGTTGAGAGTCACAGCTTGGTCTTTTGGTCTTGTTGACTGATTATACAGTCTTGACTGTTACAGTATTAAACCAAGCTTTTCTTTATAAACATTTTGTACGTATTTATTTTAAATCACATTGTTCTGAGGAAAGTTTTTTAAAAGATTGATGTTAAGACTTTCGTAAAACTTCAATAAAAAATTGAAAAAAAAGAAAATAAATTTTAAAAAAAATTGATAACAAAGTAAGAAAAGATTGGAGGATAAAATTAATCTTTTGTGATAGGCTTTCTGAATTAATAATTAGTGATGAGAAAATACTCTTCTATATGACATTTAAATGGATGAGAAATAAAAGCAGGAATACCTAAATCTCCATGATTTGTTCCACATAATGTATCTTTTTATGGTATTAAATTTGGGGAAAAAGAAAGTTATGATGGATATAAAAAATAATATATGCATTCATGATGGATCAAGTATTCAATAAATAAATAAATAATATATATATATATAACTTATTTTGGCTGCAGAAAGGAGTTTGCTATTAACTGAAAGGAGACCCTTTGATTCCTCTTGGAGGCCTTAAAGGAACCGAGCAGGGCAAATTCCTATGTCCACTCCATACGTTCTTGTCGTTGCAGCTGTTATTACTATGTGATTATTCATATAGTATACGAACATGGATGGGCTGTTCACCAACACGCATTAGCCAGTGTGGTAAGTTTATTGGCCTTTTACCTCTGAGTTTAAGATCAAGAAACACCATGGTCTTTCTTCTCAGTGCCTGATAAGGCAGAATGAATGTTTGTGTAAATGATAAATATTTTTCCAATACATATATAAAATTATGACAGACAAAAATAAAGCATGGCCCTTATTCCCAGGAGGCTGTAAAGTCACCAACCAAGGCAGCGGTTGGTGGCCGAAGGTGGAGGGTGCTAAGAATCCCCTGATTGCGGACCCAGGCTGCCATTTGATGACGACTTTTTATTTAGGTACTTACAACTGCAGATTACTTTCAAGTGAAGGAAGATTGTAAGAATTAGAAGAAGAACTGTCTTATATTAAATGGGACATTATTGGACTTTGTGAAGTTAGAAGAAAAGGTGAAGAAACAATTGATTTAAAAAGTGGACATATACTCTATTATAAAGGCACACATATTGGAAATACAAGTGGAGTAGGATTCATTATAAATAAAAAGTGGAAGAACAATATTGTGGAGATTGATGGTGTATCAGACAGAGTGGCAAGATTAGTTATACAACTTAATAGCAGATAGCAAATGCAGATAATTCAGGTTTATGCCCCAACAAGTTCTCATAGTGATGAAGTAGTAGAAGATTTTTATATGGATGTACAAAAGGCTTTTGATCAGAGTAAACAACATTTTAAAATTGTTATGGGAGACTTTAATGCTAGAATTGGTAGACAAATGAAAGATGAAATTGCTGTAGGTAATTTTGGTTATGGTAATAGAAATGAGAGAGGACATAGACTTGTGGAGTTTGCAAAAAAAGAAAAACTTTATATTATGAATTCATTTTTTGAAAAAAATGTTAAAAGGAAATGGACATGGAAGCATCCAAATGAAGGTACAGCAGAATTGGATTATATTTTGACTAACAGGAAATACATATTTCAAGATAGTAATGTTCTTAATAAATTTAACACAGGAAGTGATCATCGATTAGTAAGATGTAAGTTACGTGTTAATGTAAAACTAGAGAGACAAAAATTATTAAGAAAAACAATATTTACAGTTGATATTCCTAATCTTCAGAAACATTCTAATGAATTTAAATTAGAACTTACAAATAGGTTTCAAGTGTTAGTAGATTTTGAACATGATTCAGATTTGAATGAAATTAATATGAAAATAACTGATACACTTTTAAAAACTGCAACAAAGATAGCTGGTAGAAAAAAGCAGCAATTGACTAATAAAATTTCTACTGAGACTAGAGAATTTATGAAGAAAAGAAGAAATATGAAGATATACAAAAATGATGTATTAAAAAGAATTAAATATCTCGAATTTTGTAAAATGGTACGGAAAAGAGTTGAAGATGATATAAAAAAGTATAACTGTGAAATAGCAAGGAAAGCTGTAGAAGAAAATAAAAGTCTCAAGAATGTTAAACAACATTTTGGTATTGGTAGGAAATTTCTATCTGCAATAAGAAAAAAAGACGGAATTATTACTAAAAAGAGAGATGACATCATGAAATTGGTAGAAGATTTTTATCAAGAATTATATAGTAATAAAGAACAAGTACCTCCTATATCTATTACATCTTCCGAATTGCCCAGAATTTTAAATGAAGAAGTGAGACATGCAATTAAATGTATGAAGAAAGGAAAGGCTCCAGGAAATGATGGAATTATAATTGATATATTAAAAGAAGCAGGTGAAGAAATAGAAACAATTTTAGCAAAGTTATATACCAAATGTCTAAATGATAAAGATGTACCGGAAGATTGGAAGAATGCAGTAATAATATTAATATTTAAAAAAGGTGATAAAGAAGATATTAGAAATTACAGACCTATCAGCCTTTTATCAGTTTTATATAAAATTTTTACCAAGATAATTACAACTCGTCTACAGAGAACTTTGGATTTCCACCAACCAAGAGAACAAGCTGGATTTAAAAGTGGTTTTAGTACAATAGATCATATCCAGGTATTGAGGGAAGTCATAGAAAGGACAAATGAATATGAGTTGTCATTATGTTTTGGATTTGTAGATTATGAAAAAGCATTCGATTCTATACACATTTCTTCAGTGATTAAAGCATTGGATCATCAAGGTATAGATCCAGGATATTGTCATATTTTAAAGAATATTTATAAAAATGCAACAGCAACAATTAGATTACATAATGATACTGGAAAAATCAACATTGAGAAAGGTGTAAGACAAGGTGACTCAATCTCTCCAAAACTTTTTACAGCAGTGCTGCAAGAAGTATTTTGTGGATTAAAATGGGAAACTAAAGGAGTGAAAGTAAATGGAGAGTTTTTAAGTCATTTATATTTCACAGATGATGTAGTTGTTTTTGCAAATAATGCTTCAGAGCTGTAGGAAATGTTGCAGGAGTTAGCAGATGAAAGTAGAAAAGTAGGACTAAAGATAAATGTTAAAAAGACTATAGTAATGTTTAATGGATTTGCTCAAAATATGAAAATAAAGATTGATTATGAAGAATTAGAAGAAGTTAACAGTTACAAATACCTTGGTCAGATTATTAATACAGATGGAAACATAATGGAGGAAATTAATCATATAATTTAACTTGGTTGGAGTGCTTTTGGTAGAAATAACTTGATACTAAAAGGAAATATGCCTATGTGTTTGAAAAGGATGGTTTTTAACAAAAGTGTTTTACCAGTTCTTACTTATGGATCTGAGACTTGGACACTTAATAGAAGAGCAATACAGAGACTTCAGACCACTCAAAGGAGTATGGAGAGATGTATGTTGGGAGTAACAAGAAGAGATCGGAAACGCAATGTATGGATAAGACAACAAACAGGTGTTAGTGACCTTATTGAAATTAAAAGATTGAAATGGAGTTGGGCTGGACATATTTCTAGAAGAGATGATAATAGATGGACAATTGAAATTTTAAACTGGATTCCAAGAGATTGTAAAAGACCCAGAAAGAGACCACATGTGAGATGGATGGATGAAATAAGGAAATGTGTAGGGGTGTTGTGGAGAAGAGAAGCTAAAGATCGGAGAAGATGGATTAAACTTGGAGAGACCTTCATCCTGCAGTGGATTGATAATGGTTGATGATGATAACTTATTTTGCTGTTAGATATATTTATGTTTAAACTGTAAAAAATCATTTATATATAACCATGTTAGTTTACTAAAAAACTAGTAACAAAATCAGAAAAGGGTGAGAATGTAATTTTATTCTTTCTAATAAAAAAAGAAAAAAAAAATATCTAAATTATATAAACTAATGGAGAAAGTGGAGATGTAATTGTATTATTAGTTTTTTACTAAAATAAAAAATGTCATTTCCAAATAAAAAAAAAGAAATATCCATGTGAAAAAATATTGCACCAAGTCAGTGTTACATATATAAAAAAAGACAATTTAAAAATGATGAATCTATAAAAAATAATATGTATTTTTATAATATTAATTTTCATACAAAAAAAATCTTGTGATGGATATCTAAAAACAATTCCAATACATATAATAAATTCATTGAAAATTGTCAATACTTAGGCAAAACCAATATTAATTACAATCAATAATTTCAGTCTGTGGCCAAGGCAACCTCCTTTTATCAGTATAGTAATACACCTTTATTTATGGTCTCATAGGTTTATATAAACACTAAAAATTGCAACTTGACCACAGAGAGTGAAATTATTGATACAAAGAACATTAAATAAATCTCATTATACAGACAAATATAAGCTGTTCTGAATGCAGACTAACAATTAGTCAATTATAGCATTAAAATTGCAATGGTAACTTTCCAACTGCACTCCAACAATGTATTACTTAAATTATTATCTTTAATATATAAAAATATAAACATTAAAAGCATAAAGCTAAACAAAAGATACAGGCCACACTATTAATTTGGATGAAGCTAAGCTTGTCTTCTTTGAGAGAAATGAAATAAAAAGAAGAATTAAATAATCTTTATTATTAAAACATTATTATTCTGAAGCAGTTAACTTATTTAAAAGTTCTTTTAATACTAAAGATGTATGGGAAGTAAGTGGATTTGTGGGTAATGTTTAGTTTAAATATGTTATTTTGTAGTTCTTTATACTTAAGTGTTTTAGAGTTTATTTTTTGGCTAGTCTGATTGAATTGTGAAGTAAAATCATTGGTAGTGTTTTAGAGTTTATTTTTTGGCTTGTCTGGTTGAGTTTAGAATTTGGAATAATCATTGGTAGTGTTTTAGAGTGTTTTTTTTTTTTTTGGTTAGTCTGGTTGAGTTATGAATTTGGAGTACTCCAAATTCACAACTCAACCAGAGTAGCTCAAAAAATAAACTCTAAAATACTACCAATGGTTTCACTTCTACAAGCAGACTTCTTAAATGTAAAGAACTGCAAAATAACAATATATTTAAACTAAACATTATCCACAATTCCACTTACTTCCCATACACCCTTAATATTAAAAGAACTTTTAAATAAGTTAACTGCTTCAGAATCATAAATTTTTAATAATAAACATTTTTTATTCTTTTTTATTTCATTTTTCTCAAAGAAGACATTAACTTCACCAAAATAAATAGTGTGGCCTGTATTATTTTCATGGATATATAAAGCAGAACTACAATATTTATTTCAAACCCTACTTTTATGTACCTTTATTATTTCATTTAAGCACAAACTACTCTGACTTATATATATATATATCTTCTTACAAAAACACGGGATAATATACACTACTCCAGGAATAGTCTCTCTATGAAAAATTTCCTTTGTATTATTTAATAAATTATTCAAAGTAATATGCCTTTTACAAGCAATTTTCTTATTTTCAAACAAATTACTATTTTTACATATAATTTTATAAGAAAACAATTTAAATGGCAAAGAGTCTATGGGAAATAAGTGAAATTGTGGGTAATGTTTAGTTTTAAAATGTTGACATTTTGTAATTCTTTACACTTGAGAAGTCTGCTTGTAGCAATGAAACTGTTGGTAGTGTTTTAGAGTTGTTGTTTTTTTTAGCTAATCTGGTTGAGTTGGGTATTTGGGGTAATTTTGATTATTTATTGACTTGTTTAATTTTATGCTTTTAATGTAATGGATTAAAAGTTTATTGTACATATTGAAATGGTTGGTCTCATTGTTGCTCTGTTATTTGGTTTCATTGTTGCTCTATTAATAGATGTAAATTATTCCTTTAAAATAATATATTTATTAAATCTAATTAAAAAAATTAAAAATATTCTTGAATAAGAAATCTTTTGATAAACATTACATATATTTTAATAAATTTATCTAAAGTGCTATTAGTTTATGATATTATATTTTCAAAAGATTAAAAAAATAAAAAGTATATCTTTTTTAAAAACAAAATCTATAAAATATAATCTAAAATGTATTATAAAAAAGCAAGCATTTAATTTCAAATATCAATTTAAATTAAAATAAATAGGAAAATACATAATTATTTTAAGAACCAATTAGTCTGTAAACAGACTCTAAGAACAAGTAAGTTGCTAATCAAATAACATAAACAGGAAAACAGACATAGTAATGTAATAGAAAACAAAAATCAAAATCAACTATTTGCCTGGAAAACTATGAGATTACCATAGTAGACAAAGACAGGTATATAAAATAAAGATTTAGCAGTAATATTTTTTTTTAAAAAAGGGGGTTGTATTAAAAGAAGTCAACTGAAATGACTGTTAAGAAACTGGTTATTTGAGCTGAGAAGACCTATATTTCTAGAGAAGTGCAGATTCTAAAATAGAAAAATCACTAAAGAAGAAATCATAAGAAATTGTTGTAAATAGTATTATAATCCTTCTATACACTTACTACATTGTCAATGTTTTAGTAAGTGTTAGTATGTTGAATATCATCCCATAAATAATTTGACTCACTATGTTTTCTGCAAATAACTGATCATGTAATATCTAGTGCAGTATAAATAATCCTTTCTCCCTCAAAATAAAAAACTGTCTCTATGAGAAAAATTATCATTAAAGAAAAAACAATATAAGATAAATAAAATCATGCATCAATATCTTCAATTAATAAGCAAAAAAAAATGTTTATTTAAAAATAAATTTTGATATAAATGTATAGCTGTATGCAAGTAAACTTACAAAACAATTTATTACTTAAAACCTTGTATGTCTTGCCTATATAAGATTTCTTTGGTGCTGCAATCATAATGCATGTTTTTAATTCCCAGTATCTGATTAAATCAATTAATAGTAACAGATTTCAATAAAAATTTAATCTTTTAAATGATTGTTATAGTTAAAATTCTTTAGTAAATTAAGATTTTAATTGGTAATTAATGTAGAAGAAAATACACTTTGATGTATTATAGGATATTTTTTACATGAATGTTTGCACAATGTAAGTGTATTTTTAATTGTTTTTATTTATTTAATTTTATATATAAAGATATTAAATATTTATTTCATGATAAATGCGTATTATTTGCATATAACCTTTCTTTTAATATATTTCATTTTTAGAATGTCTAGCAGAAAGAGCTTTTTATTAATAACTTTGTTATTGTTTTTATTTTAATTTAGAATGTTAATTTTTAATGTGGCAAGATTATTTTTGTTTTAGGACTTTAGACTTTAATGAAATTTTTCTTAAATAAAAAGATTTGAAAAGAATAATGTTTTCTTTTTAAATATATGTTTTTAAAAGGCAAGAAAGTTGACATAAAATTCATTATATTAATAACGTTATTGCTATTGTTTTACTTACAAAGTTGATTTTTATTTCTAAAAATATTTTCATTGTTTAAATTTATGTTTTTAATGAAACTTATTTAAAATACAAATATTTTATAAAGTGTATGATCCACAAGTGAGTTTAAAATTAAGTACTTAAGGGGTTAATAAAAAGATATTTGAAAAATAAAGTATTTTTACAATATGTATAAATATTTCTATTTATAGCAACTCCTGTAACTGTTGCTTCAAAATGCGACTTTGAGGTAGACCTTTGTGGCTGGACTCATGATGTCAACCATGATTTTGAATGGAATCGGCATAATTATGGAACTCCTTCTGGGCATGTGGGAACAGGACCATCCCATGATCATACCCATGGCAGTGGAAATTCAGGTAATGTCTAATTTTTATTTCTATATATACATACATATATTTTTATTTATCTATCCATATACATATTTTTCTTTCAAACTATCCATTCATTTACCTATCTACTGACATACTCACTTTTTATATTTACAAATGTATTATGTATTTATCTACCTACACATCTATCATCCGCCGATCCTACCTACCTTTCTATCTATCCAATTACATCCTATTTATCTATTGATGACCTATCCTATCTAGTTATTTGTTCTTCCACCCAGGCTATCTTCCCACCTATCTATTTGCTTACATATATGTATATGCATGCATTGTCAATTAATTTCTGTAACATAAAAACAATGTAAGATAGACAGAAATCACAGTTAAAGTGAGAACTAATTTGATTGGCATATAGATCAGTAGAAAAATTGCTAACGTTGAATAATTTATAATGAGAAAGTAAATTTTGATTGGTTAAAAAAATGAAATTTAACTCTAGAATAATTATACTAATATATTGTAAAAATGGATAAGCAATTACTAAAAAAAAAAAAAAAACTACAAACCACAGTAGCATATAACAATATTATCATAATTATTCTTTTACTATATTTAAATAGTTTTTGTAAGGTTCAATGCCTTGTACTTTTTATAATAGTCATAAAGAGATTGATAGAAGAGGTAAAGTTTTTTTGAATAACTTATATTTGTATAAAATAAAAAGAAAATATGAGTTTGACAATTGAATGTTTATCTGTCACTAGATCATTTTGATACATAAATATCATCTTTTTATATAGACTTAATAATAAAGTCAAGCATATATAAAATATTTTAATTAACATTAATAATTATTTAAATATTAGGTTTGACTGAATTTAGAAACAACTTCATTTTAACATAATTTTAAATGAGTTTGATTCCAAAGTGTGTTTTAATTATTCTTTTTAATTATCATCAGTTTATTCATCTATGCATTATGTATTATATTAGAAATAATTTTTTTGTATATATAAGATAATTTGTATATTAAATATAATCTAGTATATATTGTTAAATGATGGCAATCAAAAACCAATTTTGAAATACTAAGCATTAATTAAAAGGAATTGAAAAAAGTTTAGAATTTTATTGAAATTGTTATTCTATTGTGATGGGGATAGTAAAAGCCATCATATTTTTATGGCAAAAAATAAATAAAAATCTCACTATAATCATAATTTTATCAGCATTATTGTCCAACCTTAAAACTAAAATTTTAGCCAGTCACTATCATTCATTGATATAATCAAAAAAAAAAAAAAGTAAACTAATTTATTAATAATTAAACTAATGACCAATTTTTGAGAGATGATCAAAATATTGTTTATTAAGAATTAACAGTGAAAAATATAATCTGTCCATCAGAGATTTTTTTTTTAAAAATTTCGAAAAACATTCTTAAAAATAAAAAGAAATTAGAAACTAAATGATTTCAAAGATAAATTTTAGATACTGATTGAATAAAAGATTAATTATATGATAGATTATTTTTGATGGTTGATAAAAAGTTTTTTTTAATGTTATGAATAACTGGACCAAATATTAAAAAATATTTTTTCTAACTAGTTTTACAATACATCATTAGCAGTAGTTTCCATTCACAAAAGAGTTTAGCTATTCCAATTCTAGAGAAAAACCAAAGATAAAAAAACACCACAACTATATCCATATGTAAAATATGTTGTTTTATTATTTCATCTTATATATAGAGCTTTCAAAATAAGCTCTTAACAAGCTTTGAGAATATCCTCAACCCCAAATCAGTTTCTGCTTCTGGCATCGTCAGTGAGATGCCAGGATATTCAAGCATTGGATTTGTAAATACAAGTTTTATTAAATTAAGTCATGTGACATCTGACTTCATTTTTTTATCATTTTATTTTTTGCTATTAAGATTTTTGGCAATTTTATATTGCTAAAGCTATTAATATATGGTGTATCTGAACTTGGTTCAGTCCCATATGGCTATTTGAGTTAGATAGCTGGAGTGGAAGACATATGGATGTCTAACAATTTTAGATTTTCTACTCAACAGTTATGCATTAGATAAAGTGCTGGGCTTGTCCTAGTATTTTTAATCTAATGCTTGAATATCCTGACACCTCACTGACTATGCCAGAAGCAGAAACCGGTCTGGGTTTGAGGATATTCTCAAAGCTTGTTAAGAGCTTATTTCGCAAGCTCTATATAGAACATTTGTAAATACAAGCTTTATTAATTAAGTTATGTGACATCTGACTTGATTTTTTCATTATTTTATTATTTCATCTATATAATGTTTTGTAATCCTCTTTTATCTTATTTAGTTGTTTTTTTTTTCTGGAAGATTTAATACCTTGGGCAATTATTTGTTTTCAAATATTTATTTAATAATAACATTAATAAGGATAGAAAGGAAAAATGAATATTATTATATAGTTCATTTTTTTACAAATTAATAATTAAAATGTAATTAATGGTATATGTCCAACATAATTTTTTTTTTTATAATTAAAAGAAAGTTTACAACAATTTAATTCATTTTAATATAATATAAAAATGCAATTATTAAAATTTTACATATATCAAAAACTCTAACATTTTATATAGATATATAATTAAGTTCAACATATTTAACTATATATTTTTAGATTTTTTTTCTTATTATATTGTTAAAACAAATACAGTCTAATTTTCTACTTTCATTTTCCAATTTTTATATTTTTAATTCTAGACATGAATTCATTAAATCAAATTAGACCAAAAAATGTATTAACTTTCCAAATATAAAAAATGATTAAATAATAGACATAAAAAAATGTAAATTGTCAAAATTAAAGGCTTTGTTTTAACCAAAAGATTTTTAAAATGTTTTGGAACAAATAAATAATGATTCTTCTAAAATATAGTTAAAAAAATATAGATTTCTGGTAGCAGACGATGTAAGCTAGATGTGTTTACGTATGGCTATCAGCACCACCAAGTGGGCAGTAGTGCTGGCAGCTGCTTGGCATAAGGTTCCTGTGCATATGTCTGGTGAACAGTGCCACATAGTGGTTGGAACTTGCATTGCTGCCTTTGGCCCCCTACTCTGAATATTTCTGTGGTTAACACAGATACAGCGCCTCTTGTGGCCACATGGGGCATAAGTTGAAAGTACCAAAAAAAATATCAGCAAATTGTCAGAACAATTTTGCCAACATTTGACATGAGATTTATTGTTTTTTAGTTACTGGTATCAACAAAGTCTTATTTGATTAGTTTGCTGTAAAAAGTTACAAAAATTCAATAAAAATTGAAATATAAGTGTTATCTACATATCTCTGGAAATGAAAATTTAATAATTTTTATAAAAAGTGAATAATAAAAAGGTAAATAGATTTTAAAGAAAATTATTTTGTTTTCAAGTTAGAAACAAATACCAATGCTGAAACAGTAAGATTCGTATTCGAATCTTAAGTTTCACCTTTTTCTGTCGTCTCTCACTGACCGGTCTATCCCACCCAAATTTAAACTTTTTGGTATTGAATTGTGTGTGTAGCAATATTAAAAATGTATAAATATATGTAGAATTCAGCATAAACATGCACACATTTTGATCTCAAATTAAAGGCAATAAATAGGGATAAAATAATATAATTTAGATTTCTTTTAGTTATATGATTTTGTATAATTTTAGTCATTTATTTTGGATTATAAAGTTCATATTTATTGCTTTGTTTAAATTTCATTTAATAATAATTCTTAAAAAATCTGATGTAATATTTAATTAAAAGTTAAAATAATCTTATGTTCCCTTTTTGTCTTTGAAATTTAAAAGCATCGGTCAGTGTTAGATAATAGATTAATTAAAGAAAAATTCCCCAAAATGTAATTAGTAAATGTAAACAATAGAATGGCAGCTTTTTTTATAATTAAAACCAACAAAATGCATTGATTATCCTCAGGGCAGATTAAGTAGAACCTAAAAATATCTTAACAAAAATGTGAGAGATCAAGATAAGAAAAGAGGCCATCTTAGACTTGCTGGAGACATTCACTTAAAAAAAAAAAAAAAAAAACTTTAGCTTTGCTCTCGATCACTGAGAGTCTCCAAAATATAAAAATAAATTGTTCCTGCCAAGGTATGACCAAGTAAAAGCACCTAGATTATTCTCCATCGGGATGGCCTATCGGATGCTGAACTTTCCATTGCCCATCATAAATTCACCATGAAGATCTGCTGCCTGAAATAAATGAGAGAGTTGCTGCTGCTGTTAAAGTAAATGAAACATCTAAATACAAGAAAGAATTGCCACTCATGAACTATTTGCTACTAAACCAATGGACTCGGAAAACTTCTTATAAAACAGGTACCTGTCTGTGTTCAAACTCTAGAGTACTCTAATAATATGCTATAGCTCTTCTTCGTACTACTTATCTAAATTATAAAATGTAAAAACTACCATATGTATAACTAAAACTGAATAATTAACTTAATGTGTAAATTTCTCTAATAATCTAGCTTACCTCATTCTATCTTTCTTGGGTGCGTATTTCTAAAATCTACATTTTATCTATATTTATTATTTAATTATTGCATACTCATAATTGTCTCAATTTTCAAAGTTTAAATCTATGATCGCTTGAAATAGTGAGTGCGTGTCAGATTTTATTAACATTACTTTCATAAATAATTTAATTTTCATTTAAACCGACACGCATTCAATGCTTCATTTATTGTAATGCAGGGGTATACTACTTCGCAAATGGCTGGCATATTAGTTGTAATAACTCCCACTTTATATAGGTTTTGTATTTATTAAATCTTAATGAATAATTCTAGAAAATTACATTTCTTTGAGAGTCGCCAACGTTCTTTAGTAAATGTTGATAATGTAGGGCCGAGTTAGAAATCTATTTAAATCTCATCATAATCGTTTATACATTATACATGTGTTACGTTTTAGAGACGCGATGACCCATTCCGCCGTAAAATTTCCGGATTCTTCAGGGTTGAAATTAACCCGTCGTCCTACACAAGTGGGCATAATGGGTGCTTCCGTAGGACTTGACGTCATGCAGCCAGCCGGCAAAACTGCGACACGAACCGCTTGTCCCTGGTTATGCTTATGTGACCCCCTTACTTCGTCGGGCCGATGGCAGAGACCAGCCCGACATTCTTATAAACTCATTCGCGGCATTGCAGTTTCAATATACTGCCATTCCATATCGCCTTTCTAAAGCATACGTGTTCCTTTACTTAATTTTATTATTCTATATATCACTCCGCCTCTGCATTATCTTCGTAATTCACTCTCAAATAAATGTTTGCCCTTAGTCATAAAATAAATATTTTAATTAAATAAATATATGTCTGCCGCTACTCTTAAATCTTACTTTAGACTCTTGCATTGCAAAGGTATAAATTCCCCAAGGCATGCATTAGAAATACTTACTCGAGAATTTTAGATAGCTAGATTACGCCTTCAAATAAATGAATTCCTTTTGTAAACATTACAGTATCAGAAATACCGTTACTGAGGTCCTCAAGATAAAATAAGGTCGAAACAAATAAATGTATTCCTTTTGTAAACATTACAGTATCGGAAATACCGCTACTGAAGTCCCCAATATAAAATAATGTCTAAATAAATAAATGTATTCTTTAAAATATAATAGTATTGCAAGTCCCACTAATGAAGCTTTGAATCCATAAAATATTATTAGTAAATGTGTGAATAAATAATTTTAAACTATACGTCTGCAGTTACGTTTCATTTATTCGATACCCATTCTATATAATATTTCATCGATTATATAAATACGAATGTTTAACTAATATTAGTTTGATTATTGGCTAACTCGAAAATAAAATCATGAATCTCTTGCATATCCCTGACCACCGTGCCTAAAGAAATATTTACTAATGTTGCAGCAGATGCGTTGTTTCGTGGATTGTATTGTGAAACCGACAAACTATGTTCGAACTCAGTACCAAGGGTGGCTTCACTACCTCGATGGTGCTGATGTTCTGTGTGGTGGTCGAATTTTGCATTATGTTTACGAGTCACACGTTTTCTGACTGTTACAATGCTTTATAAGTATTCCAGCATTCTTTCAATCCTGCATCTATGTTTTTGGCATTCATTTGCTAAAGACACTTCCTTTTGCTTGATATTTTTTAGCCCCAGCAGTTCTTAATGTATATTATAACCAACCAATAATGTGATGATGAATGTTGAGACTACAGAGTGGTGAAGTATGTGTATTCAGTGAACACAGTAATCAATGCAACATGGAGGCAAAGGGTACATTTTATTGCATCCAAGCCACATTTAATTAAATAATTATTTGTTTAAGTTTTGGATGATTCAAATTTAGTCAAATATGAATAATATGAAGTTAATCTTATCTGTTTTTAAATATTGCTTAATATAAGTGTGCATTTAATATGTATTTTAAATTTCGTTTGGGTGCCATGGCTAAATAAATACTCCATTATATCTCCACTTGATTTCCAAAAATAAACAATATCTAAATAGAATATATCTCAGGTTTCAAAATATATCTGTGTACATGTGACAAGATAAGTAAATAATATAATCTTAATTAAATAAGAAAAAATAGTCAAGTTTAATGAATAAAAATTTATATTAAGTTTATTTACATCTATTAAAAAATGAAATATTTATTATTTATTTACAATTAATAAATTTGTTTAATTAAATAAAAAATTTATCAGCCATTTTCCTAAAAAAATAGGTTGTCATAAATAAAATATATATTCCTTGTGTATGTAATTGTACGCAACAGTATGATGTATTAAGTAAATAATGGATTTGCTTTATAAAGCTAATAAATAAGATTGTCTTTATTTTTTTATTAGAAGCCGCCAATGGTGTGTATATATATAATTCATTATAACATTTATTGGGTATATGAACACAGACTTTCACACGATTCACCACTCTCCACACTATTTCATAACACTGATACACTTGAACACATATATATTGAAAAGATAAATAATCACCAATATACGTATTTCATGCTAAACCAGCAATCATCAGTTAGTCCAGATTACCATCTCCACACATATATGCTATAAGTGCTCAGATATATATTAAGATAGCCAAACCTCATACTTTAATGGACGGGCTTCAATCTACTCCACACTCCAACTCTTCAACTGTCCATCCAATTGAAAATCTGATGGCCTTTGAGCATTCTATCATCAGATTTTCAATTGGATGGACAGTTGAAGAATTGGAGTGTGGAGTAGATTGAAGCCCATCCATTAAAGTATGAGGTTTGGCTATCTTAATATATATCTGAGCACTTATAGCATATATGTGTGGAGATGGTAATCTGGACCAACTGATGATTGCTGGTTTAGCATGAAATACGTATATTGGTGATTATTTATTTTTTCAACATATATGTGCTCGGGTGTATCAGTGTTATGAAATAGTGTGGA